>JBBBDQ010000941.1:2625000-3015000 GCA_037127315.1 Ascarosepion bandense
AAATTCTTCTTCTTCTATGTGCCCTATCCTACAGAAGGATGCTGCGCATATCACGGATCGAGTATGAGGGCAGTGATGAGGTTTCGGAAAGAATGGAAACGAAAACGAAATTTTATTGAAAGTTCCCGAACATATAATGAGGATAGAGAGCTTGGAGAATCTGATGCTCACAGGTCAAATAGAGGGAAAGAGAGACAGAAGAAAGCCGCGGGTAACATACTTGACGGGCCGGAGCAAAGATTTGGGTAGGATAACAGGAAAAAAACGTGCTAGCAGCCACCAGAGATAGAAAGACGTGGAGAGCCGTGCTCGAATATATCCTGAAGGGACTGTGCACATAGAAGAAGGAACCTAAATTTCTTGACATATACTAATATATTTACTAATATATTTACAAATAGGAAATGCATACCTAATCGCGTACGAATTTACAATGAAATAGAATCCTAATCTATATCTATATATATATATATATAAAGTAATCTGTGAGTCTGTGTGTGACTGTTCCTTATGCACGCCCACATTTTTTATGCTACACCATTCAAACTTTCTAGGGACACACATCTATAGGGAAGCCAGGTCGATCCATACTTTTTGAGTTTTTTAAGTTCAGCAATTTTCCCTTTCGCACTTTTTGGCCACTGGAGCCAATTGTTTACATTTGTTCCGTAAAACATCTAAGATCTAAATGGTTGTTGAATTACGTCACAGAAATCAAATCACACGTGTCAAACGCGACTAAAATATATTTTTATTAAAAAAAAAAGAAATGAGCCTTTATATTTAATTTTTATTCCGATGTTTTAAAAATTTATTTGGTCAACAAAAAAAAAATGTGAATATTTTTTCCCATAATTTTGAAAAAAAGAAATATTAAGAAAACTGCTTTTTCAAACAAAAACAAAAAATGTAAAAAAAATGCCAATGGTTAATTTAATTATTTAAGACTTTTTTTTTCAGATTTAATATTTCATACTTAAGAAAATAAAACTAAAAAAAAAATAAAGGTTTTTTCGCTAAATATTTAATGCAGGAAATCAACTGTCTGTAATTCGTGTGGCATTAATGTGACATTTTTCCTCTGAAACTAAATATCTACACTTTTAAATATTCTTGAATTTTTGAAGAGCGTAATAGTTTTTATATTTCTAATTTCCATAAAACAAAATAAATAGTTTTTATTTTTATGTTAGATTCATTTAGTCAACAAATCGTGTAAATATTTTCCCCGTAATTTAAAAAAAAACAAACAAACGCAATGTCATTTACAATGTCACACAAAACATTAAATCTTTCTTGCAAATTTATTTCATTTCTGACTACGAGGCCAAACCCAATGTTCGCGAGGCTATCTTCAATAATCGAGAAGGAGGTTCTACTGGATATTTGTTGTTATTATTTGTTATTGTTTTTATCTACTCTTCTCATTAGCATCTTCTCCTACTACTAAAATGTTCTGAGTTGCACGGGCAACGCCAGGCTATGATGCTAGTTGTATATATGTAAATGTGTGTATATACCGATTTCATTAAAAATGACAAACAATGTATCATGGTTAAGATTTTATATAAATTTTATTCAAAACGGTTAATCTAGATGCACTGATGAGCTGTGATACAGCGAAACAGGCTTGTATGAGGATGATTATATATATAGTCATTCGTAGACAGTCCTGTTTCGCTGTATCACGGCTCATCAGTACGTTTAGATTAACCGTTTTGATCAAAACTGTATTACAGCTGATCAATACGGTTAGACATCCGTTTGCTTCTAACCAAGATTGAAAACCGATTTGACATGGGCTGTCGGAGGAAGGCGGATTTTAGTGTGTTATATACACAATGTGAATACACACCAGTAGCCGAGAGTGTTCAAATTCATTACTGAATGAACGATGCATACATGCGTAGGTAACTACTGTTCTTAAAGTCTACCATCATTCCATAGTGCTCGGACAGCATAAATAGTCATCATATGACAGCTCATCACGCGATTGCTTCTAGCCAAGATTGAAACCCGACCGATCTGACATCAGTCGGTGATTTTAGAGTGTTATATACACAATGTAAACACACGACAGTGTGGGTGTCTGTACATGTGTGATTGTGTGTGTATGTTTGTGCATAGTGTTTTATATCTAAAGTTGACATATATGTTTTAATGACTATGATTTTTTTTTTAAAGCTCAATTCTGGTATATATATATATATATATATATATATATATATATATATATATATATATATAAACTTATCTCTATACTCTTTTCGAAAAACCCTCCGAGTATATACGCGGAAGGAAAAAATGGATGTAAAAAAAGTAAGAGCTAAGCACGTGAACATCAGTCAAAGTACGTAGCCCAAAGAAAAAAAACCCGAGACGAGTAATCAAATTTTGTAGATTGTGTGGGGAAGAAAAATTAGCTATGGCGTCTTTTGAACCCACATACATTTTGTTGAATTCTAAATCTGAAATTCTAAATAAGTGTAAATATAGGAAATCTTGCCTTTTAAATTAGGATGTATCGCCCGGTTCACACTCCACCCACGTCTATTGAACAGGTGAAGAGGCTCATCCCTTGTTTCCTGTTTAGGATGTGGTTTCCGGTTTTCTCTTTTCCAATCTTTTCACTCCTATGTAGCCCCCTGCACATCAGTGGCGTTACCGCCTTGCTCGGGGTGATATGATTAAAAAAAAAAAACTTTTTTTTCTTTTCTTTTTTTTTCTTTTTGCGTTGTTGTCGCTAGTATGTTTAGGTTGCTTTCTTTGCTTGTTGGCAGTTTTTTTTTGTTTTGTTTTTTTCTGAATAAAATTTTTCCTCCACTTTTCTGTTTGGCGTCTTCTTTTGTTTGGCCACGTGGGTCTGAGTTCCCTATATCTTGTCGTTTTCAGTATCCTCTTTAGCCAGCTTTCCCTGAAGATCCGGTTAGGTGAAACCTAGGTAGGTTTGTTGGCTTTTTAGGTTATATATCTATATATATATATAGTCACCGGAAGACTGATCTGTTTCGCTGTATCACAGCTCATCATTACGGTTAGACTCCGATTGTTTTTAACCCAGGATTGAAACCCAACCGAATTGGCGTCACTCGGCGATTCTACCTCTGGGTTATGGGCGTTCGGTAGGAGAAGTCAAACATTTTTAGCGTGTATATTGTCATTATACTCGCCCAATAGCCAGAGTGCTCTAATCCAATACTGAATGAGCGATGCGTAGATGCCAGAGTAGCTACTGTTTTTCAAAGTCTATATATGGCCTTAGGGAGCAGCAACTCCGACTGACACCAAATCGGTCGAGTTTCGATCTCGGCCAGAAGCAAGTAGATGTGTCTATCCACACTGATGGGTACCAGCTTTTTAATGTGGGTGAGTTGCATATTTCTGTTATAATGGCTCTCATCGGGATATCTAGTTCATGTAATTTTGGTCATCCGTAAAGTGCCCGATGAGACCCATTATATCAAAAATAGGCAGCGCCACAAATAAACTAATCGGCACCTTAAACAAAATTTTAATTCTACTTTTCGGCGCGTGTCTGTTGTGCAAATGAATGATAAAATTATTATTTATCTCAATTTAACACCACTTCCTATTCCATCTTTTAACCCCGTTCCCCTTTGTAAAGCTAGACAAAGCCAAGTTTTCCCATTTTTTCACTTACAACACTATCTAAAATTAAAATTGTTCCAAAACCTAAAAATAGACGTTGATTGTTAACCGATTTTTTTTGTGACGTAATTTTTTAAATTCTTAAACTTCATTTTTTATTTCTTTTTTATTTCATTTTGAAATGTGGTAGTTGCTGATGAGATGTGAAATCTATCTTAGGGGTTTCATGTTGAAATGATCATTCAACAGATTTTAACAAAGAAATTTATTTTATTTTATATATATATATATAGAGTTATTATTATTATTATTATTATTATTATTATTATTATTATTATAGACACCATTATTAGGCAATGTTCACTGTCTGATGATGTTGTATTAAACACCGAAACTTTATAGTTGTTAAATTGCAGTTTGTTATAATAATAATAATAATAATAATAATAATAATATATATATATATATATATATATATATATATATATATATATATATAGTTGAAGAGAAGCAACAGTTTTACAATGTTGAGTTCGCTGGCATTTACGTTTTTTTTTAATAAATATTGTAGGCCATAATATAATCATATAATTAAATTTGTTTTTTAATTAAAAATACATCGCAACATGGAAATTTCTGTCTCGAGATTCTTACCTCGTCATCAGGCAAGGGTTAGGTTATTGTGGAATGCACTTCCATGAGTAATAACCACTTAACTCAACACGAATGCCTACATCAACTGCCTTAAAAAGGTAATGCTACTCTGGGACAAGAGGATGACTGCTAGATGATCTTATGTCTCGCAATAGGTCTCTGTACCATGCCACACAAGCAGGAGGACCCAGTCATGCCTGTTAGACAGTTTTGCGACCAAAGTACCCCATATATCTGGACACTTAACTACCAAGACTGCAACCCAATGGATTATTATGCGTTGAAAAAGGTTTAGAGAAAGACCAACAAAACTTCTTGCAACATCAAAGATGAACTGAAAACAAGTATTATGCCAGCATTCACCAACTTAAATAAGGAGACCTCCCAGAAGATTGTAGGAGATTCTGAAGTCGTCTGAATATTTAACAGGATCTGGATTTAGGGATTTTTAAATACATACTATAACATTTATATATATATATATATATATATATACTTACATAAAACCAGACAAACATAAAAAGTCAAATTAAATGCAAATATACACTTCTCATATGTATGACATGACGTGTGCGTTTAAGCATGACGCTTGATATCTATCTATCTATCTATCTATCTATCTATCTATCTATCTATCTTAATCTGTTCTATTTTATTAAAATCTCTCTATATATACCTCCTTTTCTCTCTCTCTTTCTATATACATACATGTATATATAATCGGTTCTATTTTATTAAATCTCTCTCTTTTTCTTTTTCTCTCTCTCTCCATACATATAAATACACATAGAGAGAGAAAGAGAGAGGGAGAATAAAGATAGATAGAGGGAGATTTAATAAAAGAAAATAAAAGAAAATCGATTAAGTCAGTTTATTTCATTTTCTATTTGTATACTTCAAATTTTCGAATACGTTCTTGTTTACTGTGATCATAGATAGATAGATAGATAGATAGATAGATAGATAGATAGATAGATAGATAGATAGAATGAGAAGTTGTAGAAAAAATATATATATATATCTACCTGTATACAGAAATATTGTTTTACTTATAATTTATAAATATATACGTAGGTGAAATATAAGTTCTTTTATTCAATTAACAAGGGACAGCCTATTTTATGCATAAAACCGGCTTCAAATATTTAACGAAAAATGTCATTTATATGAGTGTTAAATATCTCTCTTAAAACTATTTGATATTTAGCGCACTTCTAAACAAAAAAAGACATTGTTATATTTAATATTTAATTATATTTACTGTATTAGGCATCTTTTGATTTCTCCGCAAACTTTTTTATCTATTAAAATTCGGTTCATTCAGTCAATTAAGTACCATACGTGAAAATTTGCCTAGTCAGTCATGTCTCTTTCGAGACATGACTGACTAGGCAGATTTTCTCGCAGTGGGTTGCCATTTCTTTCTGCAGTAGTCTTGTTACTAACCAAGGCTGTGGAACCCAATCTCTTCTACTATTTAAGCCATAGATATAGGGAGAAGAGTAGGATTAATGTCTTTTTCAAGGGTATTTGTGCGTAAGTGAATGCATCAAATTCAACTGGAATTCGAACTCTGCTCTGCAAATTTTCATTCCGAGCCGACATCCATTGCACCACAGCGCAACATTCGATTAGTGCCTACATAATACTCGATTAGTGCGGTAAATCATACTTCAATTTAACCAAAGTAGTTGCTTTTAATAGTTACCAATGTAGACATTAACAACACTAATCGATGGATTCATATTTTAATGATATCCATATATGTAATCTATGACATCTATTCATATATATTCAAACGTTTAATAATATATATTCAGAATATTTTTATAAGAGACATTTAAAGACAATTTTCACCATAATCTTATCTGTCAACGGACTCATTACATTAATGAATGCAGTATAAAATTAACAATAAAATGCAATTCGTATAACACTGAAAACTGTTTTCAAACACAGAAACGGACAAACACTCAAGTGTTTGTATCTCTCTGTGTTTGTATAATGAATTTGATGTATTGCTATATAAACCAAATTTGGTTGAATATACACCCCCCCCCCCACACACACACATATATATATATATGTATATATAAACCAAATTTGGTTGAATACCCAAATACACAACACACACACAGGCACGCGTGTGCACACACACACACATGCACACATGCACATTCACACACACACACACATATATATATATATATCTTTTGGAGATGCTAGAATTTTTTCATTTTTTTTTTAATTTGCACATGGGTTCACGGGGGTTACTTTCTCTTGTGTGTGTGTGTATGTGTGTGGAGGCAACAATCTTTCTTTTATACAAGTTTCATTAAATACAACTGAAAAGATACGACGGTTAAATATTTTAGTCATTGTTTTTCTATTAGGATTAGTGTTGTTTCTGGTATGCAGAAGCTATTCAAATCTTCTATATATCCGAGCGATTTTTTTTTACAGAACATGTATATATATATATATATATATATATATATATATATATATATATAGTAATGAAATGTTTTTTATTTCATTTCCAAAACTGTCAGCGCGTTGTAGCCGTGTTCCTAGCTGATATCATTATGCACTAGCTTTTTCTTTTTATTATTTATGCACGCATTATTTTTTATTTTCATCCAATTTTTACATGTGGATGAGGGCACTGTAGTCCTATTTTCTTCAAGTTTTATGCGGTGCGGTCTTTAATAGGTTTATATATATATATATATATATATAGGAAAGAATATTAATAAAAAGTTTTGAATTTAAAAACGTACTTTTTTAAACAGTATTTGTTTATTTTTATAGTGTTTTATATTTCAGACCGCCCTCGGTCCTTCATCAGAAACAAGTGATTTTTAAATTAGAATTGAAACGTATTTTTACGATGGCGTCCTAATACTTTTTTGTTTACATCACGTGGTGTCGATAAACCAATCAGCATGCGGCACGTCCGTTTGTTTATTTTCGGTAAACCAATCAACACACAACACGTCCGTGAGGAAAGTCTGTTTGTTTTAGACAAAAAATCTCTTGGAATATCTATTTTTTGTTTATATCGCGTGGTGTCGATAAACCAATCAGCATGCGGCACGTCCATTTGTTTATTTTCGGTCAACCAATCAACACGCGACACCTCCGTGAAAGTCTGTTTATTTTAAGATAAAAACTTCCTTGGAATATCTGAAAGAACATTCTTTTTACCTATTGAAATATTTGTAGAGATTCAACACACCTAAGTCCCTGTTTAACCCTAGCTTGTGTGTGTTTAATTTTAAAATCCAGTATTTTTCTTTCTTTCTGCGTGTGTATGTAGAACTAAAATTGGAGTCTATTAGTAAACATTTGCAATTTTCTAAAGTGTGATCGGGTTGATTAAAATGTGCTGCAATTAGGGGAGTATACATTTTTCAACCATTGTATATTTAGTTTGTGATTATTGAAGCGAAATCTAAAGCTATTACCGGATTCGCCGATATATCCACTGTTGGGGCAAATTGAGCAGAAGAGATAGTAGATGATGTCTTTGCTATCACAAGTAAGGTTTGGTGGGTGTAATTTTATTTTTTTGTTGGGTACAGAGAATGTTTTGTCTGTTATTAGATGTTTACAGATTAAACAACGGGGCTTTCCACATATTAAATTCCCTGATAGGTTTGTATTATTTAAATATTTGTTAGAAGTGAGGATAGTTGATAGGTTGGGTGTTTGTTTCTTTGCATTTATGGGTGGCCTATCGAAAATGTCTTTGATGTTTTTGTTTGATTGGAGGTTCCTGTAATCATTTTAAATTTTTGGTGAGTGTGTGGGAATATTGATTATGGTTAAAAACCATGGGAATTCAGGTTATTGTCTTTTCGTTTTTTGTATGTGAGAAGTGTGCTGCGGTCTATGTGGATGGTTTTATGTAGTGCTTCCTTTATTATTTTTATTGGGTATTTGCATTTTAGAAACTGTTTTGTTAGGTTGTTAATGTTGTTTAGAAAATCTGGATGGTCTGACAAATGCATCTTATTCTAATAAATGAGCTGTATACGATAGATTTTTTTAATTTGAGGGGATGACAGCTGTTAAAGTGTAGGAATTTATGTTGGTTTGTGGGTTTGTTGTATAGACTGGTGGAAAGTGTATGTTTATTTAATTTTACCATGACGTCTAAGAAAGGGACGGATGTGTATGAGTACTCCATGGTGAATTTGATTGTATTGTGGAAGTTGTTGCAGAAAGTGAAGAAGTTTTTTAATTTTTCTAATCCATGAGTCCATATTAAAAAAATATCATCAATGTACCTAAAATAGTGTAATGGTTTGCATTGTGAACTGTCTAGTATCTTTTTTTCTAAAATATGCATAAAGATGTTGGCATAACTAGGTGCCATTTTCGTGTCCCATCGCTGTATGCCGCTAATCTGTAAATAATGTTTGTTGTTGAATTTGAAATTATTGTGTGTTAAAATGAAATTAATTAACTGGCATAAATCTGTGATTTGGTTGTTAGGTAATTTGTTTTTGAGTTCTCAAAAACAAATTACCTAACAACCAAATCACAGATTTATGCCAGTTAATTAATTTCATTTTAACACACAATAATTTCAAATTCAACAACAAACATTATTTACAGATTAGCGGCACAGCGATGGGCACGAAAATGGCACCTAGTTATGCCAACATCTTTATGCATATTTTAGAAAAAAAGATACTAGACAGTTCACAATGCAAACCATTACACTATTTTAGGTACATTGATGATATTTTTTTAATATGGACTCATGGATTAGAAAAATTAAAAAACTTCTTCACTTTCTGCAACAACTTCCACAATACAATCAAATTCACCATGGAGTACTCATACACATCCGTCCCTTTCTTAGACGTCATGGTAAAATTAAATAAACATACACTTTCCACCAGTCTATACAACAAACCCACAAACCAACATAAATTCCTACACTTTAACAGCTGTCATCCCCTCAAATTAAAAAAATCTATCGTATACAGCTCATTTATTAGAATAAGACGCATTTGCTCAGACCATCCAGATTTTCTAAACAACATTAACAACCTAACAAAACAGTTTCTAAAATGCAAATACCCAATAAAAATAATAAAGGAAGCACTACATAAAACCATCCACATAGACCGCAGCACACTTCTCACATACAAAAAACGAAAAGACAATAACCGAATTCCCATGGTTTTTAACCATAATCAATATTCCCACACACTCATCAAAAATTTAAAAAATGATTACAGGAACCTCCAATCAAACAAAAACATCAAAGACATTTTCGATAGGCCACCCATAAATGCAAAGAAACAAACACCCAACCTATCAACTATCCTCACTTCTAACAAATATTTAAATAATACAAACCTATCAGGGAATTTAATATGTGGAAAGCCCCGTTGTTTAATCTGTAAACATCTAATAACAGACAAAACATTCTCTGTACCCAACAAAAAAATAAAATTACACCCACCAAACCTTACTTGTGATAGCAAAGACATCATCTACTATCTCTTCTGCTCAATTTGCCCCAACAGTGGATATATCGGCGAATCCGGTAATAGCTTTAGATTTCGCTTCAATAATCACAAACTAAATATACGACAAAAAAATGTATACTCCCCAATTGCAGCACATTTTAATCAACCCGATCACACTTTAGAAAATTGCAAATGTTTACTAATAGACTCCAATTTTAGTTCTACATACACACGCAGAAAGAAAGAAAAATACTGGATTTTAAAATTAAACACACACAAGCTAGGGTTAAACAGGGACTTAGGTGTGTTGAATCTCTACAAATATTTCAATAGGTAAAAAGAATGTTCTTTCAGATATTCCAAGGAATTTTTTATCTAAAACAAACAGACTTTCTCCACGGAGGTGTCGCGTGTTGATTGGTTGACCGAAAATAAACAAACGGACGTGCCGCATGCTGATTGGTTTATCGACACCACGCGATATAAACAAAAAAATAGATATTCCAAGAGATTTTTTGTCTAAAACAAACAGACTCTCTCCACGGACGTGCCGCGTGTTGATTGGTTTACCGAAAATAAACAAACGGACGTGCCGCATGCTGATTGGTTTATCGACACCACGTGATGTAAACAAAAAAGTATTAGGACGCCATCGTAAAAATACGTTTCCAATTCTAATTTAAAAATCACTTGTTTCTGATGAAGGACCGAGGGCGGTCTGAAATATAAAACACTATAAAAATAAACAAATACTGTTTAAAAAAGTACGTTTTTAAATTCAAAACTTTTTATTAATATTCTTTCCTATACATATTAAGACAGTATACGTGGATGATCATCACTATATATATATATATATATATATATATTGTAATTTTGTTATTACAATGGTTTATAAAAGAATAATATCACTACACAAAAATTTTCATGTTTCAGAACAAAACTGTTCCTCTTCAAGTGATATGTTAAAGTAAATGGTGAAAATGATTTGTTTTTGAAAATATAAGATGAATTTCTGGTTATTTAGAAAATTAGGGAGTAGTAGTTGGATGAAATTCAATAGGTGTGTCCAAACAGTTCAATCAGCATTTAGAATTATGTAACCATGGAGATTTTAACATTTGGGTAAGGAAAGGAGGCAGGATGGCATAGATCTTGACATATCACTTTTTAATTTTGTCTGGGATGGCAGTGAAGGCTGGACAATATCATGGAAGACGAAGGAAAAACTTGAAGCAACTGAAATGTGGTTCTACAGAAGGATGCTTCGAATATCATGGATCGAGCATGTGAGCAATGATGAGGTTTTGGAAATGATGGAAACGAAAAGGAAAATAATACTGAGCATCAGGAAGAGATAACTGAAGTTCCTGGGACACGCAATGAGAAAGGAGGGCTTGGAGAACCTGATACTAACAGGTCAGATAGAGGGAAAAAGAGACAGGGGAAAGGAGCGGATAACATATTTGAAAGACATAATCAGGTGGATGACGGAACGAGGATTGCATGGTGTAACAAGAGAAGGCGTGCTCAGAGCCACCAGGGATCGGGAAACGTGGAAAGCCATGATCGCCTATGTCATGAAAGGTCAGGACACACAGAAGAAGATACACAGTGGGACCTTATATTTATTAAAGGGTAGACAGTAATTTTAATCAGGAGGTTGGATTTCATTCTTTTTTCTTTATTGCACAATAGATTTTTTTACTATTATCTATGAGCATAAGTCAGAATTTGTATTAAATAATTGTTGTATACTTAGCTATATTGTATTAAGAACATCAGTTTAGTAGTGGGTCATTTTAAGTCATAAATAAAACATAGTAACTAATTAAATCTTAAAGAAAATTATCTTGTCTAAGTAAGGTACCTAGTGGGACCAGTCAGTCACTTAAGTGCCATACGTGATACACGCTTTGGGTGATCATGTCTCGAAAGTGACATGACTGACTAAGCAGAAGATTATGCCGCATTAGGTTGCCATTGCTTTCTGCGGTAGACTGGTTGCCGACCAAGGCCATAGAACCCAATCTGTCCTATTCTTTAACCCATAACTGGAGGGAAGAGACGGATTAATACTTTTCTCAAGGGTATTTATGCGTAAGTGAATGCAAGGAATTCAACTGGAATTCGAACTCGGCACCCCTGATTTGTCGTTCCGAGTCGATATCTACTGAACCACAACGTACATCAAGTAATGCTTAAATAGGTCAATAATTTTTAACAGCAAGTAGGATTTGTTTTTAATTACTTCATGAGTAAAAGAGCTGAAATGTTTATGTTATAATTATGCTAAATTAATTATGGTATATTAAAGATTATTGTAGTTAAGAAAACTAAATTAGTATCGTCTGAGTCTTATTTCGTAAAATAATAATAATTTTTAAGTTATAATAGAACGTAAGTTATATAATGAATCATTGTAGTTTTTTTTTTAATTAAAATAGAGTTATTTTCTCTGTGTAAAATACATACATACATACATACATACATGCATACATACATACATACATACATCTCTCACACCCTCATTGAGCACTCTGGAAGAGTGGGAGGCTTTGTAAACAGTAGCTATCCCGGCATATACGCATCGCTCATTCGATAATGAATTGGATCACGCTAGCTATTGGGCGTGTTTATACGCGCTGAAAAGCCTGCCTTCTTCTGCCGGGCGCTCGTGGCCTAGGGGTAAAATCGCCGACTGACGCCGCTTCGGTCAGGTTTCGATCCTGGCTAAGGAAGCGAACGGAGTCTGACCTGTAATTTGTCTGCGAATGACTATAGTATATATATATGTGTGTGTGTGTGAAACACATCGGCTAAGATAAGTGTTCCCTTTGTCCTTATTTATATTGTCTTTGAGTTTCCTGGCATTTTATTTTTTCAATACAAGAAACATTGTAGAGCTTAATATAATCATATAATAATGGATTAAATGTACATTGCGACACGGAAATTTCTATGTTTCGAGATAGAATCTTGTCATTAGGCAATATTGGGTGTTTGTTATGCAAATGATCAAATGTAAATCATTTTCACATCCAACAACGAGATTCGATCTCGAAACAGAAATTTGCACAATACAATTACAACTGTGTAAATTTCCAAAAAAATCGGTTCAGCCGTTTCGGAGTCTATAGGTAACGGACACACACACACACACAGACAAAGTTCCATTTATAAATAAGTTTAGATACGCATATTCTTCTCCTTTTATGTGTCATCTGCCTTTAGGACGTGTGAGATCATGACTCTCCACAGTTTCTTGCTCTTTAGAGCTCTTAATAAGTTTTTCTATCTTTATTAAACCCTGATTCATCATCCATTTATTCAAGTTCCCAAGATGTGTTATGATTTGTTTTCCTCTTCCCATCTTGCATTCAATCTATCCTTTGATTATTGAATTTTTTTGATCCCTCTTTCCTCATAATGTGCTCTTCAAAATTCAAACTTTTTCTTCCCTGATGTTATGTTGTTTTCTCTAAAACATCCTCGTTGCTAACAGGTTCGATCCATGTTATCCTCACCATCCTTCTATATAATAACATTTCTGTTGCTTCAAGGCTCTTCTTCATCTTTGAAGAGATTGTCAAACATTCCCTGGTAGCACACTTCTCTTTTATTCCAATGAAAGTTTCCTGTTTCCTAATACTTTCCTTAGCTTTTGAAAGGCAACTTTGGCTATCGCAATGAGCATTCAGATTTCAGTTAAAACACTTCTCAGATATATAAACTAGTGCACTTGTTTGGTTTTGGTGCTACCAATTCTAATTTCAATGTTGGGCGGTTATTGCGTTTGCTAATAACCATATATTCTGTTTTATAGCGTATCCATAAGATTTTTAAAAATTCGCTAAAATTCTGCCCCCTTCTACCGAGCGCCCATAACTCAGATGTAGCATCATCGACTGACGCCAATTCGATCAGGTTTCAATCCTGGGTTAAAAAGCAATTGGATGTCTAACCGTAATGATGCGCTGTGATGCAGAGAACCAGATCTGTCTGCTGATGACTATATATATATATATATATATATATATATATATATATATATATATATATAATAATTATTTATTAATAAATTATATTGATATTTATAATATCACTACAAAAGTAGCTATTTTGTTTCGACACTTTTTGTGTCTTTTCAAGTGATGTTGTTATCATCACTTGAAAAGACACAAAAAGTGTCGAAACAAAATAGCTACTTTTGTAGTGGTATTATAACATATCAATGTTATAATTTATTAATAAATATTATTATTATTATTATTAGCTCTACTTTGTATTGAGCACTTTTTTAAAAATAGTGTTTCTTTGGATGGGGAATATTATTCCACCCATACTTGTATATATATATATATATATATATATATATATATATATATATATATATTATAAATAATACTTGAGAACATTTACAAACTACAATCTACTATTGTATTTTGTACATGTTCTAAAGTATAATTCATAATAAATATCCATTGGTTTATTTTCATATTGAGCACTGAACGTTGCAAATATTTTCTTTGTTCCTAATTCATGTGGATATATATATATATATATATATATATATATAAGTTTTTCTTTATCGGAAGCACGACTTGGAGTTTCATACACTACGTAATTATCAGACGCTTGATTGAAACTGGCCATTACATAATTTAAATTTTGTTGAATACATCAGGTGCGGCGGTCCATATTTCGGAAGAGAATTGCTGCTAGAATAAATGAATTTTTTATTTGAAACAAACATATATATAAATATAAAGGAAGAAAAATTAACACTGGCACTCAATGTATATATATATATATATATATACAATTTAATGCATATGCATATAAGTATGTGTTAATCTCTGTATATAAATATTTGCGTTTGTTCTTATACGCGCCTTTTTATATATACTTAATCTACCTGTGAATGTTCCTTGTAGAACATAAGCGTACCCCAGATATTTATAGTTCATGGGGAGTCGAAAACCCATAAAAATGTTTCTTAATCTAGCCGTATTACAATCAAGTTATTTATAAAAATGTTAACTGAATTAAATTTAAATGAATCATTTAAATTAATCATTATTTTTCTTTCGAAAATAATGAATGTAATGATATTTCAACGTCTTGTTTTTGAAAGTTATCCTGTCTAGCCTACAAAAGAATGCTGCAAAATTTTTTTTTTATATAGACATGAATTATTGTAAGATCCTAAGAAAATAAGTTATTGACTGTTTTTCCCAGATGATTAGAGATATATTTTATTTTAACGTGTAATTTACAGGAATTAGGCTATTTAACCAATGTATGAATCTGTATCTAATAATACCATATTAGTTTGTTGGTCGATTTTGGGTAGCAGCATATCAACATATCTATGGATTGTTCAATGACGGAATCTAATATTTTTCGTGTAATTTTATGGCTTTAACGAAACATTTTGAATGCACTTGTATGCCCTCAGCTACTAATAAAATGTACTGTTGATCATTTTGCTATAAAATGAATTGTATATAATTCTACTATAAATATGTATTGTATTTCTCTTATAAATGGGTACTGTTGGTAATTTTTTTAAAATAAATAATGTATTGCTAGTATTTTTATCATAGAAATGTATTTTTATACTTTCACATAGTTTTGCTGTTGTTTGGAGAGTTAATTATTTGACTATACCTGGGACTCTATCAAATGCTTCCACCCCGGGGTAGACCTGAGAACAACAGCAATTAAGAGCTGTTACCACGTTCCTCGTCTACGGCTATATCGTGTTGAATGCACCGGTTCTCGTCCGATCACCGAAGTTAAGCAACATCGGGCCTGGTTAGTATTTAAATGGGTGACCATCTGGGAATGCCAGCTGCTGTAAACGAATGGTTCACCGGTCCTCTAGGGTTGGGTGCAGGGCTTGCAACCTTGCCCCGCACAAAACAGTTTGTTATAGCAACAAAAATTTGATGCCCTATGCACCATTGTGTGTGATGAATAAATGATGACCACGTTCCTCCCATCAGAGGCCTTTTTTTATCATCTCATCCCAAGCAAGGCATTCTACAGCCACTGTTGCGCAAGGGGTTACATCGAGGAAAGTGATGAGAAAGAGGGGTTAGTTATAGAAAATGTCAGGAGAAGGGTAATAGACGGATGAGAATACCGAGAATGGAGTTGGAGTAGATAAAAAAAGAGCTCGAGAGAATGAATGCGAGATAGTGCGATAGAAGATGTCTATTGACCTTATATTTAAATTCCTGTCGGGGAAGCAAGTATATGGAAGGGAATTCCACAGATGGGAAGTGCGTGAAAAGAAGCTATTAAAGTAGAAACTGCGGTTACATTTTATCGGTTTCACTATAAAAGGTTGGGACCTATTGCTAATCTAGTAGCTCGTGTAAATTCATAGCTAGGGGCACCAGTGATCTAGGTTCATTGGAGGAGAAGCCGTAAAAGTATTTATAGAAGAGGCACAGGGAAGCCACGTCACGCCGGTGAGACAGCGACTGCAGCCGAGCTGTCAAGTCGTTATCGATCACATTACAGATTCTCCGTTGGATTTTGTCAAGAACCCCGAGGTGAATAGCATCGGCAACCGACGAAATGTGGCAGCAGTATTCAATACACGGACGGCCTTGCTAATCATACCCAGGACTATGATATAAAGTGATAATGTTATAACTTTATATATCTGTCTGTTTGTACAGAATAGGCAACTAGGTAAAGGTCACGGTTCACCTAAGAGACCCTTCAAAAAACTAAAGAATAATGATTGGTCAATGGGTCAGAATTCAAGGAAGTGTGTCAGGCCGAAAAACCTTTCAAAGCTCTTATACATATTCATTTTAATAATTCATAATTTGATTCTTTGGCATGTGTCCGATATATTTTCTTAGGTCTATATAGACCCGCGCAAATCCTGGTACTTCTGAAGCTAGCTAGCTAGCTAGCTAGATAGATAGATAGATAAATAGAAAAGACGAAAAGAAAGAGACTAGAATAGATAGATAGATAGATAGATAGATAGATAGATAGATAGATAGATAGATAGATAGATAGCTCACCACCCACATATTTCCTACAGTAGTTAGGGGTAATATATATTTCACTTTTGTTTGAATATTGATTGCCTGTTGAATCTTTTCTCTAACACACGTACACATATACACACACACACACACTCACACATACATTCTTCTTCTTCTTATTATTATTATTATTGTTGTTGTTGTTGTTGTTATTATGACTGTTGAAAGAGCAGCACGCCAACAGAGTACGGGACTCAATATTTACAACACACACACACACACACACATATAAATATATATATAAGTGTGAGTGTGTCCGTGCATCATCATACATATATATCGCTCATTCACTTATGAATTAGAGCACTCTGGCTATTGGGCGTGTATAATGATAATATGCATGCTAAAAATCTGCCTTCTACCGTGCGCCTATGGCCCAGAGGTAGAATCGCTGACTGACGCCACTTCGGTCGGTTTTCAATCCTGGGTTAAAAGCAATCGGAGTCTAACCGTACTGATGAGCTGTCATACAGCGAAACAGATCTGTCTGCGGATGACTATATATATATATATATATATATATATATATACTAACAAAAGAACACATACACAAAGTCCATATCCTTACTCCAAGATTATATATATATATACGTGTGTGTGTGTGTGTGTGCAATGCCAAAAAGGTGAGGTTTTAAAGTTTTTTTTTTGTTTGTTTATATTGAGAAGATTGATTTAGTCAGATTTTGATGAAAAAATTATTTTTTTATTTTTATTTTAGAAAACTGAAGATGTCTTCTAGTGTTGTATTCAAAAATGTATTGCTGGTAATAATTTTTTTCCATTCAAAAATGTATTTTCCATTCAAAAATGTAGTTTTTTTTATTTCAAAAATGTATTATTGTTAATGTTTTTCTATCAAAAACGTATATATTTCTATAAAAGTCTACTTTTATGTACATATTTCTGTAAAAGTCTATTTTTATATTTTCATAGCATTTTGACCCCGGTTTGGGGGACAACTATTTACTCATAGCTGGGACCTTAACAGGTGCTACCACTCCGGGTCAGAGTGGACATGGGAACAACAGCAATTAAGAAGTGGTTCCATGTTCCTCACAACTTCCCAATCAGAAGCCTTGCTGCCGGAGGCATTTTATCGTCATACCCAGGACCGGTCGGATCAAACGCTGGTTTCTCCTACAAAAGGGAATGCAGGTTCGAACTCTGCAGGATAGCACATTTTGCTTTTTATATTCCCATTCGCAGACTGGTAGATGAAATACACAATGTTTGACACTTAAAAATAAACAACAACATAAAATGGCGTATCCAGTAAAATATTGTTTGAAGTAGTATGTGTGTGTGTGTGTGTGTGTGTGTAAATAAAAGAAAGCGACATGAGAAAAATTGTATTTAGTTTTAGTGCGCGCGTTTTGTCCACTGACGAACTTCATCAAGTCAAAAAGGAAAATATTTATTTGAAATAAACACTCATAAATATTCATCAGGTCAATTAAAATTATAAGATCTTTAATTACGCTATTTTACACGAAGTGAAATTTTTATCATATAAAGTATATTGTTTGGAATGTTTTGGTATAAGACGTTGAAATGCTGGATGTAACCGTTTTATTTTTTTTATTTATTATGGGTTTGTTGTACATGTTGGTTTGAAAGACTAGTGGCTTTATTAGAAAAGGTGAGATAGGAAAAAACCGGAGCGCATGTTAATATTTTGATAATATTCAATAGCGGCACTCTCAAAGATTTTTTCCACATATATATATATATATATATATATATATATATATATATATATATATATATATAGCACCTGATAAGCTACACGAACCTACCTAGGTTTCACCTAAATAGATCGTCAGCCAGCTTTCCCTGACGACCCGTTTAGGCGAAACCTAGATAGGTTCGTCTGGCTCATTAGGTGCTATTTATTTAGTTTGCTCTACCTTTGTACTGAGCGCTTTCTGTAAGATGATTACTCGTATGGTGTTTTTTCTTTGGGCTTTGTGTTGATCTTGGTCCAAACACTTTTGACTGTCTTTCATGCCCTAAGAGCTTTCTTTTTTTACAACCATTTTTTCCTTCGTTCAATAGTTTTCGGGGAAGGTTTTCGAGACGAGTATAAATATAATCTTATATATATATATATATATATATATATATATATATATATATATATATATATATCCTCGAAGCACTCTACATTAATCAATTTAAACCTGGTTTGAATAAAATCAATTTCGATATTTCCAATAACGTACTCAAATGTCTGTAATCAGACCAGGGACAACAACATCACAATTTTGTCACTGTCTTCGGCCATCCGCCACGGTAGAGATGGACTTATATTTTCAATTCAATTCTCTTTATTGTTAATAACTTAAATGTTCTATGTTTACTGTGTGTTAATATTTAGTCTTTGATAATGGCTTATGTGAGCCGAAAGCTTAGACCCGATAAAAAATTCAACAAATACTGTGATTTTTTGTTGTCTTTCAACGACATCACCATCAAGTATATCAGACGGTATGAACGGATCCTACACAAAATTAATAGACAAAACTTGTCTATATTATTCAATGAAACCTGCATTAATATATATATATATATATATATATATATATATATATGTATATTATGGACTCTCCCGTCGATTTCGACGTATGAGTGTCTAAATCAGTTAGACTGCCACACCAAGAATTGTTTTGAGTGGTGAAGGCTTGTGTAGCACCCTATACACATTTTGGAACTGCAGATAACAAACAATCGGTGCAGAAGTTCGCCACGGATCGCATGAATAGCCGACCTCAGTTATTTAACCCATAACTGGATGGAAGGGACGGATTAATACCTTTCCCAAGAGTACCAGTGCGTAAGTGAATGCAGAGTGTTCGACTGGAATTGGAACTCGGCTCACCGATTTCCCCTTCCGAGCCGACATCCACTACTTACATTCATATCACGATGAATACACCGGTTCTTGCTCGATCACCGAAGTTAAGCAATGCTAAGCCTGGTCAGTACTTAGATTGGTGACCGCTTGGAAATACCAGCTGCTGTAATC
Source organism: Ascarosepion bandense (assembly GCA_037127315.1). Taxonomy (NCBI): domain Eukaryota; kingdom Metazoa; phylum Mollusca; class Cephalopoda; order Sepiida; family Sepiidae; genus Ascarosepion; species Ascarosepion bandense. The sequence continues at coordinate 2,644,854 of JBBBDQ010000941.1, forward strand.
TTTTACTGAGGGATGTGCGTTGTGGTGCAGTGGATATATATATATATATATATATATATATATATATACGAATCTTGATGTGTAAAGTCACAAATTTATTCGCCTGAAGAGAGTCAATTGAACTCGAAACACGTAGCGACTCAAATATTATTATGGACATGTAGTATACAAAATATAATGTTATTAATAAGAAGAATAACACTAACAATAAATCTACAGTATTTACATTATTTGCACTATTGTCCTCATTTTTGTTGTCATTCCTACGACGTTTTGGCCGTTGTACGCCCCTTCCTTCTACAGAGGTTAGGAATTTCGAACCGTACCCTTTATTACAATCACAGGTGTATATCATTCTCATCCCTTGCGTAGTAATGCCGCGATTGGAAGTCAAGAGTTATCTCCCTCTAACCCTGCAAGTTACTTGCTCACCACTGCTTAGAATGATATTGAATTCACAACTCTTTCGGTCAAGTCACAGGAACTAACCAACGTCTATAACCACTGGGCCATGTGTCAAGAACAACAAAAAATTTTTAAAAACCTAATGTCCAGTCACCAGTAACGTCGTACAAATGGCAACAAAGATGATGACATTAGTCGGAATAATGTAAATACTGTAAATACTACCTCGTCTCAGAAATATAGACATATCTACACTTTAAACAAAACTTTTACAGCTTTTCACACTTTTTTCACTTATATATATATATATATATATATATAGTATGTCAAAAAATTACGAAATTTAAATTCGTAGAATGGCCATTTCAGCGAGAAAATTCTCACCTCACCGGGAACGATCGAAAACAGACATTTATTAATTGAAATATGATACAAAATTTCTATACCGAAAGAAGCTCAAAAACATATCTATTCATAGGAAGTTAAAAAAAAAAAAAAAAAAAAGCAAAAAATGGGTGTTGGATTAAGAAAGAAAAAAATTAGATTTGTCGGCCAGACATAAGAAAAGAGAAAAAGCAGAAACAGACATTCATGACTCGATATTAGAAAACTTTACATTTCGTCTGTTTAAATTTAAAGTTTTGATTTTTTCTTATAGTAAGCACTATCACAGTTTAAAATTGTACTATACATATGCATGTGCGTTGTGGTGCAGTGGATATTGGGTTGGAACGAGAAATCGGGGAGCCGAGTTCGAATTCTAGTTGAATTCCTTGTATTAACTTACGCGCAAATACCCTTGGGAAAGGTATTAATCCGACTTTTCCATCCAGTTATGGGTTAAATAACAGGACAGTTTGGGTTCTATAGCCTTGGTCGGCAACTAGTCTACCGCAGAAAGCAATGGCAACCTACTGCGGGATAATCTTCTGCCCAGTCAATCATGTCTCTTTCGAGACATGATCGCCCAAGCGTGTATCACGTATGACACTTAACTGACTGACTATACATATATATGTAGAAAAAGAGAGACGGATAGACAGACAGAGAGAGTAATTTCTGCTTTATAGATAAATAAATATTTTTGAAGTGGACTGCAATCAAAGGGAATTGACTGTGCATGAAGTAGATTTGGATATGCCACACAGTGTAGGCCATCATGAACCTTCACTTACTCCTATCATTTAACACTTTTCCTCTTGTTATCTCTCCCAAATCCTGCTCCGCCATCCATTTGCTCGATCTCGTCAACTATGTCTCGGGTTGCTTTCTTCTGTCTCTTTTTTCTTCCATCCGTCTTGTGAGTATTAGATTCACCAAACCCGCCTTCCTCATTACGTGTTCAAAAATCCTCAGCTGTTTCTTTCTGATGTTAAGTATAAGTTTCCTTTTTGTTTGCATCCACTCCTAAACCTTGTCCTTGCTCATTGGTTCAGTTCATACTATTCTCAGTATCCTTCTGTAGAACCACATTTCTGTTGCTTTGAGTATCTCCTTCATCTTTGATGAGATTGTCCAGCCTGTGTTGCCATATAGAAGGACAGATTGTCATCCTGAAAATCTTTGCACTTTAATCATCTTTACTTTTGCTGAGTTCTTCTTGCATCAGAGCATAAGTCACAGATCTGAATGCACATCTAAAATATCTTGCAACAGAGTTGGAGAAATAACCACGCTTTCCTCAAAGTGAAATCCTCTTTTGGGAAGAAAGGGTCCTCCAAATTTTGTACAAATTCATCAAATTTAGAATTTCATTCAAAGTCGCTAATATTTGGCTAAATTCGACATACAAACGAGGAAGGCTGAAGTGATATATTGTGCCAACAAAGATGGTGACCCGAATCCAAAATAATTCAATATGTTTTAGTAACGCTACATTGCGGCATAGATTTCTAGGGGTTAGCAGGTAGGAGTGTCAAGTCTTCGAAAGGTTTTAATAAAAAACCATAACGATGATTTCCATTAGGAATGAATCAAATAATTACTGCAACACTTTGTCTCTGAAATTGCAAAGAGGACAAGGAGATTTAAAATATTTGTAAAAAAAAAAAAACTAATAATAAAATCTGCCTTAAAATTTTAAATTATAATTATAATTAAATTAAATTAATTATAATTATAATTAAATTAAATTATAATTAATTATAAGAATTAATTTATTGCGTTGTCAAAAAAGTTCATTCGCCTTATTAAGTAGATCATTTGTTAAATAAACCAAACGAAAGTTTTTGCCAGCCCAACAATTACGGCGCCTCATTTGATGGATTTAAAGAAAAGGAAGACTGGTGGCTAATATTTAACATGATAAACAAAACAAAACAAAAGCAACATACGACGCCAAAGTATAATAATAGCAATATTTTATCCAAAAATTCTCATAGGAAAAAAAATGGATAATTCATATAGAGACTGAAACGTTTTGATAACGACAACTCAGACAAGAACTTGCAGAAATGTTGATATATATTTAACTTATGTTTCTATTTTAGCGAACAAAAACGTCTAACAAATAAAACAATACATATTTTGATTATTTTACTTTTTTTAAATCAAGGGAGGATTTTTTAATATAATTTTTTTTTTTTTTTTTTTTTTGGTAATGTACATTTATGGAATAAATTTGGTGTGATATTCTCCACAAGATATTTTGGCTTCGAGACAGTAATCAGGGGAGAGAAATGTCAAGTTTGTTCTTTAGAGAAAAAAAACAACAACATTACCAAAGAACGCAATGATTTGACGCCAAGAAATGGGAAAATTCGTTTACATTTGCCTTTCACAGTCAGTTAATTTTTGCTTTGGACAAACTGAAAGAAAGTAATGTGCCATTCGCTTTTGTTATGGTCCATTATGACCAATTTTTCTATCTAGTTAAAGAGTAGGAATATATATATATATTTTGTGTACAAACTGTTTGTGTACGAACTGCTTATATACAACACGTAACACGTTAAAATTTCCCTTCTCTGATTCCTTGCACATATGGATTAGGAGGTAGATCCGACTGACACAAAATCGATCGGGTTTCGATCCCGACCAGAAGCAAGTGGATGATGAGCTGTAATACCGAAAAACAGGCTTGTATGTGGATGATCGTTTCACCCCAAGCAAGGTGGTAACGCCATTGATGCGCAGTGGGCTACATAAGAGTAAAATATTAGATAGGAGGAGAGTAAAGAGAAAGACGAACCAGTTACAGGGGTGTTCGAGAAGAGAGCAAAAGAAGGATGGGAATACAAGTGTGATGACAGTTTTCAAAGGTAGAAAGAAAGTAAAAGATATGCAGGGCGATGTAGAAATAAATAGAGTCAAGTGGCTGTGAGATGAGTATTTAAATTGCATTTAAATTCCTGGGCGTTGTAGCCGTCAGGAAAGGAAGATTATGCAAGCGAGTTCCACGGGCGGGAACTGCGAGAAAAGAAGCTGATGGTGTATTATTGTTGTCTGCATTTAGTTAATCTAACTATGAATGGGTGTGACTGAATTGCCAGTCTGATTGCACGAGTATACGCCTGTAGCAGAAATACCAGTGACTTATGTTCGTCGGAGCAGAAACCATGAAAATATTTATAGAACAGACAGAGGGAAACCATAACCCGTCAGTGAGAAAGTGGCTGGAGTCGAGCAGGCAAGTCGGTAACTATCACATTACTGATTCTCCTTTGGAGCCTGTCAAAAACACTAAGACGAACAGGTATATATATATATATATATATATATTGTATCGTGGCAGCAGATAATTTTCTAAGCATATACTGTTAAATATAAGAGACAATGAATGTCTATTATGTTTAATCATGAGCAGTTCTAAGCATCGTATTTTTGCTTTAATTTCAGGTGAAAATAAAGACAAAAATTCTCCAACATCTGGATAATTTTATATTAAGTTGGTTCTAAGCTTTCGGCTCCCATGAGCCACCTTCAGAGAGGTTACAAGGACGTTAACATAACATACCATCACCTACGATTTTATTTTGTGTTGACATAAAACTCCGCTTAGCAACAGTTACCAAAAAGTAGCAAACGCAGTCCGCAAACCTTGCAACGCCGCTCCATGACGTCACACCGCGTGAGAGCTCGAAATGATAACAGAACCATATATTTAAATACAATGTAATGTGTTATGACCAGATTTAAACGTGATTTTATTAAGTGTGGGTTGTTTGGATTTAATGTAGATGGCCTCCAATATCTGAAGATTTTTTTTATGGTAGATGTTTTTGTGTTTACGTCCTTGTAACCTCTCTGAAGATGGCCCATGTGAGCCGAAAGCTTAGAACCAAATTAATAAAAACTTTTCCAAATGTTGGAGAATTTTTGTCTTTATTTTACCTGATATTAAAGCCAAAATACGATGTTTAGAACGGCTCATGATTAAACATAATAGACATTCATTGTCTCTTATATTTAACAGTATGTGTTTAGAAAATTATCTGCTGCCTCAATACATTATATATATATATATAGTGTATCGAGGCAGCAAATAATACACTATACGTAAGCATAAGATTTATTCGTTCCTCTGATGACAATATTAGGGTTGCTTTTTTTTTTATCTTTCGCTGTGATTTTGAGTTTTGTTGTTGGAATGTTGTTATAATTATTACCTGGAGGAGGGCCTTTTAGATCTTCTACCCTGATAAGAGATGTGCGTTGTGGTGCAATGGATATCGAATCGGAACGACAAATCAGGTTGCCGAGTTCAAATTCTAGTTGAATCCCTTGCATTCGCTACGCACAAATACTCTTAGGAAAGGTATTAATCCGTCTCTTCCCTCCAGTTATAGGTTAAATAATAGAATAGATTGGGTTCTATAGTTTTGGCTGGCAACCAGTCTACTGCAGAAAGCAATGGCAACCTACTGTGGGATAACCTTCCGCCCAGTCAGTCATGTCTCTTTCGAGACATGATCACCCAAAGCGTGTATCACGTATGGCACTTAACTAACTGACCTTGCAATTACTTACACGCAAATACCCTTGGGTAAGGTATTTATCCGTCCCTTCTCCCTCCATCTATTGGTTAAATAGCATAACAGATTGGGTTCTATAGCCATGGTTGGCAACCAGTCTACCGTAGAAAGCAATGGCAACCTACTGCGGAATAATCTTCTGCCTAGTCAGTCCTGTCTCTTGCGAGACATGATCGCCCAAAGCGTGTATCACGTATGGCACTTAACTGACTGACTGAATATAATAGTTAGAAACATGATTACTGCTTCTAATAGACATAAAGTGGGGGATCGGTTTTGTATTGTTATGAAGTAATAAAATGATCCCCCTCTAATTACTACTTAATAATATAATACATATCTTCTTCCTGTAGCTATGAGTCAAATAACAGGACAGATTGGGTTCTATAACTTTGGCAATCAACCTACCGCAGAAAGTAATGGCAACCTACTACTGGAAAATTTTCCACCCTGTCAGTCATGTCTCTTTCAAGACATGATTGCCTAAGCATCTAACTGATTGACTGACAATGACTTGAGTAAGATTTCGATTTCAGTCCAATTTATGAGGAGATTAAATTTAGGATGGAGTTCGCAATTAAAAAGTTTCTCTGGTTATTGGGAAGTTTATAACTGGATAGGTTTATGTTTTTGTCACTGATGTTGGGAATAGATGTGTGTGGTTTGAAATATAGTTGTATAGTATGCTATATGAATGAGATGTGGAGCAGTGGATATCAGGTTGGAACGAGAAATCGGTGTACCGAGTTCGAATTTTAGCTGAATTCGTTGCATTCACTTTCGCGCAAATACTCTTGGGAAAGTTATTAATCCACCTCTTCCCTCGAGTTATGGGTTGAATAGCAGGACAGAATAGATTCTATAAGCCTTGGTTGGCAACCAGTTTACAGCAAAAATTAATAGCAGTCTACTGCTGTAAAATCTTCTGCCCAGTCATTTATGTCTCGAGACACGATCGTCCTAGCATGTATCACGTTAAGCCTTTGAGATTTCACTCGCCCGATCAACTCAGCCGATTAAAATCTTAACAGATCGATTAAAGTTTATTGATTTATTCGCCCGATTAAAAATAAAAGGAAGATTTATTTTTATTTTTAATCGACCGCAGGCGATTTTACAACCCAAAAGTATGCCATTGAAGATTCACAAGTTACTTAGAATGACCTATAATGACATTATTGAACTCTTGGCTTTTATCGTCCCGGTCAGTTAAAAAAAGTCGTTTAATTAACGCTTCCAGAGTGGAGCCAAAACGTCTCTGTTTCCCAGATTAAAGACGCTCACAGAATTTTTAGAAAAACTTTTTTTGAAAAATATTATCTTATATTTCCTCCCCGCTTACGAAAAGTAAAAACGAACATTTGAAATAAAGAAAATAAAAGGCATACTTCCTTCAACCACGCACCGAAAAACAAATTATACAAGTAAGTGATTTTTTATAGAAAATCGTTGAGAAAATCAGATTTGTTATTTTTTATCATCTATGAGATGGAGGTTGTAGTAAAACAGAAGAAAGAAACTACCAATGTAGGTACCTCCACTCAATTGCCAAAAAGAAAAAAAGAAAAAGAAAAAACAACATATTATGATGTTAAAAGGGCTCAAACTTAATAAAAACAAAGTTTTATCATCAAAATATTTATACTATTAGTAAGAGGAAAGATCAAATTTTGTTGTTATCATGTTTTTAATTTTTTAAATCCTTTCTAACACGTTCTAAATTTTAATTAAAATTTCATTGTTTGTTTTCCGTCAACGATTCACGCTATGTTTACGTAAGGCAACTATTAAGAAAATGGAGTCGGTCAAGAAAAATGATTTTGGGGCAAGTAATTTTTCCCTCGCTCTCTACCACCGGTTCAGTGATTTCTTTTTCAAATCTCAAAGGCTGATCACGTATGTCACTTAACTGACTGACATTCATGGATAAATGTGCTCAATGTCAATGATAGAATAGAAGTAAACATAAAATTGTACACAGAAGCCAACAGTGAGCAGAGACAGCTCTTTGGCTCGACTATTTATACATGTTGGTAAATGATGTATTAATGACAGCAAAGCCTATTGCAATATCCTAACTGTTATTTGGTTGGTGATAATGTTTATGTTTCATAGTATTTTAGAGCAGTGTTACTCAAAGTGTGGTACGCATACCGTTGCCGGTACGCTAGCCATCGTCTACCGGTACGAGGAGATTTTCCAGAAAAGAAAGAAACAACAGCAAAACTCTATGCCACGGGAAACTGCCAGGATATTTGACTCGTTTTCGTTTTTTTTTTTTTACATTTTCATTTTACTTTTATATTAGTATAGCTACATTGTTCATTTGAATTCCTTGCATTCACTTACGCACAAATACCCTTGGGAAAGGTATTAATCCGACTCTTCCCTCCAGTTATGGGTTAAATAATAGGACAGATTGGGTGATATAGCCTTGGCTGTCAACCAGTCTACCGTAGAAAGAAATGGTAACCTACTGCGGGATAATCTTCTGCTCAGTCAGTCATGTCTCTTTTGAGACATGATCGACCAAAAGCGTGTATCACGTATGGCACTTAACTGACTGACATTGTTCATTTACTCACTCATGTTAAAAGTTATTGCTATCCAACTAACGGATGCGATATAATGAACAACAAAACAGTGAACTGAATATGCATCAGACTTTGTTCCATTCATATATCCATGATATATACATATCATATACTTTAAATACGTCTTAAATTAATTAAAATTCATGTTTTGCTTTACTGTTTGTCTATTTTTTAGAAGATTAATACCTTTTGTTAAATTCAAATTGCTTACGAAGTATTAATATTAACTTTAAATATTTTTTCTGGATTTTTAAAAATACATACCTTTGAAACCAGTGGCCATATCTAATATAGCACAAATATGGTACCGGTTAATGGCACACTGAGAAGACTTGTTACGTCAATGATGACTGCCCTTAGAATGAACACGATATCATGTCCTCTTGTTTAATACAGATAGTCTCAAAATGTCCCTGAAATATAATTATACTTTAGAACATGTACAAAATATTGTTCTAAAGTATAATTTATAATAAATATTCATTGCTATATTTTTGTTTTGAGCACTGTTATAAATTAATGCTTTGAACGTTGCAATTATATTCTTCGTTCTTATTCATTGGGATATATATATATATATATATATATATATATATATATATATATATATATATATAAATGTGTCTAGCCAGACAAACTTGCTAGTTATTAAACCAAGTTGAAGTGACCGTAAACATTGTATAATATGGGTAGTTGTGCTGAGCACAATTTAACATTTTTCCTAAAAGGAAAACTAAATCCTTAGTAGATTACGATGCCCTTTGTAGCCGAGCACTAAAGCACACTGAGCCAGGCGACGGTTTTCCTAAAAGTCTACACTACCGGCCATAATTATTAGGCAACCCTAGTTTTAAAAAACATGATGTATTTCATACTATTTTTAATAATTTTTGCCAAGTGGATAATTCTAAATGAAAATTTTATAAGGCAAGGAAGTAAAGATGAACTCGTTCGAATCACCCTAAATTTTCTTCATGCCTTCATTGATGAACCTGCATTATAGATAATTATTAAATATTTATAAATTCATTAGATGCACATGTTATTGTGCAGTATTATTAAAAGAACCATTCTATTTTCAATTACAATTCATCACTTGGTAATAAATAGTAAAAGATAGTATGAAAAACGTCATTTTTTAAAACACTGGGGTGACCTAATAATTATGGCCAGTAGTGTAGATGCAGACCCCATCGATTGGTAAAGCGAATTTTCTTTATTTACATTTCTTGAATGCTCCGGCCGATATACTCTTTACACACAGTTTGAAATAAAAATTTGGCGGCTATATGAAAGACGGGTATCCACTATCTGCCATATTACATTTTTAAATTAATTAATTTGTTTGCTTTGATTTCATCTACTACACAATATAGTAGGGATAGTTGGTCACCATCTGTGAGTAAAAGAGCACCATGACGCAGTTCACTCCGCTAAAGATTTAGCATTTGTACCGGAAGTTTCACTGCTTTTACCTATCTATGCATATATATGTGAGGACAGGTTTTGGTGAAATATCCACATACGTAAGATCTATCTATCTATCTATCTATCTATCTATCTATCTATCTATCTATCTATCTATCTATCTATCTATTTTTATTTAGAATTCATTACATAAATGTTATTGTATCACTGCAAAAGTAGCCATTTTGTTTCGACACTATCCGTGTCTTATCAAGTGATCTCACTTGATAAGACACGGTTAGAGTCGAAACAAAATGGCTACTTTGTAGTGATATTATAACATATTTATGTTATAACTTCTAAATAAATATTCGCTCTACTTTATATTGAGTACTTTTTACGAATGTGTTTCTTTGGATACGGAATTTTACTCTATCTATATCTACTCTATACTTGGATATTTATATATCTATCTATCTATCTATCTATCTATCTATCTATCTATCTATGTTTTACCGTCTTTTCATTATCTATCTATCTATCTATCTATCTATCTATCTATCTATCTATCTATCTCAGTCTGTTAATATCTATCTATCTATCTATCTATCTATCTATCTATCTATCTACAGATGTTATGTCTGGGTCTCGCTCTCGCTTTCGCTCTTTCTCTTTCTCTCTCTCTAAATATATATGTATATATATGCGTCTCTTTTTCTTTCTTTGTGTATCTATCTCAGTCTGTTCTAAATAATTTTTTTATGCTTACTAAAAGGGAATATGCATAAAACTTTTGTGATTGTTAAAATATCAGCGGACTGATAAATAGATAGATAAAAAGAAAGCACGCAAAAAAGGAATAGTTGGGAAGCCGAACTGCTATTTTTGCAGGTTTTTCTTGCTGAGGAAGTGTATTTATGTGAATGAATCCACGCATGCGTACAACCGCATTTGCTTCTTCCTGTAATGACTCTACTCTTTCCGTAGTCCTACTAAATTCTATGCCGCCTGCTCTCCCCGAAAGTCGACCGCACCGGATTTCATTCATCACCCTGACCCGCTCGACTATCACGTGATTTCGTCATTTTCTACAAAATATTTCTTTCGCTTGTGTTCTCATTGGAAAAGTGCGAATCAACTCTCCTCTCTTGTGCATAGAATCTATGATTTGAATATACATATATATATATATATATATATATATATATATATATATATATATATATATATAATTTCTACTGTTGTTACTAAAAGTAAATTTTTATGAAACACACACGAGATGCTTCTTCATTTATCTCCATGTCAGTTCAACTTCATTTCATTAATTTTCATGTCTTTTTCATTTTTTTCTCTTCTACATATTAAGAATTTTCTTATTTGTAGTATTTATGCTGAAGAGAAAACAATAATGCTATGAATAATTTTTTTTTATTTTGCTCGGCGGTAAAATTCTTTTTATATTTATAATTTTTTGTTTTTCTTTTTTATAATCGTGTCGCCCCAAGCAAGGCATTTTACTGCTACTGTTATTCAGAGGTTTACATAAGAGGAATGTCATGAGAAGGAGTGAGAGGTTACAAGGGGTGTCAGGAAGAGAGAAAGAAGAGAATACTGATGAGAGTTGGGTAGACGAAGTAAAAAGCATGAGAGTATGTAAGTTAGTGAGACAGGAGAAGACTATTGACTTTACATTTAAATTCTTGGAGATTATAGCTGTCGGGAAAGCAAGTATGCAAAAGGGAATTCCACAGGCGGGAAGTGCGAGAAAAGAAGCTGATGGAGTAAAATTTGCGGTTACAATTTATTGGCTTCACAGTAAAAGAGTGGGACCTAGTTGCTAATCTTGTTGCTCGAGGAAATTCATATACTGGGGATACCAGTGAGCTAAGTTCATCGGAGCATAAGCCGTGAAAGTATTTGTAGAAGAGACACAGGGAAGCCACAGTGCATCGGGGAGAAAGTGACTGTATCCTAGCAGCCAAGTCGGGATCAATCACATTACAGATTCTCCGTTAGATTTGTTCGAGGACACCCAGGTGGATAGTAGGAGCACCCGACCGGATATAGCAGCAATATTCAATGCACGGGCGGATGGTAGATGTGTATATGTGCAGGATTTTTTCGGACGGGAAAAACTTCCTGGCCCTACACAGCGGATTTAGCTATGGATTCGATATAGTTATTCCACTTGAGGTATGATGTGAGAGTTAATCCGAGAAGGCGCAGTTCCGCTGAACCATGGAATAGCATGTCTGTCTTAATTTTTACATATATTTGCTGTATATGTATTTATATACATATATATTTAGAGTTATACTACCACTTTATGTACAGGATACTCCTTTGGATTCTTCTATATCTACACAGTATGTGGTTTCCGGCTTTCTCTTTTCCATTCTTTTTACCTTTACGTATCCCCCTGCGCATCAGTGGCGTTACCGCCTTGCTTGGGGTGATATGATTAAAAAAAAAAAATATATATATATATATATATTACATACCGCTTACTTAATTCCAGGAATCTTCGAGAAATCAAATTTTTATTCAAGAATTTAGTTCATTTAGCCCTGAGTCCTGGGATAATGTAAATCATTAATTTTTTTCAAACCTCTACACACTTCATGAAAATCTAGACCGAATCGTAAAATAAAAAAAAATCAATATAAATGACATTATTCAATTAGAAAACTTTTAATTGCTTTTATAATTAATAATTGTTAATGGCACAATTTTTCTCGATTAATAATGAATTTTTTCTGGAATTGCTTTAATTTTCTTAAATTTCAGTTTAAATAATTTATTATAATATATTTGTTAAATCTTTCAAAATTCTACACTAGTTCAATCTCATTAAGTTGTCTTTTTTTAAAGTGAAAACTATATTTACAAATCAAAATTTGGAAAGCTTAATATAAATCCTGTTGTAAATAGATTTTTTAAAATAATTTTCCATGTTTTTATGTATATTTACTGAGGACTTCAAAATTACATAAAAAAGCGCTCACGTCATGTTCTTAAATTACGTTTTAAAGATAAAGCGTCCGTAGAACAACAATCAGTGTCATCAGCTGTCAACATTTCGTCAATTACGTAAAACTTGTCAATGTAGACAACGACTGTTTTCCTTTAAAATATATTTCTGAGATATTTTTAATTTTAAGTAAATAATTTTTGTTTTCAAATCAGATTAACGATACTTTAAATCAGTTAATATAATGTTTCAGAAAAGTATTTTTTAGTAAGAATTTTTTATACCGTGAATTCCATTGCGATGAAAAACGACTACAAATGGACGCTAATATATGATTTTAGAAACAATTCTATTCCAATCAATGCCATTTTTGTTTCAAACTCACCAGAGTATTTTGTTTACTAAAAATAGGAAATTCAACCTTTTAGCTTTTAATTAAAGCTAAAATGAAAAGCTTTTTTATTTATAACAAATTATGGCGGCCATGTATTTTATCTATCCGTCTGTCTTCCTGCATTTCTTTTTTAATATATTAATTGCTACACTACAACTTATCTATCTATCTATCTATCTATCTATCTATCTATCTATCTATCTATCTATCTATTTATTCACATTCTGTTCACATTATGTTCATATCTGTCTATCTATCTATCTATCTATCTATCTATCTATCTATCTATCTATTCATTCTGTTCATATCTATCTATCTATCTATTCACATTCTGTTCACAGTCTGTTCATATCTATCTATCTATCTATCTATCTATCTATCTATCTATCTATCTATCTATCTATTCACATTCTGTTTCCAGTCTGTTCATATCTATCTATCTATCTATCTATCTATCTATCTATCTATCTATCTATCTATCTATTGTAAGTGTGTCTGTCATTATAATCTGTCTAAGTTCCAAGTAACTTTTGCATAATAGAGCGCTAACCAACGGTTAATTTAAGTTTGCTGTAAAAGTTATCTATTCCGATGAACTTTTCGCTATGGTTGCACAAACGTTTTAATTTAATCGCGGTAAAAAAGAGCAGCCAGGAGTGCAAAATGCAGGTGGGGGATAATAAAATAAAGCAGGTACAAAAATTTAAATATCTGGGAAGTGTTCTAACTGAAGACGCAAAGTGCGACACAGAGATCCAAAGGCGAATTGGCATGGCGAAGGACGCGTTCCAGAAGCTGAGTAAAGCTTTAAGACACAGGAAACTTTCACTAGAAACAAAGAAGAGTGTACTGGATTGCTATGTGATGTCAATTCTTTAATATGGCAGTGAATGTTGGACAATATCAACAAAGATGAAAGAAAAACTTGAAACAACTGAAATGTGGTTCTACAGAAGGAAGCTGCGGATATCGTGGACCGAGCATGTGAGCAATGATGAGGTTCTGAAAATGATGGAAACGAAAAGGAAATTAATATTGAGCATCAGGAAGAGATAACTGAAGTTCCTGGGACATGCAGTGAGGAAGAAGGCTTGGAGAACCTGATACTGACAGGTCAGATAGAAGGAAAAAGAGACAGAGGAATGAAGCGGCTAACATATTTGAAGGGCCTGAGCAGGTGGATGACAGAACGGGGACTGCAAGACGTTACAGAAGAAAGCGTGCTCAGAGATAGGGAGACGTGGAAGGCCATAATCGTCTACGTCCTGAAAAGACAAGGCACATAAAAGAAGAAACAAATATAGACTGGTTTCGAGATCACATCAATTTACAGTTGAGCTTGCAAGGTTTAGCCACAACTTCTATGCTAACAGTTTTATTTTTCGCTCTTTTGGCTTGTACAATTTAAATTTAAATGCAATATTAATCGTTATATACTGTTTTCCTGATTATTTTTTTTTAACACGGTCATTAATAATATTTCTTCCATACCTAGTAAACCTTTGTGTCTTAGTGGCTTTATTGCCTTGCATAGATTTAAAAAAAAAAGATGTGTGAAAAAGTAACCGGTGAATTTTTTTGAGTAACTTTTGTCATGTTATGTAATCTTTTTCATTCTCTCAGTTTTTAAATTTTAAAACTAATTTAAAAGAAAGTATAATGCTAAAATAACTAAAATTCTATAAAATATTAGATAATTACTAGAAATAATATGTTAATTTTTTAAATTTTACGAGTTAAAAACCAAAAACGAAACATTTACTTAGGTTACATAAATTTAATGTCAATTCTGGTCAACCATAATTAGCTTTTTGACAAGTCCAGCTGTCACTAATCATTTAACAGCATAAAAACACACGACCACCGTGGTTAAGAAACGCTTTTATACTACATTTCAGCCAGTAAGAAAATAATATTTGTTACAAGTCAGATTAATGTAACTTAATATTTACTAAATTTTCTAAAATAACGTGTCGACGATGTATATTTTAATTTTGCAAGATTTTTAAAACCGTGAATTAACTTTTGTTTACAAATGTGTTGATTGCTCAAAAGTGGCCGAAAATTGATTTTTTTTAAAATCTAAAAACTTCAGTTTCTAATCAATATAATTTCTGTTTGAAATACACCAGAGTATTTTGCTTACTAAAAACAGTTAATTTATTTTTTTAGCTTTCAATTAAAACTAAATTGAAACTTTTAAGAATGCTTTTATTATTTATTAAAATTTATTTAAAACGTAGGTATCGAAAATGAGTGGAGGCACCTTGTTGGGAAGTTACTCCTTTTTACACATTAAATGGACTCTTTCAAAGTATACGGATAATCCTTCCTACAGAGAACGGCAGTTGTCTGTTGTAGTTGTTAGAGTTCGTGTTTGTCAAAGCAGTTGAACCGCCGCTCGTTGGTCAGCAAGAATATAAACTTATTACCCGGACATACTTTTTGTATATATTTGACTCCTACTAATAAGTATTCCTGAATCAACTAACCGTGTACAGGTTGCATATCTTTTATTTAATATGAGCCTCACTTCGTATCACGTGAACTGACCAAAAAGTTAAAAATCATTTTTAGCTTACTGGCAGTAACGTGTCTGGGATGGTTTGCAACTTTCTTTTAAAATATTCTCAAATGTCATTTCTTTTCTCTTACTTAATTTTAAACTTCCCATGATTAACTGAACTTCTCTGGTTGTTGGACTTTAAGTTACAGTTCACCACCCTATTTTTTTTATTTATTAGAGCAGATAGACTAAACTATCGCCCGGTTTACACTTCACCCACATCTATTGAATAGGTGAAGAGGCTCATCCCTTGTTCCCTGTTTAGGATGTGGTTTCCGGCTTTCCCTTTTCCAATCTTGTCACTCTTACGTAGCCCCCTGCAGTGGCTATCAGTGGCCTTCCTCGGGGTGATATGGTTTTTAAAAAAAATCTTTCCACTCATATTTATTATTATTATTATTATTATTATTATTATTATTATTATTATTATTATTATTATATTGTGTGGCTTTCTAAACAAGAATCCACAACACACCTAAATAAAGTATAAACATATGAAACTATTTCATATATATTCTTTGTTCTTGAGAATTGAAAACAAAAATAATAAAGACTATTTATTTATTATACTATTTATTATACTATTTATTATACTATTTATTTACACTATTATGGTGATCATTATGATAATTGGCAACACATCTGCCAATTGCCAATTGATTAAAACTTTATCAAATGGTATATTGTAAGGATTTTCTTACAGTTAACAAATTCTAATAATTTAGTAAAAACTTATAAGTTTATGAATAAAAAAATTGTTCTAACATTTATTTTTTTATAAATGGGATAATGATAAATAAAAGCTGAACAATATCATCAAAGATGAAGGAAAAACTTAAACAACTGAAATGTGGTTCTACAGAAGGATGCTGCGAATATCATGGATCGAGCATGTGATCAATGATGAAGTTTAAAAAAGGATGGAAACGAAAAGGAAATTAATACTGAACATCAGGAAGAGATAACTAAAGTTCTTAGGATATGTGATGAGGAAGGAAGGCTCGGAGAATCTGATACTTACAGGTCAGATAGCGGGAAAGAGAGACAGGGGAAGCAGCGTATAACATATTTGAAGGGCCTGAGCAAATAGATGGCAGAACGGGGATTGGGAGATGTCACAGGAGAAAGCGTGCTAAGAGCCACGAGGGATAAGAAAACGTGGATAGCCATGATCGCCTACGTCCTGAAGGGACATGGCACATAGAGTAAGAACGATAAATATTGCATTGGTTCTAATTCTTTTAGTTTTTAATGTTGTAGGTAAAAATATTCCGGTAAATAAAGAATCTATTCAATAATGCAGGAATATTTTTCTAAAAAATATATTTTTAGAGAAAAAATTTAAAAAAATTATACAATATATATATATATATATATATATATATATATATATATATATATATATATATAATGGGATGTGCGTTGTGGTGCTGTGGATATCGACTCGGAAAGGCCTATCGGAGAGCTAAGTTCGAATTCCAGTTGAATTACTTGCATTCACTTACACACAAATAACCTGGGGAAAGGAATTAATCCGTTTCTTCCCTCCAGTTATGGGTTAAATAATAAGACAGATTGGGTTCTATAGCCTTGGTCACCAACCAGTCTACCGCAGAAAGCAATGGCAACCTACTTCGGGATAATCTTCGAAATCTTTCGAAAGAGACATGATCAGCTAAAAGCGTGTATCATGTATAGCACTTAACTGACTGACTGAATAAATAATGTATTTAATATTTTTATTGTAAATTCTCAATGAATAAACGCATGAATTAATTTTCATAGCATAGGTTATATTCCAGTTCTACTCATCGCCGAGGATTGAAGGTAGTCAAAAAAGCTGTGTCATGGATCCTTTTCACACTATGTTTTATTGCCGCCACGTTTATCAATGTTTGCGCAATATGCGATATCTGAGATGCTCCTGGGGGAAGATATGATACAAAAACGCACGACACCAACAATAAGGTACATTTTTTTTTAAAGAAATGGTACCCCAGGAAGAAACATTGGTATCAAATTCGATATCAACGAACCTCCCGTAAAACATGCAATTCCAGAGGAATTTACAGTTAGATCAACCAAATGCAGCCGACAATTCTACTACATCAGCTCCTTTTCTCGCTCTTTCTGCCTGTGGAACTCCCTTCCATATACTTGCTTTCCTGGCGGCTACAACATCCATGAATGTAAATGCAATGATAATAACAATTTCTTATCTACTTGTCTCCAGTCCTTTCTACATCATCCCATATATCTTGTTCTTTTCCTTTCTCTCTACCTTTGCAACTGTCTTCATATCTGTGTTTCCATCATTCTTCTGCCTTTTCTCTGACCCCACCCACCCCGGTGATTGGCTCGTCTTTCTCTTTACTCTCCTCCTGTTTAAACTTTTACTCTTATGTAGCCCCCTGCGCATCAGTGGCAGTACTGCCTTCCTTGGGGATTAAACGATTAAAAAATACAATACCAGAGAACGCATTGGTTAACGTACGATACCAGAATGTCTATTGCAGAGCGCACAGATTCAGAGCGTTCATTGAAGTTGTACGCAATACCAGAGTGTCTTCAGGAGTAATATACAGTCCCAGTGCACACCATGGACTAGCATATATCGAAACACCCCCAGGTGTAACATACAATATTAAAGTGACACCAAGTTTAACATATACCAGATCGCTTTCAAGAATAAAGTCCGAGACCGGATCGCCACAAATGTGGCAGACATTACCAGCACTCGCTCAGCAATTATATATCAGATCACCTACGGGAGAAGAATATAATACTGTAACTCTTTAAACAAAAACAACAACAAAAAAACCCAATGAGAAAGCACCCCAGGAGTGACAAATAGACCGTCCTTAGGAATAACGTACTAGTACGCCTTTTTGGAATAACATTCGATACAATGATACCTCAAACAATACAATACGATAACAGAACCCTCCAAACGTGACATGCAAATCATAGTGCAGGGTTAACATACCTCTCGGGGTAACATACAGTAACAGGACACAACAGAAAACACTAAGAGTGACATAAGTTCCAGATCACCCACTGGAATAACTTGCAGTTCGTCACCCATGATAACAGTGCACCCCAAGAGTACGGGATTGCTCCCAAGAATAACATACCTGAGCGCCTGCTGGAATAACATAGAATATCAGGATTCCCCAGAAAACAAAATACGATGGCAAAGCCCCTGAATTGGAAAATCGCGTAGCAGTATTGAAAGCTCAGTCAATGAACGCCATTATTTCTATATAAGGAAACGGCCTATATTACTTTCCTTTTATCAGACATACAGCACTCTCAAGAATAACATGCCAGCACGCCTCAGGGAATAACATATGATACCAAGGTACCTTTGAAAATAACAACCTCTACCAGAGCGGTCGACAAATATTCTACAACTAGCATTGTAACACGGCGTTGCGGGGGTGTAATGAAAGCTCTTAAACTAATCCATGGTCCTGCAGCTCAGACTTTTTGAACGTTGGCACGAAAAACGTAGGTTGTTGAAAGGTTGATCTCGAAGCTGTAGAACTTACTAAAATGAATGGATGTAAGTCAAATTTTGATTTCCGATATCGATATCAGATATGTTTCCCGTCGCAAACTGAATTTTGAAGGCTAAATAAGTCCTCTGAATTAATGGTATTATGGCTGAGACTAAGAATTACAATTATACCTACTTAGAGCAAAACCCGAAGCAAAAACTAAAATAAAAGGGCTGAAAACCTGATTTTGATCAGACCTGATAAGATATCAGGGTATCGATTTCCAATATCGGATTCAAATAATTCGTCCAAGGATAAACTAACCTAAGTAAGTCCATGAAAACTTATCGTACCCATCGGGAGTAAAATTGGAGAAAATAAGCCATATTGACGGCTGAATAACGGTTATTGATCAGATTCGATAGAATATTGGGGTTATCGATTTCCGGTATTGGAGAAAATGAGTCGTTTGAGATCTACTAATGTTTGAGACTAAAAGCTATCATTTTACCAAGTTAGAGCAAATTCTGCAGCAAGAACCACAATAAAATAGCTGAATTCCTGATCTGATATCGGGGTATCGATTTCCGACATCGGGGGGGGGGGGAAATCAGAAGAAAAAATAGCCCATGATCTGAGCGGAAGCCTAAAGAATATTCGTTTGAAGTTTGGTGAGAATCGGATAAAAATTATGGATTTGTATAAAGGACATACAGACAGACAGACAGACAGACACACACACACACACACACACACACACAAACACACACACACACAAACATCTTACCTTTTATATATATAAATATCAGGTGAAAATTGGGAAAAAATAAGTAACCCATGACCTGACCAGAAGCCTAAAAAATATTTGTGTGAAGTTTGGTAATAATCAAATAAAAATTGTGGATTCCTATAAAGGACATGCAGACAGACAGACAGACACATAAACATCTTACCTTTTATATATACAAATAACAAAGGGCTACAAAAATAACAGACTTTCTTCTTGTATTCTATTTAATATTTGAGAATCTAGAAATTGTCACATTTGAATCGAGTGACCAAGACACTGACTATTAAAAATAAACTTTTGTTTGGGACACGAGACAATGTGCTATACTCTCCATTCTAGTACAGAGAGCGTTCTTTGTTTTTTAGCTGATAGATTCTGTCAGAAGCGATTTCCTGTTTTTCAGAAGATTGATTCCTTTCTATCGATTTGTCCTTTCAAAACGAGCGTGGAAATTATAAAATGATACAGTGGAACCTGCTGTATGCGAACCTCTTCGTCAGCGACTATCTGTTGTTAACGACCGTTTTTCTATGCTAATGTTAATTGACCTTTAGTGAGTGACCACCTCCAGAAAGCGACCTGCGACTAACATCAACAAGTGAAAATTATTGATCAAGCGGCTGCTTTAAAAAAATCCATTTTGGTCGTACACTGCGAACTTCTAAATTAGGAGAAAGTAAATGAGTAATCTATTTCATTTTGATTTGATCTAAGCAAGGAACACTTCCTCATTGTTTTGTTATTGTAGTGTTGTATCAACCTTTTATTTCTTGTTGAAATGTATATTGCCTGAGTTCACCTCACGGTCAAACATCGGCTGTTTTGTACAACATGTATTGCATTTGACATGTTCAAAGGATTTATCGCAGTCTCTGTACTGACTTGCATAAATTCAGGAATTGGAAAAATCACAATTATGTCCCTTTCTCAAATGTCTATCCCTTTCTTTCCTTTATTTTTTTGTGCATCTATTTACTCTATTTCTATCTGGGTATATCTGTCTCTATCTTTCTATTTCTCTACCCCCACCCGCGATCGGTGTCAGCTTTTGCAAGCTTTTTTTTTTCATGTATTATCGCAGATTCTCTTTTCCTATCACTTACTTCTAAGAAAAAAACTGAAACCGTATACTTTTATTAAGTCCACTTAATAAATTTTTTATGAAGAAATATTTTGGTCTCTTGTTGACCGTTTAAATACGTTTTTTAAAATTTTAAAATGAATTATGCTGAATAAATTTCTCAAAATTATGTCCCATGAGAGAGAGGAATTCTGTGGAATTTCCCTTTCCTGAAGACTACCATCTTCAAGAATTCAAATGTAAAGTCAATAGTCAACTCCTGTATCAATAACTTGCATCCCCCCTCTCTCTCATGCTCCTTTTTTCGTCTACTCCAATCTCATCAGTATTCTCATCCTTCTCCTACCCACTTCCTGACACCCCCTTTACCCTATCACTCTTTCTCATAACTTACTTCATAGGTAAACCCCTGCTCAACAGTGGCAGTAAAATGCCTCGCTTAGTGGCTATATGATTATAAAAATGACACTACTATTTTCCTTAAGAACAACCATGTTAATGCATAGTCTACAGATATTAAAGAAAAGGAAAACTGTGGAGAGCCATGATTGCTTAAATTTTCAAAGTTGCTTTTTTAAATTTTTTGTTATTTGTAAAATGTTCCCTATTATTCTTCAGTAAATTTGAGTTACTAAGTTTGATGACATATCAGACTGCCGCCATCTTTTCCCTCAAAACATGGCTCAAAAATATATCTGGAATCTTATATACGAGGGTCGGTATTAATACTTGTAGTCCATGGCATCTTGCTATATACAACTACAATCTCCATGAATTTAAATGTAAAGTCAATTGTCATCTCCTATCTCACCAACCTGCATCCTCTCTCTCATGCTCCTTTCTCCTTCCACTCCACTCTCACCAGAATTCTCATCCTTCTCTAATCCACTTCCTGACATCCCCTTTAACCTGTCACTCTTTCTCATAACTTTCCTCCTATGTAACCCCCTGCTCAACAGTGGCAGTAAAATACCTTGCTTAGGGCGATTCGATTATAAAAACAAATGTAAACAGAGCAGACACGAATTAGGTTTAGCAAGCTGTCTGTATAAATTTCCCCTCGAGAAGCAAAGTTTGCACAAATTTTTCTCAAAGTACACATGAAGTGCAAAATCATAATTTTGGAGCTCTCCCAGTTGAAATCTAGATGAAGATTCCATCATTTAATTGACAGTATTCTCTCGGAGTCAATGTACTCGCTGAAGAGTACAAATGTATCACTGTCAGTTAAGTGTACACGCTTGGGCGATCATGTCTCGAAACTGCAGCAGTTTGAAATCCTTGCATGAGACAGTAAGCGTTTAGACTATTTTCAAGTTTCCTTTCTAATTAAAAATTTAAAAACTTAACGTCATATAATTGTTTTCACATTATTTCTGTATTTATTGCGTCAATTTTGTTTTTGTTTTTTGTTTTTTGGTCATGAGGTGTAATGACTTCTGCAGTCTCCAAATGATATAATGTGACAACACATTTACAACATTGTCAATGCCCCCAAATAAAGACTTTACCATCAGAATATTTAATGTTTGAGGTTTGTAAAAAAAGAAAGCAAGAATTATTGGTTGAAGATGTTGCTAGTCATAATATTATGTTTGTTATCTCCAAGAATCTAAAATCAAAGAAGGACTTCATATTAATATTAATATTTGACAGCACAAGTTAATAGATTTGGACGCAGACAGTAAATATTATGGAAATGGTTTTGTCATCAATACAAAGTTGAATAATAACGTCCATAGACATTGAACGAACAAACAT
Organism: Ascarosepion bandense; assembly: GCA_037127315.1. Taxonomy (NCBI): domain Eukaryota; kingdom Metazoa; phylum Mollusca; class Cephalopoda; order Sepiida; family Sepiidae; genus Ascarosepion; species Ascarosepion bandense. Next base: position 2,667,296 of record JBBBDQ010000941.1, read on the forward strand.
AGTATACACGCAGAATAAAAAAGCTATCAATAAAATTTCGTAAAAACAATATTTGAAGAGCTTGGCAGACCTGTAGCACTTTCGGGTGCTAAGAGAGGACAGTGAGTTTTGGAGTGGACTGATATGAGTTATTTACAAAATAACTGAAGATGATGAATCACACTCATTTGCAGTATGCCTTCAAGTCGAACAGCTCCCATGACGATGTTACTTCTGTGTATAAATAGTTTACTATATAAAGCTTCTACATTTGTTGATAAAGTTTTTCAAGGAACGAGACGCGTTGACATAAAATGTTTTCTTTTTGTCTTTTATTTATATTGTCTTTACGGATATATTTATATCTGAATTTTTACAAACCTACAGAAGGTAGCTAAAGGGTCTGACTAGAAAGGACTACAAATAAACTTCAAGAAAACCGAATGCATGTTCATCAGATAAAAGAGCAGCCCCAAATGCCAAACACATGTGAGGGATACTAAAACCAAGCAGGCACAAAAATTTAAATACCTGGAAAGTTTTCGAACAGAAGACGGAAATTGTGACACAGAGATCTGAAGGCGAATTGACATAGCAAATGACATAGCGTTCCAGAAGCTGAGTAAAGTATCAAGAGACAGGAAAATGTCGCTATAAACAACAAAAAAAAAAAGAGTAATAGATTGCTATGTGATGTCAGTTCTTCAATATGGCAGTGAATGCTGGTCAATACCATCCAAGATGACGGAAAAACTTAAAGCAATAGAAATGTGGTTCTACAAAAGGATGCTCCGGATATAACGGATCAAAGATGTGAGCAATGATGAAGTTTTGGAAAGGATGGAAACGGCAAGGAAATTAATGTTGAGCATCAGGAAGAGACAGCTAAAGTTCCTGGGACATGCAATGAGGAAAGAGGGCTTAGAGAACCTGATACTAACAGGCCAAATAGAGAGAAAATGAGACAGAGGAAAGCAGCGGATAACATATTTGAAGGGCCTGAGCAGGTGGATGACAGAACTAGTGTTGCGTGGTTTAACAGAAGAAAGCGTTCTGAGAGCCACCAAGGATAGGGAGACGTGGAAAGCCATGCTCGCCTACGTCCTGAAAGGACAAGGCTCCTAGAATAAGAAGAATTATATGTTTAGCCATAAACTCGATGTGAAGAATGTCACACTTATTTAAAGAAAGAATAACTTATTTCGAAATTTCTTGAGAGTACAACTATTGATTCTTCCAAAAATGTTAACTTATCGACTGGATGTTTTCATCTATCTGTTTCCTTAAAAGAAAAGTTGATTTCCAAAACCAACATAATTGGCCATAGGAATTTATAAAAATAAAAGTAAATGGTTGACTGAAATTTTTCTATTATTTTAAAAAATGTATAAATAAAGTATCAAATTAAAATAATGGTATTATAATTATGTGTGTTTCTTCATTCTTTATTTTGCATGACAGTTGCGCTCTGCCAATACCTCAAAATAATGTTGTTTTATATTTTGATAACTTTGAAAGTCGGGGAAAGGCACTATTTGAAGAAAATTAAATAAGTAAAAAAAAAAAAGAAAGAAAGAAAGAAGTGATTAATGGCTGATTCCTCAAAATACAAAAAATTGTCAGTTTTAAATCTTTTTTTTTGTACTACTGAGAAACAGATTAATACCTTTCCCAAGGGTATTTGCACGTAAGTGAATGCAAGGAATTCAACTGAAATTCAAACTCGGATGTTCGATTTGTCGTTTGGAGTCCATATTACAAAAACAAAAAAAAAACAAAAAAAAAACACACGGATGTGCCTTGTGGTGCAGTGGATATCGACTCGGAACGACGAATTCCAATTGAATTTCTTTGAATTCACTTACGTCCAAATACCCTTGGGAAAAGTATCAATTCGTCTCTTCCCTATAGTTATGGGTTAAATAATAAGACAGATTGGGTTCTATAGCCTTGGCTGGCAACCAGTTTACTGCAGAAAGCAATGGCAACCTACTGCGGGGTAATCTTCTGCCTAGTCAACCAAGACATAATCGCTCGAAGCGTGTATCACTTATGGCACTTAACTGACTGACTACTTAAAATAATAACGAGCTTTCATATTATATGATTGTTACTGAAATATTTTATTAAAGCTGTTAAGCTCAAATATGTAACAATGTGATAGAAGACATACTATGGATTTATTTTTATCGCAGAACTCACCATGAACTTCAATCATTAACTTAAGAATTTAGATTCATCAGAAAATCCAAATTGAAAAACAATGATATTTTCCCAGGTTAAAACGAACAAATAATAATCACATTAACAAATATTAATAAATATATACAAAAAAAGAAGAAAATAACATTTATTGACTGATTTGTTTTCTATGGCTTATCAACGATTTGTAGCTAATTTATGCCAGAAAATATTTTAGATTTTTATAAATTTTTAATAATAATTGTTTAATGATACAAAATTTAGTCATTAACACATAGTTATGGAAAGAGTGTTCCTCAAACGAGAAGTGCGAGAGAAGAAACTGTTAGCATAGAACTTACAGTTACATACAGCCATTGCAACTGTAAAATGAGAAGACCTCACTGCCAATCTAGTACTGTGCTTTTATACCTAAACTCGTGACAGGAAATAAGGAATCTCATCAGTATAACAGTTAGAACACCGTTATGATGCCCGCACTCGACTGGGCTGGTTTTCTTTCACTAAAACTATACATACATATATATATATATATATGAAATGAATTGTTTGGAAATTATTTTTTATCGATACTCGTATTTAAGTAGATATTCTGTTTTTAATTAAACAGTATTATATATTTGTATCTACTGGCCTGATTATTTACGATAAATGTTTATTACGAAAATGCGTGTCATTCGGCAGTTTCGTTAAAATTCGTTAATTTCTGTAACATATATATATATATATAATACTGTGCAAAGGTATTAGGACAAGAACTATTTTATTTTTTATGAGGCATATTGACAGAAAATAAACAATTCAATTGAAGTAATTTTATTTGATTTACTCAACAAATGCTTTAACAAGAAAAAATACTTGTTACAAAAAAAATTTAATCTTTAGTGTAATAGTCTTTTGCTTTGATCACAGCATCATTCTGTCATGCATTGACATCACAAGCTTCTTCACTGTATCTAATGGTATCTCCTGCCAAGCAGCTTTCTATTTGTTTCCAAAGTGTGTTTTGCGAAGTAACAATAGATTTATCAATTCGAGGGGTGGCAATAAGAAAAAAGTCAGTCAAATCCAAGGATAAAAGAATAATGAGTAGTTTCAAAATGACTTGTTTAATAGAAAATGGGAAAAATGAAATATAACTTCTTTTTAATACATTTCTTTTACACTTAGTTTTAAATAATCAATATTTATTAGCAATTTACTTGGCTTTTCACCCTGTATTTGAATTTCAGTGAGATTTTTAGGATAACCACCCCTGTTCTAATACTTTTGCACACTACCGGTAGTGTGCAAAAGTGTTAGGACAGGAGTGATTTTAAACTTTATTTTGATGCATCATGAAAGATAAAATAGTTATTTTCTAAATACTCTTGCACAGTACTATATATATATATATATATATATATATATATATATATATATATAAGCAATATTAAGAACTAATAGAATAACAATTTACAGTTAGTAGCATTTTCTTTTTTAATATTGCTCGATATATATATATTAACGATTAATATATCAGCATTCATTTCGAAATAAACGAAGAAAGAAAGAAAGAAAGAAAGAGAAAAAAAAGATGGATGAGTAGAGAACCTAAATTCTTAAAAAAAGGAAAAGAAATAAAACTTGATAGAAAGTAATGCCAAAAAATGAAAAGGAAAACACAAACTCTTCTAAAGAAAGAACAAACGAAAAAAAGAAAAGAAGAAAATGAGGAATTTAATGAATGTTAGAAAAAAAGAAACAAAAAAAAACGAAAATGTGCGTAAGGGGGGGGGGCAAATAGGGAAAAATGAAAAAAAAAGAAAGAAACAGATAAAAAGAAAAACAAAGAAAATTACATAAGATACGAACGAAGGTAGGAAAGAAAAAAAAATTAAAAACTCAAAAAAAAAAAAATTAAAGAATAAAAGACAATAAAGAAGAATAAACAAATTCAAACAGCAACGAAAGAAATCATATTATTGAGAACCGGCAAGAAAAAAAACCAATTAACAAAAAAAAAAAAATGCGAAAAGTCCAACGGAGACAAAAGGGTGTTTAGTAAGAAGTCATTCCCTGAAAATGTTTTCTGGCGAGGAACTAGAATGAAAGGGGTGTGATGAAGGAGCTGGGGTTCATGGAGTGAAGAGAAGGACAATCTGATTTGGGAGGATTGAGACGGCGTTTTTTCGGTGGGGGGAGGACGATGACATTTAGGCGGGAAATCGCAAAAGGTCAACGGAGGTCGCAATGTTTTGAGTGCCAAGTTAGGAAAACCAGGAAGTCAAACTTCTCTCTCCCTCCTTCTCATTCTCTCTCATTCGCACATAAACACACACATATACATATATACATGCTTACACACAAACACTGATGCATACTCAGATCAACATAGACAAGCAGCAAGTATATACAGTCTAACGACAGATGTTTACACATTTCAAGCAAACATTCGATGAGTTTTAATAGATTTATATATATATATATATATATATATGCATACACTACCGGCCATACTTATTAGGCCACCCCAGTTTTTTAAAAGAAATGATGTATTTCATACTATTTTTAAGTAGATAATTCTAAATGAAAATAGAAAAGTTCTTTTGTTATTATTACTTTAAAAAATTCTACAAGGCAAGGAAGCAATGATGAACTCGTCCGAATCACCCTAAATTTTCCATTCCTTGCGTAGTAGTGCCTCTTTTGGTAGTCATGAGTTATCTTCCACTAACTCTGTAAGTTACTTGTTCACCACTGTTGTAGCCTGGTATTGAACTCACAACTCTGGGTCAAGGCTATACCAGGCTACAGCAGTAATGAAGAAGCAACTAACAGTGTTAGAGCGAATTCATGACAACCAAAAGGGCACTACTACGCAAGGAATGGAGTTCATATACCCCAGTGATTGTAATAAAGGGTTCGGTTCGAAATTCCCTGCACCTGAAGAAGGTCGGAGCGTACAACGGCCGAAACGTTGTGCAAATGGCAACAAAGATAACGACAACAGTTTGAATCATGTAAATACTGTAAATACTTCCTCATTTCAGAACTATAGTCAAATACTGTATATATATATTTTGTACACTATCCGCCATAATTATTAGGCCACCCTAGTTTTTTTAAACGCAATGATGGATTTCATACTATTTTTAGTATTTATCGCCATGGATAATTCTAAATGAAAATAGAATGTTTTTGTTTTTTTTTTGTTTTTATTACTCTGCAAAATTTTACAAGACAAGGAAGCAAAGATGAACTCGTCCGAATCATCCTAAATTTTCTTCATTCTTTCATATATGTAATTATTAAATATTTATAAATTCATTTGATGCACATGTTATTTTGCAGTATTAACAAAAGAACTATTTTATTTTCATTTGCAATGGTATGAAATATATAATTTTTTTTTTTTAAACACTGGAGTAATTATGGCCGGTAGTGTACAAATACACGTTCTTGTATAAAATACGTGTCGTTATAAAATGATTTTTCTTTTTAGTCATTTCTTTTATTAATATGCATATGTTTATATATTAGAATAGCTAGATATAGGGAAGCGGGTAGACGATGGAAAAGTAGATATAAGTGAACTAGTAGATATAACTGAACTAGTAGATATAAATGAACTAGTAGATATAAGTGAATAAGTAGATATAACTGAACTAGTAGATATAAGTGAACTAGTAGATATAAATGAACTAGTAGATATAAGTGAATTAGTAGATATAAGTGAACTAGTAGATATAAGTGAACTAGTAGATATAAGTGAACTAGTAAGATATAACTGAACTAGTAGATATAAATGAACTAGTAGATATAAGTGAACTAGTAGATATAAGTGAACTAGTAGATATAAGTGAACTAGTAGATATAAGTGAACTAGTAGATATAACTGAACTAGTAGATATAAATGAACTAGTAGATATAAGTGAATTAGTAGATATAAGTGAACTAGTAGATATAAGTGAACTAGTAGATATAAGTGAACTAGTAGATATAAGTGAACTAGTAGATATAAGTGAACTAGTAGATATAACTGAACTAGTAGATATAAGTGAACTAGTAGATATAAGTGAACTAGTAGATATAACTGAACTAGTAGATATAAATGAACTAGTAGATATAAGTGAATTAGTAGATATAAGTGAACTAGTAGATATAAGTGAACTAGTAGATATAAGTGAACTAGTAGATATAAGTGAACTAGTAGATATAACTGAACTAGTAGATATAAGTGAACTAGTAGATATAACTGAACTAGTAGATATAAGTGAACTAGTAGATATAACTGAACTAGTAGATATAACTGAACTAGTAGATATAACTGAACTAGTAGATATAAATGAACTAGTAGATATAAGTGAACTAGTAGATATAACTGAACTAGTAGATATAAATGAACTAGTAGATATAAGTGAATTAGTAGATATAACTGAACTAGTAGATATAAGTGAACTAGTAGATATAACTGAACTAGTAGATATAAGTGAACTAGTAGATATAAGTGAATTAGTAGATATAACTGAACTAGTAGATATAAGTGAACTAGTAGATATAACTGAACTAGTAGATATAAGTGAACTAGTAGATATAAGTGAACTAGTAGATATAACTGAACTAGTAGATATAAGTGAACTAGTAGATACAACTGAACTAGTAGATATAACTGAACTAGTAGATATAAGTGAACTAGTAGATATAACTGAACTAGTAGATATAAGTGAACTAGTAGATATAACTGAAATAGTTTTGGTAAAGTGTAACTTGTGACAAGAGATAAGTTGACTGATCTTGTGATTGGCTCAGAGCGACCAGAAAATAATATATTAAGAGGTGAAAATCTGATTTAAACAAAAAAAAGAGTGCTGAACTGCTGATCAGATCAGATCTATTAAGTTAGTAGAAAAATAATATCCGATTTTAGAATAAACTTTTTAGTTTTGTTCTATATAATAGTTGTACAAAAAGATATTACTCATTCTTAATGATTAAAGTGACCTGCTAAGTGTTGCAAATTTGATATTAACCACTTTCAGAATTTAACTTAAACCTTTATATAACACGAGCATCATAGCCCGGCGTTGCCCGTGCAACTCAGAACATTTTAGTAGTAGGAGAAGAGTCCACATTTTATTGTACATATTTTGTTTTTGTTTGAAAAAAAACTTTTTTTTGAAATATTTATTTTGTTTCAAAATTATGGGGAAAAATATTCACATTTTTTTGTTGTTGACCAAATGAATTTTTAAAACGTCGAAATAAAAATTAAATATAAAGGCTCATTTTTTTTTAATGAAAAAATATTTTAGTCGCGTTTGACGCATGTGATTTGATTTCTGTGACGTAATTCAGCAACCATCTTAGATCTTAGATGTTTTAGGGAGCCAATGTAAACAATCGTGTCCATTGGCCAAAAAGTGCGGAAGGGAAAATTGCAGAACTTAAAACTCAAAAAGTATGTGTCGACCTGGCTTCTCTGTAGATATGTGTCCCTAGAAAAATTGAATGGCGTAGCTTAAAAAAATGTAGGCGTGCACACACAGACTCACAGATTGCCTTTTGTATATATAGATTAATCTTGTACATTAAAAAAAAGAGCTGGTTTTACTTTCTTTTTTTTTTTTGCATGAGTTCAAACTTGATCATTATGCTTCTTACATTTGCTCTTCCGTGAAAGATTTATGCCAACATTTGCCAACATTTGCTCTTCCGTGAAAGATTTGGCATAATCAGCCACCTCCGCACTCCCACAAAAAAACTCTTAGTGACTAGAAGTCGTGGTCTTCTTCGCCTGCGAGGGACGAACATCATATATATATATATATATATATATATATATATATATATATAGTCAGACAGATCTGATTCGCTGTATCACAGCTCATCAGTACGGTTAGACTCCGATTGCTTTTAACCCAGGATTGAAACCCGACCGAATTGGCGTCAGTTGGCGATTCTAGCTCTGGGCTATGGGCGTTCGGTAGAAGAAGGCAGACTTTTAGTATGTATATTGTCACTATACACGACCAATAACCAGATTGCTCTAATTCATTAGTGAATGAGCGATGCGTACATGCGAGAGTAGCTACTGTTTTTCAACGTCTACCATTCTTCCAGAGTGCTCAATCAGAGTGTGAGAGCGTATATATATATATATAAACTTGTTCATAGAAATTGAAAGAGATCGTATAAATTTCTTTTATCTTTTCTCTTCTCTCTGCACACTTACACACTCACATATATATTCAGCAATCAGATAGATATGAAGTATTTTAAAAAAGATACATATCTCCTAAATATATCCAGATAAGTACATCAGTGGAAATAGATATCAGATAGATAAAGGCAAAATCCCGCTTTTTATGCAAGTCTCTTTGATATTAGTTGATGATGAATTATTCGGTGCCGATTAGATGTGACATAATCCGTGGATACATTTTGATTTATATGGATTTATGTCCTTTCTTGTTTCCCCATTTTTTTTCTTTTCAGAAATAAGGGATCAGCAAATGTTTTTTATGTTGTGTTTGAGGTTGACCCTTGATTTTTATCCGATACCAGTAATTTATTATGGGTCTTTTGTAGAGGTCAAAGCCACTTTTTCTGACTCAGTCGATATAAATTAGGTCAAATAAAATAAAACATAATTTATTGCTGATAAATCACTTTCTTAGAACAATCTAGTGTTAATATTTATGTTTTGGTACAAATTAAATTAACTCGTGCGCTCATAAAAAGGAAAGAATTATTTTTTACAATTTTGTATATTAACATTCGTTAAACTGTTTTTTACATACAACATTTGTTAGAATCGAAAATATTTTTATCATTTTAGAAGAGTGTTCCTCTTCTTAATATAAATAATGCTTTAAATCGATCTTAAAGAGTTATATGTACTTTGCTGTTATTTAAAAATATCAAGTTTGAAACTGTGCTTACCGATTAGATAACTGTGGATAATTACGGTTTGGTGAAAATGGTAACACTGTATTACGCAGGACTTCCATTCCTAAATCTGTGATACATTTCGTTTCTGATAAACTTCGTAGGTAGGGGAAGGTATAATCATATAATAATTCTACTTGTTCCTTTCTTAGTTAGTTAGTTACTTAGTAACTTAGTTCCTCCGTCCGTTACGTCACTGAAGAAAGATAACACACTTACTCTCTACACGAGCTTTTCCTTCCCCTCTACTCTACTCTAAACGCTACTCTCCTCATCCTTTCTCTCAACTTTGCTAAACAGAAGGGAAGTAAAGAGTAAGAGAGTAGGAGGAGAGAGTCTATAGCATTACCGTAGCAGTAGCAGTTTAAGCAGGTGGTTGTAGCAGCAATTGTGTGTGTGTGTGTGTGTGTGTGTGTACTGTACAATATAGTAAAAACAGATAGGTTTATTGTCGCATCCTGCAACCTAATAACGAAATTTCTGGCCTCTACCCACTTGGCCATTACTCAGTTGGTCTTTTCTGTTCACAATGGACACAGGAGCCATGATTTTTCAGTAATAAAAAAAAACATTTTCTCTTTCAAAATCTCTCACAAAATAGCATGCAACAGTATTTTGGTTATGGTCTGGGCATGCGCCCCTTAATATAAGATTACAGTAAAGTAGCTTCTATGGATATTATTTTATAGATATTTTAATAAACTTATACTGTGTTATCGTTATTTTACTATCCAATACCTTTATGTTTGAAGACATTACTATTATTTGTAGTATTACAAAGTAAAATTTTTCCAGGAAAACATAATTATCCTTCCGTGGAAATTGCACGGGTTCCGCTAGTAAACATTAATGTAATATTAAAAAAGTTACTGATGCTTTTTTTTTTTTAACAATCGGGTAAATTAATATAAATAGTGCCATGTTTTGTGCAGTTCTTCTTTCTCACACATTAGTTTGATAACTTATTTTCACCTGTATGAAAAGGCCAGATTAAACCGATTATTTATTTTTAAATACGACGTTTCATTTTTTGTTTTTTTGTTTTGCGATTTTACATGTATGTTGCTTAACGAAAGCGAAACTTTACTTCCTGATTCCAGCCATCAGAAACCATCTTCCGTGTTCTGACTCCCCTGAATGTCTCATTAAAGATGAAAGAGAAACTTGAAACAACAGAAATGTGGTTCTACAGAAGGATGCTGAGGATAACATGGCCTGAACATGTGGGCGACGACAAGGTTTTGGAGAGTATACAAACGAAAACGAAACTTATACTTCACGTCAGGAAGAGACAGCTGAAGTTTCATCGGTACGTAATGAGGAAGGAGGGCTTGGATAATCTAAATCTCATAGGACGGATAGAGGGAACAGGAGGCAGGGAAAAGCAACTTGAGTCATACTTGATGGGCTACAAGCAGAAACGGAGAGAAATGAAACGTTATATAAATATTTCTCACTCTTCTAATAGAAAACAATGTTCTTCAAGGTGATGACAGAGATGTTCATAGCTTTGATGAGAAAGATCTAGAACAAAAAATCAACATTCTTTAACAGTAAGGCAGGTAGTGGTATGTTGTTATGGCTCCATTTCATGTTTTTTCTATCTCCCCTATCATCCCTAGCGCTACATAGACAAAGTTCTCCTTAGTGTTTGGGCTGTACTTAACAAGAAAATTGTTCCTATATCTCTTAAGCTGGGGTTTTCAATGTGTTGTTTTGTTCCTTTTTTATCATTCCGAGTGCACCTACTATCAGTGGTACGATTCTTGTTTTCAATTTCCACATTTTTTTCTATTTCAATTTCCAGGTCTTTATATTTTGAGAGTTTTTCGAATTTATTATTATTATTATGTCATTTTTGATCATACTTCCATTTCGGCTATGATCGCACTTTCTACCAAGTCTACGGGAAGACCTAAGGCAGGTCGTGGCGTGTTGTTATGGCTCCATTTCATGTTTTTTCCATCTTCCCTATCATCCCTAGCGTTACATAGACAAAGTTCTCCTTAGTGTGTGGGCTGTACTTAATAGGACAATTTTTGTAAATCCCTTAAGCTGGGGTTTCCAGATATTCTTTCAATGTGTTGTTTTGTTCCATTTTTTATCATTCCAAGTGCACCTAATATCACTGGTACGATTCTTGTTTTCAATTTCCACATTTTTTCTATTTCAATTTCCAGGTCTTTATATTTTGACAGTTTTTCAAAGTCTTTGGTTGCTTTGTTACAATCCGCTGGACAAGCCATATCAATTAATAGACAAGCTTTTTCTTTCTGGTTTTTAACAATAATCTCCGGCCTATTTGCTTCAATTTTTCTGTCTGTGTAGATGGTGTAATCCCATAGAATGATGACATCTTCTATTTCTGTAACCGGTGCTGGGTGATGTTCATACCAGTGTTTGTTTACAGATTTTCCATAGTGTTTGCACATTGTCCAATGTAAATATTGCCCCACACTATCGTGGCGATTATTATTATTATTATTATTATTATTATTATTATTATTATTATTATTTATTAATACCAGCACGTTCGTCTTGAGGTAAACGCTTTGAATATAACATTCCAAACGTTTACCTCAAGTTTTCTTTAAAATGTACATAGTTCCCTGTCATTTGAGACTTCTGTTCGCGTTGAAAAGTGATACACTCTAGTTCAGTGAAATAAACAGACAATTTAACCTGTGCTAACAACCTCCGTCTCGACTATTGACACATTAGCCTGTGTGAAAATCTCGATGTATAACTGACAAGTAATTCAATGGTTTATAAGACTTGTGACGATTAACTCATACGAGTTATCTCCCCTAAGTGATACGAGTTATCTCCCTTAAGTATGGTAAGCGGTATGGAAGAAACCGACTACCATAAATTGAATAAAGGTTCGATTACAAACTCCAGTGTTACCTAGTTCGGTGACACTACCAGAAAATGGCCGGGTACTAGAATGACTGAAACGTTGTGAGTATAATACCCAAGATGGTCTGAATAGCACAACAGGCGTTGTTATAGAAAATAAATAAATTTACCTGACGAGATCGAAATATAATTTCATTTCAAACAACAGCACTATCCTAAGAATACAGAGAAAAATTTTCTACAAATATTTTCATGTCTTCTTTTACAAATATTTTCATGGCTTCTGCTCCGAAGAACTTAGGTCACTGGTGCCCCTCCCACAAGAATTTCCTCGGGCAACCAGACTGGCATCAAGTCCCGCCCTTTTACAGTTAGATCAACCATGCAGGCGACAAATCTACTTCAACAGCTTCTTTTCTCACATTGCCCGCCTGTGGAACTCCCTTCCATATACTTGCTTTCCTGACGGCTATAACCTCAAAGAATTTAAATGCAAAGTCAGTTCCCATCTCTTTTCTCATCACCCCGTGTATATTGTTCTTTTCCTTTCTCTCTGCCTTCGTAACTGTATTCACTCCTGTGTTCATATCTTTTTCTTGTCTTTTCTCTTTCTTCCCCTGTATCTGGTTCGTCTTTGTCTTCACTCTTTTCCTGTCTAAAACTTTAACTCTCTTATGTAGCCCTCTGCACATCAGTGGCGGTAGTGCCTTGCTTGGGGTGAAATGATTAAAAAAACTATCCGGGTTCGTGATCCACTATCTTCTACTGTATCTTTTGCCTTTGATATTTCCTGTGAGTGCCAACTTCTCTAAGTCGCTCTTCCTCATTATATGTCCAAGATACTTCAGTATTCTCTTTTTTGCTTACATGAGCTGCCTATGCTATTCTCTGAATACTTCTGTAAAATCACATTTTTGCTGTCTCAACTCTTCATTTTATCTGCGAGGAGGTTATCCAGTATTCGATGCCGTACAATATGATTGATGCTACACGGCAGTAAAGCACATATGTCTTTGTTTCTAACGAAATGTTCCCGTTTCTTGATACTTAGCATTTTTGAATACTCCTTTTGTAATTTCAATGCGTATTCGGATTTCGATGCCATATTTTACATCCCCTCTTAAATACTTCCTAGCGATTTAAAGTTGTTAACTTTTGGCATTGTCAGTTTCTTAGTTCGCAGATTAGGTGTTTTTTTTTTGTTTTTTTTTTTGTTTTTTTTTTTGTTTTTCTACTAACTCACATAAAGTCTATCTTCTTTCAATTAATGGTTACTCATTTACCTTTACTGACTTGTCTAGAAGGTCCTGTAGATTTTTCTTCTGCGTTCGTCATTAACATCAATACAATCTGCATATCTTATAGTGCTAAGATTGTCCTCAGCTTTAATAAACCCTGGTCGTGTTTCCAGTTCCCTGAGATTGGCATCATATTAGAGGATGAACAAATCCGGTGATTAACAGATGTGCCCTCGAGGAGGGAACATGCCTTGAGAGAATATTGGGCCCCAGACACACACTTTACTTCAAGTAGAACTCTTATATGCGATCCATCGCTAAAGACGCAGTTAAAATAACCATCTCCCTCTTTATGCTCTCCTCTATGTGGTTTTTCACCGGATCTATTCAACTTGTACAGTGAGACTATTCCGAAAACCTAGATGTTATGCCAGGATTCGTCATCAGAGGCCACAATTTGAACAACATAAGATACGCAGATGATACAGTGCTGAGAGTAGATACGGAAAGAAAATCACAAGACCTCCTACAGAAGGTAGCTGAAAAGAGTGATAAGAAAAAATGCAAATAAACTGCAAGAAAGCCGAATGCATGGTCATTAACAAAAAGAGCGGCCCAAAATGTCAAATACAGTTAATCAAACAGGTACAAAAATTTCAGTACCTGGGAAGAGTTTTAACAGTAGATGGAAAATGCGACACAGAGATCCGAAGGCGAATTGGCATGGTGAAGGAGTTGAGTAGAGTATTAAGAAACTGGACAATTTCGCTAGAAACAAAGAAAAGAGTACTAGATTGCTATGTGATATCAATTCTTCACTATGGCAGTGATTGCTGAACAATATCAGCAAAGATGAAAGAAAAACTTAAAGCAATTGAAATGTGGTTCTACAGAAGGATGCTGCGAATATCATGGATTGAGTATGTGAGCAATGATGAGGTTTTGGATGTAAACGAAAAGGAAATTAATACTGAGCATCAGGAAGAGACAGCTAAAGTTCCTGGGACATACAATGAGGAAGGAATGCTTGGAGAACCTGATACTAACAAGCCAGATAGAGGGAAAAAGAGACAGGGGATAAGCAGCGGATAACATATTTGAAGAACCTAATCAGGTGGATGACGGGATGACGGGTTATGTGGTGTAACAGGAGAATGCGTTCTTAGAGCCACAAGGGAGAGAGAGAGAGACATGGAAAGCCATGATCACCTACGTCCTGAGCATATAAAAGAACGTCTCTCTCACAGGGGATATGGTAGCGAGTCACTCACCGCTCTATCGCTAATACTATGGAAAGAGGTCGAGCTAAATTTCTTCGTTCTGTCAGGTCTAACCTGACTGGCTAAAATCCAACATGCTATTTATATAATAGCAAACCACCCACTTTTGCCACATATTACATCTGTCTCACTACTGATTTTAACATTTTCCGTCTTTCCATATTTTTGTGAATCTTTTTGTCCCATCTAACCTATTTTCACCAGATAAACTTGTTATGAAAAATATATAAAAAGTCAAAAAATGGGTTCCATCAACTTATGTAAGTAAATATTTTCACGTCTTGAAAGGAAAAGGAAGCCATTTTTGGTAAAAAATCAGAAAAAGCCGCCATTTTTTTGGCAAAGGTTGTGAATGACAATGAAAACAGTATTTATTAACAGAATCCAAACCCTACAGAAGTGAAGCTAGTTAAACAAGTTATTTTAAAAATACTCATTATTCTATTATCCTTGGATATGACTGACTTTTTTCTTATTCCCTCCTTTCGAATTGATAAATCTAATGTTACTTTGCAAGACACACTTTGGGAACAAATACAAGCTGCTTGGCAGGAGATACCATTAGATACATTGAAGAAGTTTGTGACAGAATGAAGGCTGTGATCAAGGCAAGAGGCTATTATATTAAATATTAAATTTATTTTGTAACATATATATTTTTCTTGTTAAAGCATTCATTGAGTAAATCAAATAAAATCCCTTTAATTAAATTGTTTATTTTCTTTCAATATGCCTTATAAAAGATAAAATAGTTCTTGTCCTAATACCTTTGCACAGTACTATATATATATATACTAATTGCGATTTGTAAATTGTCGCAATTACTTTATTATTTTAAAGCAAAAGGCTATTATACTAAATATTAAAGTTATTTTGTAACAAGTATTTTTTTCTTGTTAAAGCATTTGTTGAGTAAATCAAATAAAATTACTTTAATTAAATTGTTTATTTTCTGTCAATATACCTCTTAAAAGATAAAATAGTTCTTGTCCTAATACTTTTGCACAGTACTGTATGTATGTTTGTGTGTATCGGTCTGTGCGCGCGTATGTTTTTTTCATTGTATCCATAGATATTTATATTGATATATATTGTCATGGATCCATCTAACCTTTGCAATGAAGACTCCCTTATTTGTTCAATCTGATTTAGTTTATTTCCAATATTCTTAAAATAAAATAAAAGAGAAAATAATAAAAAAAAATGCCCGATTCATTTTTAGCCTGCAAAATATGCTTTACAATAGCATCTAAGTTTTTTTTTTGTACAAAAGGAAGGGATGATTCCGGACGAAAGAAAAGGTTTCAAACTCGAATTATAAAGTTTTCAAAAACAACGAAAAATTGGGAGTGGAAAAGTGACTTGTCATTCTTCACTTCGAACATGGAATGTGCATATTCCCATAAAAACAATACACACACACACACACACACACACACACACACACATATATATATATATATATATATATATATATATGGATGTTTATATGGATATACATATATATATATATATATATATGGATGTTTTCCTCATTGTTATTTCGCTTAGAAATCAACGCGATAACGATTCTAGTATTATTTAAAAGTCAGAAGGAAAGAATCTATTCGATGCGAGGATGTAGAAAGAATTTCCTCTTTTTCATGAAATATAAAAGAATATCTTCCCAAATATTGATTTGTACGGAGACACTTCCATACACGAGGTCCGTCCAAAGAATATCCATCTATTACGAATATCATGAAAGCCGCTTGTGTGACCTTAGCATAACATTATTGTGCATGAGTAAGCAGATATTTTCTTCAGGGTCGCTCATTTAAAAGTAAGGGAGTTTACTTTTCATTTTTGCATTCTATACCACATTCTAAACCAATCTACTTGTTAAAAGTCAATGTTTCTGATATCCCTCAAGAGATCAGTGTACTGATAATGGTTGGATATGACAATGAAATAGTTGATATAAAATGATCTTTGAGAAAAAAATCCTTACCCATTTTTTTCAAGAAATAGGAACCAAGATAAACCTTTCCAAAACAGAAATGATCTGGAAAGGAAACTATTGTAGATTCCGGGTGAGGAACCGCACAAAACAATGAACAACAAAACATATATTTGAGACGGAAAAATAAGTTATATTAAACGTAAAGATACAAACTAGAACGCAGGTTAGTAATCCAGGAATACGATTAGTAAGCAATATATATATATATATAGTGATCCGCAGAAAGATCTGTTTCGCTGTATCACAGCTCATCAGTACAGTTAGACATCCAATTGCTTTTAACCCAAGATTGAAACCCAACCGAATTGGCGTTAGTCGGCGATTCTAACTCTGGGCCAGAAGAAGAAGGCAGGCTTTTTAGCGTAAGTCTTTGAAGTGAAGTCGTGCTGGAATTAGTATGTCCACGTCAGAACTGACGGGTGTTGTGTAATACTATTGTGTCTGAGTGGAGCTCAGAGCTACTATGACTACAGACGCGGTATTCTCTGTGAAACTTCGGTATCGTTCGGTATCTTATGGTAACATACGGATCTAATACTGTAACTCACTATGGCAGGAATATATGTATACTGAAGTCGAGTCTATTATCATAGAAATATGGAGATCCCATAACATTTTATATACAAGGAAACCTTATAATTGTCTCATTATAGCTATGCTTTATCTCATTGTGAAAAAACAGATGGAAGATTGAAAACATGTACAATTATTCAAAATAGTATACCTAAAAGTTCAAATCGTTTAAGCAATGATATATCGTGTTAAAATAGCATATACTTTAACATACCTGATTGTCTTTTGCCTGTTTTTGGTCTAATAACAGAATAGACTGTGCTTTTTAGCCTTATTTAGCAACCAAATTCGTAGAAGAAATAATCTGGATGCAAAAACGATTGGATAAGAATAGCAATTATACTTTGTGAAACTTCGGTATCGTTCGGTATCTTACGGTAACCTACGGATCAAGTCGAGTCCATTATCATAGAAAAGGGGAGATCCCACAACTGAAAGCATTGGTTATCAGTCAGTCAGTCAGTTCAGTGCCATACGTGATACATGTTCAGGCAATCTTTCGATCCTTGATTGACTAAGCAGAAAATTTTCCCGGAGTAGGTTGCCATTTCTTTCTGTTCGAGACTGACCGTCAACCAAGGATATAAAACCCAATCTTTCCTAGTATTTAACCCACAGCTGGAGGAGGGAGTGATGGAATAATACCTTTCCTAATTTGTGCGTAAGTGAATGAAACGAATTTAACAAAAATGGCTCACCGATTTTTGAATCGGAGCCGATAAACAAAACATCGCAATGCACATTGGTGGTAAGTTGATTTAGTGCAATACGTGATACACAGTGATCATGTCTCGAAAGAGACATGACTCGTTGGGCAGAATATTTTCACGCACTAGGTTGCCATTACTTTCTGCGTTAGACTTGTTGCCAACTAATGCTATAAAACCCAATCAGTCCTGCTGTTTAACCCATAGCTAGATGGAGAAAAAACAGATTAATGTCTTTCCTAGTACTTGCACGTAAGCGAAAGCGCGAATTCAACTGGAATTCGAACTCAGCTCTCCGATTTTACATTCCAAGCCGATATTTATTGTACCACACTGCTCTACAATGCACATTTCTCGAATCCATCATAAAAATTCAGGATAAAGTGTTAGTAAATATTAGGCAATTCAATTACTTTAGTATATTGATCACTCATAACAAATTTAATATAGGAGGCACAATAAAGTTGCCGAACTTGAGAAAATTCTTTCTCTTCTTCCATGTGCCCTGTCTTTTCAGGACGTAGACGATCATAGCCCTCCACATCTCCCTATTCCTGGTTGCACTTAGCACTCTTTTTCTTGCTGCCCCATGCAACCCTCGTTCCGTCATCCTCCTGATCAGGTCCTTCAAATATGTCATCCGCTGCTTTCCTCTGTCTCTTTTTCCCTCTATCTGGCCTGTTAGTATCAGTTCTCCAATCCCTCCTTCCTCATTGCATGTCCCAGGAACTTTAGTTGTCTCTTCCTGATGCTCAGTACTAATTTCCTTTTCGTTTCCATCATTTCCAAAACCTCGTCATTGCTCACATGTTCGGTCCATGATATCTGCAGCATCCTTCTGTAGAACCACATTTCAGTTGCTTCAAGTTTTTCCTTCATCTTTTGAAGACATTATCCAACATTCACTGCCATATTGAAAAACCGACATCACGTAGCAATCCAGTACTCTGCTCTTAGTATACGGTTTGTGCAAGTCAAAGTTTACATCTAATAAGTTTACAACTTTAGCGTCAGTGGTTATAGTTATATTAAGATCATTGTCTTAAAAAAAGTAATGAGATCTTGTCAAAGTCTATCCGCTTGTGAAATTTTACGAAGTATGATTAATCTATCATCTCTGTAAAGTCCGGTGTTGTTTAATTCAAAGATATATCTTAGACCCCATAGTAAAAAAAAAAATGCCGACCAAATTACAAGCCTTTGCAGAATCATATGCTCCCATAGCAATGAAATCAGGGTTATTTTTTCTAGTCCACAGGCATCCAAATAAATTGTTTCATGATGTTAATGTCTTGGTTGCTGAAGATATATGTATCATTATTGTTGGGGAATCACTCCTTTTCACACACCTTATGGACTCTTCCATGGTATCCAAATAATCCTTTCTACACAGAACTGTTTGTTGTTGTTTAGCGTTGGTGTTTGTCAGAGCAGTTGAACCGCCGCTTGTTGGTCGGCAAGAATATAAACTATTACCCGGACTTCTTGTATATATTTGACTCCTACAAACAAGTATTCCTGAATCTACTAACCGTGTACAAGTTGTATATCTTTTATTCAATATACTTACATTTTTCCTCTCATATCTGTTTTTGTAATTATTATATTGTGTGATTCTAATTATTCTAATTATTATATTGTGTGATATTGTTGTAGATTCTAAACAAGAATCTACAACAACTATATATATATCTTTATCGTCCCAGGCGCTTTCTGCCACTTCAATAGGCATTTTCAAGGGTGTTTAAGTCTTTACTATTGTTATTTTTGCTCATGTTTTGACTGTTACGTAGTAATATATTATGCTTTGTTTTTTAAAAAGGTGCGTTCAATCCAAGCTCACATGTGCTGTACACGACTGAAATTCTCGTGATTATCATTCTATTAAAAAAAAAAAACTTTCAATACTTTATTTTCACTATTAATTATATATATATATATATATATATTACTTTTCGGTCATAATTAAATTAGACCATTACTCAGTTGTATTTAAAGTGCTCAATACATTTATATTGTAGAGCTTTTGAATATTTTTCATTTGGAAATTAATTATTTCCGTAACCTATGTTTAAATCATTCTCTATGTTCAAGCGATTTATAATAACTGATTTTCCAATGGTTTTCAAGCGTATAACAGGGTTTTTTGCGAAAGCGTGACTGAAATTTTTAAATAGCCGAAAATTTTCAAAATTAGGGAACAGTTACTTAAGGATATTAAAACACTTTCATCTAGGATTGTAGGATCCTAAGATGTGTTTTTAGGCGTGATTACGACAGAACATTACTTCTGATGCATAATTTAGCAATTTTTGGGGTTCATATCAACATTAAATAGCCTGATGATTTCATCAACTCATGAAATATCCTGTACATAACATCGGCACATGCGTGAAATTCCGGATGTCGATTTACGAAAGTGAAAATATTAAACAAGCAAGAATTTGCGAAAAAATACGGCTTAGAGTGAATAAAGCAAAAGAGGATGAATTGATTAAATATTCACAAGAAAGAAAGAAAGAAAGAAAGAAAGAAAGAAAGAAAGAATAGTGGGACAAAGAAAGAATGAAAAAGAAAAAGAAGGAAGGAAGGAAGAAAATGAAGAAGAGTGGTGATCTGTACGTAAAAGAAAGAATGTATATTCGATCAATAAAGAAAATAATAAGTAATGGTGGGACAAAAAAAGAAAGAAAGAATAATGGGACAAAAAAGAAAGAAAGAAAAAAGAATGAAAAAATAGTTGAATAAAAAGAAAGAAAAAGAAGAAAGAAAGAAGAATCAGAACAAGTGTAGTGGTGTAGGTAAATATGAAAGGATGTATAGTCGATGAATAAATAAAGAATAATAGAAAAAAGAAAGAAAGAAAGAAAGAAAAACAAAAAGAAAGAAAGAAAGAAAGAAAGAAGGTCTGAATGAAGAATGCTAGTAGTCTGAAGGTGAAAGAAAGAATGTATCGTCGGTAAATAAAGATTAATAGGGCAAAGGAAGGAAGGAAGGAAGGAAGGAAGGAAGGAAGGAAGGAAGGAAGAAGGAAATGAAGAATAGTAGAGGTCTAAAAGTGAAAGAGAGAATCTATAGTCGGTAAATAAAGAAAATAATAATAGTGAAACAGAAATAAATAAATAAAGAAAGAAAGAAAGAAAGAAAGAAAGAAAGAATAGTGGGATGATGAAAGAAAGAAAGAAAATAGAAAGAAAGAAAAATGAATAAAGAAAGAATGAATGGTTAGAGAAAAAGGAAAGAAAGAAGAATGGAGACAAGTGTAGTGGTGTAAAGATGAAAGAAAGAATGTATTGTCGATGAATAAATAAAGAAAGATTGATAGGACAAAGAAAGAAAGAAAGAAAGAAAGAAAAACAGAAAGAAAGAAATAATGAAAGAAGGTCTGAATGAAGAATGCTAGTAGTCTGAAGGTGAAAGAAAGAATGTATATAGTCGGTAAATAAAGATTAATAGGGCAAAGGAAGGAAGGAAGGAAGGAAGGAAGGAAGGAAGGAAGGAAGGAAGGAAGGAAGGAAGGAAGGAAGGACAAAAATGAAGAATAATAGTGGTCTAAAAATGAAAGAGAGAATCTATAATCGGTAAATAAAGAAAATAATAAATAATAGCGAAACAGAAATAAATAAAGAAAGAAAGAAAGAAAGAGAGAAAGGAAGAAAGAATAGTGGGATGATGAAAGAAAGAAAGAAAATAGAAAGAAAGAAAAATGAATAAAGAAAGAATGAATGGTTGGAGAAAAAGGAAAGAAAAAAGAATGGAGACAAGTGTAGTGGTGTAAAGATGAAAGAAAGAATGTATTGTCGATGAATAAATAAATAAAGATTGATAGGACAAAGAAAGAAAGAAAGAAAGAAAGAAAGAAAGAAAGAAAGATCAGTGGAAAAAAGAAATAAAAAAGAATGAGAAAAATTGTCGTGAAGGAAAGAAAGTATGGGTACCCAAGAAAAAAGAAAGAAAGAAAGTATTGTATGACAGAGAATGAAATTCAGTAAAGCTTTAAGAATACATCAAGCAGTCGCGAAAAAAGAATCGGTAAAAGACCTGCTAAAAGACTCTTGGAGAAATAGAAGTAAAGAAAAGGAAAGAATAAGTAAACGGAAAGATTCAAGAAGCAAAATATGGAATACAACCAGATAGAATCGGAAAGGACTAATCACAACAATCTCACTTTGGGTAAGCGTCGCTTGCAAGCCACCCCAAATTTATCTCAGCCGAGTTTTACACTTCAGCAAGAAGTAGTGGATGGGGGGAGAACGCTGGCCTTTGATAAATCACCTTCAGAGAACGTAGCACGTGATCATCTGTTTCTCGTCACCTGCTTTAGCTCCTCAGTTAATGGTGGTGGGGAAGTGGATGAAAAATCGGGTTGCGCAGAACAGATTTGAGCAGAATAGGTCCGGACGGCGAAAATCAGTTCTTCCCGCCGTCATATTTCTTTAAAGTAGCATGTCCATATTAGCCACGCAGGGACGTCCTCATCAATCTCGTTGGCATGCGATTCAGTGATATGGCGATATGTAACATATACGAGTACATGTCGATGCTGAGCAGTAGAGACGGGTGAAGATGGTCATGCAAACGTCTGTATGGGTCTGAAGTGAAATTGCTTTCCTTTTTGGAAAGTGGATTGTTTATTCTAAAAAGACATACTGAAACAAGCACAAGATTTGAAACCTAAAAGCAGGATTTTCTCCTTCTTATTTTCGCTATCTCTACTCGGAACGACAAATAGGGAAGCTGAGTTCGAATTCCACTTGAATTCATGGCATTCACTTACGCACAGATACCCTTGGGAAAGGTAATTAATCCGTCTCTTCCTTCCAGTAATGAGTTAAATAATAGAACAGATTGGGTTTTATAGCCTTGGCTGGCAACCAGTCTATCGCAGAAAGCAATGGCAACCTACTGCGGGATAATCTTCTGCGCAGTCAACCATCAGTTATGTCTCTTTCGAGACATGATCGTTCAAAGCGTGTATCACGTAAGGTAAATAACTGACTGACTTTCTTTACACACGCACACACACACACACACACACACACACACACACACACACACACACAATGTTAACAACAACAGTGTTTTTTGTCTCTGTCTAGATTCCTGAAATGAAGTATTGTAACTATTTACACAATTTATATTGTTCAGACTATGAAACACTAAGAATGACAATTGACTGCATCCTGAAAGTCAAGTCCCAGGACTCCACTGTCATCTCAGTCAGTCATCAACTGTTTCAATAGGTCATCTCTATTATAATTCTGATTGTTTCCCCCTTCGCTAGATAGTTTCTTAGTTAAACCATCACGTCCTGCAAATACCGTATAAATAATAGACTATATCGTTTTGACCGCGTGAAAACAATGAACCGACATATCAGAGACGCTACTTTGTTTCAGTGAGAAAAAGAAAAAAGAAAGAACGAAAAAAAGAAGGGGAAGGTAGATATGTTTAACGTCTGTCTCAGTCAGTCAGTTAAGTGCCATACGTGATACACGCTTGGGCGATCATGTCTCGAAAGAGACATGACTGACTGGGCAGAAGATTATCCTGCAGTAGGTTGCCATTGCTTTCTGCGGTAGACTGGTCGCCGACCAAGGCTATAGAACCCAATCTGTCCTGTTATTTGACTCATAGCTAGAGGGGGAAGTGATGTAGCATATTATTAAGTAGTAATTATATGGGGGATCAGTTTATTACTTCATGACAATAGAAAACTGATCCCCTACTTTATGCTCAGTAGAAGTTATAATTATGTTTCCAACTATTATATTCAGTCAGTTAAGGCGATCATGTCTCGAAAGATACATGACTGACTGGGCACAAGATTATCCCACAAGTAGAAAATGCCATCATTCAAAATTTTTGGGATACACCTTTTTTCTGAAGGGTGGTGTAGGAACTCTGCTGGACCAAAAACGAAACCAGTCAAAGAGCAGAAGAGTTCCTATTAGCCAACAGCCACCTACACAAGCTACCAGCTATGGTTTTGTTGTATCCTGGAGGGGGTGTATAAACAGAGAAAAGAATAGTGTAAGAAATACTCTTAACACTGAGTATATATAAATAGAGATTTATTATACGTTAGTACAATAAACCAAATACATGTACACGAATAACACTTATGAAGCCACTGTCTTTGTATAGGACGTATGCGTCCGTTGTGAGAAGAAAGCTTCCGTCACTTCCACTAGTATAGTCAGTCGCACGTTCGCTTTCGTCTTCTAACACACTACTCCTGTTTGATTCCCGTCGCGGTCTTTTATGACTATGGCCATACCCATTGCGGAGTAGGACCAGGATAGTCCTCTACAACAATATCTCTCCAGAACAGGTTTAAATACACTTTCGAAAACCACATTGCCAAGCGTGGCCAGTACAACACATCCCCTAAAATGACTGACACTAAAAACAGTCATCCAGGAAGGTTTTCCTCAAACGAGAGGAAAAAGAATCCTGACCCAGATTCAGATCCTTCTTTCTCTGTTTGTTGCTACGTGATGCTGACCTTAGATACCACACTTTTATTTGCACATGCTCTATCTCTAGATCCAAATACCTTCTTCTATGTCCCGGATTCCTTCAGGAGGTAGGCGATCATGGCTTTCCACATCTTCCTATCACATGTTGCTCTTAAAACCTCTTCTCCTGTTATCCCACTCAATCCCCGGTTCACTATCCATCTGGTTAAGTTTATCAAGTATGTCATAAGTTGCTTTCCCTTGTCTCTCTTTCCCCGTGACCATCAGGTTCTCTAAGTCCTCCTTCCTCAATCTTCTTCTTCTTCTATGTGCCCTGTCCTTTCAGGACGTAGGCGATCATGGTTCTCCATGTCTCCCTATCCCTTGTGGCTCTTAGTATGTTTGCTCCTGTTGCTCCTAGCAACCCCCGTTCCGTCATCCTCCTGATCAGACCCTGCAAACGTGTTATCCGCTGCCTTCCTCTGTCTCTCTTTCCTTCTATCTGACCAGTCAGTATCAGGTTCTCCAGGCTCTCCTTCCTCATTGCGTGTCCCAGGAACTTCAGTTGTCTCTTCCTGATGCTCAGTATCAATTTCCTTTTTGTTGCCATTCTTTCTAAGACCTCATCGTTGCTTGCATGCCCAGTCCACGATATCCGTAGCATCCTTCTGTAGAACCACATTTCGGCCGCTTCCAATTTTGTCCTCATTTTCGATGATATTGTCCAGCATTCACTGCCGTATTGAAGAAATGACATCACGTAGCAGTCCAGCACTCTTTTCTTTGTTTCTATTGAGATCTTCCTGTGTGTTAGTATTTTGCCCATCTTCTGGAACGCGTCCTTTGCCATGCCAATTCGCCTTCGGATCTCCGTGTCGCACTTTCCATCTCCTGTTAGAACATTTCCCAGGTACTTAAACTTTTGTACTTGCTTGATTCTGTTATCCCCCACCTGTATTTGGCATTTTGGGTTGTATCTCTTGCTGATGACCATGCACTCAGTTTTCTTAAAGTTTATTTATAGTCCCTTTTTGTCACTCTCCACTGCTACTTTCTGCATGAGGTCTTGTAGTTTCCTTTCCGTGTCCGCAATCAACACTGTATCTTCCGCATATCTTATGTTGTTCATTTTGTGGCCTCTAATAACAAATCCTGGCGTGTCCTCTAGGGTCCTCAAAATATTCTCGCTGTATAGGTTGAACAAATCCGGTGAAAAGACACATCCTTGTCTTACGCCTTTTTCTATCTTTGTGTATCTACTGAGATCGTTACCTGTCCATATGCAGGCCGTTTGCTGCCAGTAGAGATTCTTGATTATTCTTCTGTTTTTCCCGAAAATGTCGAGGCTGCCGAGCAGTTCCATCAATTGTTTGTGCCGTATCTTGTAGAATGTTTTCGCCTAGTCAATGAAGCATTGGTACAAGTCTTTCTTCATTTGTAATGCCCTTTCAGAGAGCATCCTAATCATGAATATGGCGTTCCTTGTTCCAGTAATACATGTCCCAAAACCTTCAGCTGTCTTTTACTGATGTTAAGTACTAGTTTCCTTTTTGTGTCAATCCTCTCCAAAACCTCGTCATTGTTTGCGTGTTCAGTCCATGGTATCCTAAGCATCCTTCTGTAGAACCACATTTCGATTGTTTTAAGTCTTTCTTCCATTTTTGAAGCGCTTGTCCAGCATTCGCTGCCATATTGAAGGACAGACATCACGTAACGGTACAATACGCGTTTTTGTTTCCAGCGAAAATTTCCTGTCTCTTAATACTCTACTCAGCTTTTGGAATGCATCTTGGGCCATGCTAATATCCATTTGGATTTTAGTGTCACACCTTCTGTCCTCTGTTACCAGCATTATCCATCAGCAATCAAATGTTATTTTTGCTATGTGACTGATTCTATTCTTTGTTTCCAGCGAAATCTTCCTGTCTCTTATTACTCTACTCAGCTTTCGCAATGCATCATTTGCGATACCAATATGCTTTCGGATTTCCGTGTCGTACTTTCCGTCTTCTGTTAGAACGCTTCCCAGGTACTTAAATTTCTGCATTTGTTTGATTTTGGTATTACCAACTTGCAGTTGGCATTTTGTGATCTTCTTTTTACTGATGACCATACATTCAGTTTTGTTGTAGTTTATATGTATTCCGCTTTCTTTAACAACTTCTTGTCGGAGGTCTTGTAGTTCCTTTCCTGTATTTGCTACCAGTATCATCTGAGTATCTTTTATTGGCCAGATTGCGGCCGCCAATGACGATTCCTGGCAGATATTGTATAGCTCTCAGAATGGTTTCGCTGTATAGGTTGAATAGGCCTGGTGAGAGTGTAGTGGACTGGACAAATTGGGTACCAAAATGTAGTGGACCGACCGTCGGGTTAGTAATTTTAACAGTGAAAAGTAGGTTGGTTGTCCAAACCACTACATTTATAAATAAAATAAATCACAATGTAACGAAAATATCAACATTGTATTAAGTAAGGTTACAGGACTGATTAATTCGTGAATGCAAGAGGTTGTGAAGAAAGTTCTCTCAGATATTAAAGAAAGTGTCTCAATATTCATGCTAGAATAGTTCCTGAAAAGGAAATATGTTTGTACTGAATAGTAGTGAATTTAATTATACATGTATTGAAATGTACTGAAAGATAGAAACATTTTTTATGTAGCCAATTGCTAAATGCAATTAGCACAGTATGTGAGTTGGAAGGAACGAACGGCATTCGCAATATATGCCCCGAAAAGCAGCCTCCAACTGGGTAGGCACGTATGGAAATCAGTTTATATATTTCTTAATAAAACGCGGGAAAAAAGAAAGTTTCACGTGCGGTCCTCACGTAAGAGTGTGTGGGTATATGTGTATGAACGTGTGTGCATGGCGATATGTATGTAGGTATGTACGTGCATGTAGAAGTGATTCTGTAAGAGCATACATTAAAAGCATAGTTTTTCTCGGAATGCGTCTAAATAGGAAGTACATTCGGTTCTTGTTGATTACAAGTTTGAATTGCTGCCTACCAGAGTTCCGATTCGAAACAAGAAAACATGGCTTGGATTTCCAGTTGTGTCCTGGGAATTGGACAAAAAACTGATTCAAAAATATCAATAAATCATATGACCTCAAGTTCATATTGGACATTATTAAAATACCATGACATCGTCTTGAGGTTGCAGAATCTGTGGATATATGGGTTAACGCCATGCACATTAAAACGAGTGTACATATAGTTGAGACTGAAGGGGTCAGTTTCTGGAGAATGCCAACGAATGATCTGGTGATTTGAAAAGACTGGTTACTAACTGAATCATTTTAATAACCAGCAGAGACATGATATGAACACGCAATGGCTAAAAAGAATTAATAATCACACAATTGTGATGATGAAATACTACATGTTAAAAATAAAAAAATTCTGTGACATTTTTAAGTGGATGTTGTAAATATCTTTTTGCGCTGTGGTGTCAGATTTAGGTTGTGCTGCAGTGGATATCGATTCAGAACGAGAAATCGGAGAGCCGAGTTCGAATACCAATCGACGTCGTTTAATTCATTTACGCTCAAATACATTTATGGTATACCCTTTTTCCTCCATCTATGAATTAGACAGAAGGACATATTAGGTTCCTTAGACATGGTTGGCATGACCGTAAAATGTAAGGGCAAACTACAGAGGAAAGATCTGCCCGATCAGTCATGTCATTTTCGAGACATGATCGCCCAAGTTATGGTACTTAACTGACTGGCCGATCTAATGCAAAGAAGTGTAAAATAAATTCGTGTATATATATATATATACAGTTGTGGACAAAATTGTTCGCCCGATTGAATACTTGCATATTTTCTAAGGAAATGCAAATATTTTTAAGTACTTACTGAGTTTATCATAAATAGCTGATTACGTATTTAGTTTTGAATAATTCGTGAAATTTGTAGAAGTTTCGATCTATTATATTCATAGTTATAGGTTTTTTTCTAAAAATCTATGCAGCCCAAAAGTTTTCGATCCTTATAAAAATCATGAAATAATATTGCTCTATGGCAAATGTTATGTTATTTTTCTCTCAATTTGGAATTTAATACAAACACCATTTAAAAATGAAATAGTCTTGACCTGATTCTAGAACATCTTAAAAGGAAAAGAAGCAAACAATTTATTTGTGTGTTTCGAGTCCAAAGCTTACTCTCTTCAGGCAAATAGATTTCTAACTTTACACATCGAGATCCGTTTGTCTTCTCTGTATATATATATATATATATATATATATATATAGATAGATAGATAGATAGATAGATAGATAGATATATGTGTGTATATCTGTGTGTTTTTCCCAGTGCCTTTCTTGAACAGTAAATCAGCACTCATGTACTATTCACTAACATTATTAAACGTCTATTAAAAGGATAACGATAAATTCAAACCTCCGCCTAACTTGCTTTAGGTCAGCATGGCAGAGCAAAACCTTACGTTTCGTAAATGTCAGAAGATATTCTTTATACGAATGCTTAATTTGACTATTTAGTAAAACTATTCCTTTAAAGACTGTTCTTGATCGCCACATTGCCGCATGGATGCCTGAAATGAATATACACTCTTGTGCACATTAATTGAAACAACTGCTTTAGTTTCGTTTTTATTATCAAACGGACAGCTTTAGACCCACTGTAGTTACAAGGTTGTTGTAGAGTTATTGTCGCAGTGGAGGCTAGTATTTGTGCTAAATTCGGTCCTAATAGGTTTGACGTCCAAAACGTCAGAAACTTGATATAATATGTATTACGCAGTGTAATCTTGCCATGTTGCTAACTACTTTCGTATTCGACTAACTGTCGACTACTATCGTCCAACATCGACCGATCCTCGTTCCTCTTACTACTCGTACCTAAATTAGGTGGGAGAGGCTATTCACTATAGAATAGGTGTGTTTCACCATAACAAAGGTATAATCAATTTCTATTTTTTCTTCAGATTAGGTCATTTGCAGTTGTTTGCAGTAATATGAATCTATTTTGGGCGTATGAGATGGAATTCATTTGACCATGAATAATATTGCATCATCCGTAATTGCATCGGATTTTCATTACAACCAGACACTATTGTTTCGATTGTTGATTAGCTGTCCTACAGCCATTGTCTGCGATAAACGTACTCCAAGAAAGCATGCGAATATTGTAACGCTGCACGAACACACTGGAAAGACTTACAGAAAGATCGCGGATATTGTTGGTGTCAGTCATTCAACTGTCAATGATGTCATCAAGGCGAAGAAAAAAACTGGATCAATCAGTCCAAAACATCAAGAAAAATGCGGTCGGAAGAGAAAAACAGCGCCAAGAGTAGACGAAGACGTGATCAGATAAAAGTGTAAAATATCCTAGGAAAACATTATTTGTTTATATTCAATTAATTTGCACAAAAGTTTTATGGTTAATTTCGACATTCAAAAAATATTAGTGGAAAAAGAAAGTCCTGCTGCTTATCGTTACTCTGACGGTTAAAATGTTTCGGACGTTCTGCCTTCTGGATTTCTCGATCAGGATAACCTTTAGTGAATTTAAAACTAAATACTTGATTCAGTTCCCGAAGGCAGATAGTAAACATTCCGCTGTCCATACCTCATATTGTTTAATCATTAATAATTGTCAATTCAATTCCTGAACCAAGTAGTTATTCACACTAGTGTTCACATAATGAAGGCCTCAGTTCTACTCAAATTAGCTCTAAAGCCGTCAAAGAAGCAGATAAGACGTGTAGATTGTGTAGGATAGATAATGGTTAATCCTAGACTTGGACGAGTTAGGATTATAATGTTTTGGGAAGCATAATCTCTTTTTTCACAAACTAGCAGTTCTAACAGTCTCAGTAGATCTTCCTCTTTAGCATTATAAACAAAAAATAGGGAGGACTTGAACTTATGTACATGGGTTTCTGGCTTTGAAGGTCTGAATTAGTGGAACTAATGAATGCAGTATGTCTGAATATTTGATCTGGCAATAGCGATAGAGTAAGCAAAGTCTAGCAAAGTCTGTTCTATGGGAAAAGAGTTGCAGATTGAAATATAATTAATCACCCTCAAGGTTGCGTAATTGCTTTTGAACTGAGTAACCCTGGCCCAGATGTTGCTTCAGTAATGCTCCTTTATTTTTGTCTGATCTGTTTTTGGTAAAGATATAGCGTTGTAGAAGAAATCAGGAATGGCATAAGAGACCGACCAACTCTCGAGCGTCTTTATCCATGTTGTAAATACAATAATTACACTAGAATTCCTGACTGATTTTAACGCCCAGAGTTCTAGATAAGAAGCCTTAGTGAGAACAGAACTACTCAGTCAAAGTTACATAGCCTAGTCACTTTGCTATTAACCTTCTTTAAGCTTGTTTTCAATTCAGTGCTTCTTTCTCCTAGACATGTTGTCACTCTAGATCCCGGTCTGTCCTGTTATTTTATCATAACTGAAAGGAAGAAGAGATGGATTTATAGGATACAAATCCTATAACATCCATTTATAGGATACAAATCCTATAACATCCATTTATAGGATACAAATCCTATAACATCCATTTATAGGATACAAATCCTATAACATCCATTTATAGGATACAAATCCTATAACATCCATTTATAGGATACAAATCCTATAAAATCCATCAACCATCTAAAATATTCAAAGTAAAATTGCACACCCGAAAAATCGACTGAAAACATTTTGGAAAAACCCAGACCACAGAAAATTTCACAAGTCAGTGTGAAAAGTAAAATTCTGGATCCTGTTTAGATTGTGTTGGGACGCCCGCGCCTATTCGACTATAATGGACTATTCCATTACTATGTCAAATAATGGTGGCATCTACGTAGGAGAGTGTGCCGAGCCGCCGATCGACAAATCAGTCGTAGACTTCCGGTGACGACCCGGAAGAACGCATTGCTCATACTACGTCTTAACCTTTATTCTTGTATTGGATACTAATAACCTTTGTAAATACTATTTTCACGGAATACAACAATTAACCTATTCCCGTTGTCGAGTTATTTATTCTTACTCACGACATAACAGATTGGAAAATGAAAATTGATGTATGACGTCAGTCAAAATTTTTTTTTCACACCTAAAGAAGAAAATGCCAGCTGAAGCAGGTCAAATAACAGATCTACTACTAAAAAGACATCTTTTGTCCGGTCAAAAACAGTCCGACATGGGAGCGGTTAGTTGACGAACCTTGTGACAATGTAACTAAAACAATTTCAAGGAGCCAACCCGGACATAAGAGCGCGTCACGTATTCATTCTACCTTTTCTTTGTTTTCATTCCATGCCACCAGAGAAAACAACAACAACAACAACAACAGGACACTCTAAGTACAATATATATATTTATTTGTTTCACCTTCTTTCTCACCCTGTCGTCAACCTAACAAAAAATGGATAAGAACATAAGACTTTACATTCTGCTACTACCAACTATCTACCATGAACTTGTAATTTCTGTGGACATTTTAAATACTTATATTTCACTTCGAACAATTTTAACTACAAAATTACATGCATTTTCTCAATGTACATTTTTCTTCTCACAAATATGTTGTAATGTTCAGTTAATAAAATTTCACTCATATTTGTCTTCTTACAATTTTGTTACTCTGTTAATAAATATTTGTTTGATTGTACAAACGAAACATTTTGTCCATCTCAATATCTTTTCAACATTCTGATATTTAAATTGTGGGAACTTCAGACGTGTTTGGAACAAGGCCAAGATACCAAGCATCACCGAGGCCCCTACAGATTCATATTTTTCCCAAGGACAAGTGAATGTCATGTAGATGAGTAACAACTAAGAAATACAAGATGCTGAAAGCTCCGGTGCGTGCAATTATTCATATTACTGCACATCACTGAAAAAGATATAATCCGAGGAAAAAATAGAAATTGATTACACCCTGTCACTACAGCGGGTCTAAAACTGACCATATGGAAAAAGAAAGTAAACTAAAGCAGCTGTTTCAATTAATTCGCACAAGTGTCCACACACATGACCCTGGTGTCTGTGTTCACAGACGTCTCTCACTGGCAAAGGGACTGTCACTTAAATTTCCAGATGGTTCTTACACATGCTTCTAACTTTTGCTAGTAAACTTCTACAGTTATCTTTTGCTTTATCATTCCTCATTCCCTCAGGACTGTTGCCTGATAGAATTTCTTGTAGTATCAATAAGGTCACCTTTCTATATTCATCTGTAAATATCTTCGTGTTCAACAACTTCAATGCCCATCATATTGAGAAGCTTTTTCACTGATCTTGTTGGCATCCAGACTTTGAACTTCAAAATCTCTCACTCAAATAGGAAAATTCCCTACACATTATTCTAGTAATAACAGACACATTCCTCTAATTGATCTCTTCCTTACCTCCTCTCTAGGCTCATGTGGTAGTGGCTACACATATTTCTTCTCACTCATATATTAAGCAAGATATTAGGCTATTAACAGAACATCGTTCTATTATCAATACTGTGATTGAGACTCATTATGATTTTCTTCATGATGCTCCTTGGAATTACATTTATAATCATCCTACTGAGAATGTGCCAGCAATTTTGAAAATAAAAATAGATCCATGTTACTGCACATGACTGTAAATGACCTAATCTGAGCAAGAAATAGAAATCAATTACACCCTGTCACTCTAGGGGGTCTAAAACTGACCGTATGGTAAAAGAAAGGAAACTAAAGCAGTTGTTTCAATTAATTAGCACCAGGGTGTATATTTCCTTCAGGCATCCTGCGGCATCCTGCGACATCCTACGGCATCCTGCAGCATCTTACTGCATCCAGCGGCATCCTACTTCATCCTGCGGCATCCTACTGCATCCTGTGGCATCCTGCGAAATCCTACTGCATCCTGCGACATCTTACTGCATCCTGCGGCATCCTACTGCATCCCGCGAAATCCTGCGACATCTGGCGACATCTGGCGACATCTGGCGACATCCTGCAGCAAAGTGGCAGTCCAGAACGGTCTGCAGAGGAACAGTTTCGCTAAATGGTCAAATTAAGCATCCGTATAAAGAATGTCTTCTGATATTTAAGAATCCTGAGAGAGGAATTGCTCTGCCATGTTGACCTATAGCGAGTTAGGCAGAGGTTTTAATATATCGTTATCCTTCTCATAAACTGGTTGTCTGATCGAGGTAGGACACCCTAAATTTCACTACTTACCTAAATGTATTTGAACAAGAATGTACACATGTTTGGGAAACCAATACTTATTGCAATGTATAAGCAAGACGGTGATTATTATTTCTTAAACTGATAATTTGTGATCGCCCTCTATCTGTGCACATTGTTATTTCCTAATGAAGGTTACGCAGATTGAAATAGACCTGAAGAGGCCGGAAGGCAAACCTCCGAAACGTTGCGATGGGAACAACTAAAATGTGAAAACCCAAATGTGAATAATAACTTATTACAGAAATTAGGGAAGAAACGAACGACTAATTTGTTGAAGTACAATATTTGTTTCTCGTGGTATTTTTTTTCAAAGTAATGTTAATATTAATGGAAATATTAGCTGTTTCCTTGGAAGGCAACTTTCAGAACTCATTGACAGAAGGGATAATAATGCTAGTCCTATTATGCTTTTCTTCGTCTTCTGGTTTTTAGGATAGGATCAAAGTGTGCCATGTATTTTTTCGTCTCTAATGGTAATGATAAAATTAGATGTTTCTTTATTAGGAAACATTTGGTATTCATTGTCCGAGCTGTCATTCGTTACTTGAGTTATTTTTTTTCAGTCCCTAGCCATCAGGGTAGGATCAAAATGTAGCATCTGTTTTCCTCTTCTCTAAAGGTAAGGGTAATAGTCATCGTTTCCTTAGAAGTAAATATTCGGCATTTATTGAACGAGCAGTGGTTGAATTTCATATCGGCTGAAATTTTTATAATATTTCTCTTTACATAGATTACCATGATAACCACTCGAGGATAAGGGTTACATGAGGAAAATACTCTAGAAGAAACCGGAAACCCAGTAGTAAAGAGAAAACAAGGGAAAAAACTCTACATCTGTTCAAAAGACTGGGGAGAAGTGTGAAACGGGCGATATGTGTATTTGTCTTTTCCTAAAAGCATTTTTTCAGGAACGTATAATCTATAGAGGATGTACGTTGTGTTGCAGTGATTATAGGCTCGCAACGAGAAATAGGGGAGGCGAAATTGAATTCCAGTTGAATTCGTTGCAATCGCTTACGCACGAAAATTACCTTGGGAAAGGTATTAATCCGTCTCTTCCCTCCAGTTATTGGTTAAACAACAGGACAGATTGGGTTCTATAGTCTTGGCTGGCAACCAGTCTCCCGCAGAAAGTAATGGCATCTACCTCGGGATAATCTTCTGCCAAGTCAGTCATGTCTCTTTCTAGACATGACCGCCGAAGCGTGTATCACGTATGAGATCTAACTGACTGATAGCCTATTTTATTGTCTAGAAAAAAAAAACATGATGGGTTGGTGTGCTTCCGCCTATAAATTGGGGAGTGAAAGTATTTTCCTGTGATTCTCGTTGAAGATTGGAATCAACAAAGGTTTAACTTAAAGTTTATTTATTGGAACACTTGATCAAGGATGTTGACTTTTTGTTCAAGATAATTCGTGTCCCAACTATGAATACACGTGTTAACGGTGGAGTAATAGATAACAGCTCTGAGTGAGTTCGAATTCGTCAAATTTATTACATTACGTGCTAATACCCTTGGGTAAGGTATGAATCCATCTCTTCAGCTCTGGACAAACTGGGTTCTATAGCCTTGGTTGTCGACCAGTCCACCGAAGTAAGTTATTCCCTCATGACTGGGAAGAAGTCTTGAACCTTGGCTGACAATCTTCCTTGAGATGGTGAGTCGTATATAAAAATTAGCTGGATGTAGGCTCGACGATCTCAGTCTGTATTAGCCATCGAAAGAAGTCCAGAAGCTGGGTACAGCAATGCCTGACATTGTTGTGTTGGTTGAGATTGTCGATGAATTTCCGAAGACCATCGGTTGGTCGATGGACGATGATGATGTTAACGGTATAGAACCCACCCATCATCTTCTGTACCTCAGGGGAGAACACCAAAACATTATTTTCTGTTATAAGATTTATTTGTAATATAGTATGGAATATTTAGGTGATGAATGCCCGTTTCTTTAAATCTGTGCTTGCATATGCTCAAAGTATAGCCTAAGAAGAGATTAAATAGATTAGGACTCTCATTTTCTCCTTGATGACTTAAATGTGCGTTGTGGTGCAGTGGATATCGACTCAGAACGAGAAATCGAGGAGCCAAGTTCGAATTCCAGTTGAATTCCTTGTATTCACTTGCGCACAAATACTCTTGGGAAAGATATTAAACCGTCTCTTCCCTCCAGTTATGGGTTAACTAATAGAACAGATTGGGTTCTGTAGCCTTGGCTGGCAACCAGTCTAACGTAGAAAGCAATGGCAACCTATTGCAGGATATTCTTCTGCCTAGTCAGTCATGTCTCTTTCGAGACATGATCGCCCAAAGCGTGTATCACGTATGGGACCTAACTGACTGACTTGTTGATGACTTCTCAAGACATGCATAATATCATTCCTTTATCAGATGTAGGCATCAGAGGAGTCACCACAGCTGATAAATGCGATCACGAAATTTCTCCTGATATAGTGAAATGGCGTCAGTTAGTTTCATGAATCGATTTATCTAATTGGCGTGCACGTCCGTTATAGAATTGTTGTGCTATTGTCAATATTTGAAACTATGAAATATTCTTTCCGGATATTCCAAAATTATGACAGGACATTTCCATTGGCTATCACTCCGTTAACAGAATGATAGATTGTATCTAAGTTTTTCTAGATTGCAGGTTTTATTTGACCTGAAGAAGGCCGAACAGTGTATTTATCGAAAAGTTGTGTTATTAATAACTCAGTTAAAGAGAACATTTCAGAGGGTACATGAAATAATATGAAAATTATATACTTCGGCAGTATCGATATTGAAAGAAACGCCGGTATGAATGTAGACACACAGATGTGTGTGTGTCCGTACCTGCAGAAAATAACTCTCAATATATTTTGTCTCAAAAGGGATACATTATTCGCGTTCAGATTACTAAAATATGAAATAAAAATAAAGTCCTGAGGAAAGATTTTGAACAAGAAAGAGAGAAAGCGAGAAAGAGAGAGAGATAGAGTTAGAGAGAGATGAAGAGAGATAGTGCGTGAGAATGGAAATGAAGAAAGAAACAAAAACAAACAAGCGAAAGGAAGGACTCGGTATAGACGGAAAATTCCAATTATGAAGGTATTTACAGGGAACAAAATGAATCCAATTGGTGAACAGTTTTCTTCCGTTTTTTAAATTACAACCTCCTTTGATACCAGTTTTTCCGACCGAGAGCAGAAGAAGAAAGAACGACCGTCGTGAATGCCAGGCGCGGGAAACCTCATCCAATATGGCTGACGTGAGAAATGGTGCGCTCAGCCGTAGCTTGATACAATTGCTGCGCAACCAATGCGAAGACGAGAATGTCGGACGCTTGGATCGGCGCTCGGTTTAGTCGATACTCTTCAATGGATGGCTTCAGCCGAGCGAAACACGGACGCTAGATTGAATTAAAGAACTAATTTCATTTATTTTGGCACTATTCTTCAAGTTTTCCGTTCCTTGTTGTTGTTTTGATCGTGGTTGTCGTTATTACTCTTGTTGCTGTTGATGGTGATTTCTTCCACTATTTTTCTTTATCACCAGTTTCTTACTTACACACACACACACACACACACACACACACACACACACACACACACACACACACACATTGATATATATATATGTATATATTTTTCGATAATTTTATTTCTTTTAATTTATGTGCATGTTTTTTAAAAGTCTTCTAATTTTAGCCTTCTACTACACACACATACATATATATATATGCATGTGTGTGCATTTGTGCTTGTGTCTATGTGTGTGTGTGAGTGTGAGTGTGTGTGTGTGTTTAAGAGGATGTGCTGAAATACAATCCTATATTCTTAAGCTTCATCATTAGAAAACTGATTTCAGGATGTTTCAGGATGTTATTAAGACTAAGAAATTTTTAACACCTCCTTATATATACATATATATATATATATATATATATATATATATATATATATATATATACAGACACACACAAATTCATATACAGTACTATTAGGACAAGAACTATTTTATATTTTAGGAGGCATCAAAATAAAGTTTAAAATCACCATGTCCTAACATTTTTGCCCACTATCGGTAAGGTGCAAAAGTATTAGGACAGGGGTGATTTTCCTAAAAATGCCACTGAAATTCAAATACAGGGTGAAAAGCCAAACCTTTGTAAGAATTATGTAACTAAAAAGGAAGGAAGGCTTCGTAATTTGAATTGGCTCCCACAAAGCCCTGATCTCAATCCTATTGAGCATCTACAGTATATTTTGGATAAAAATTTAATAAATCTAATGTAACTTTGCAAGACACAGTTTGGGAACAAATACAAGCTGCTTGGCAGGAGATACCATTAGATACATTGAAGAAGCGTGTGATGTCAATGCCTGACAGAATGAAGGCTGTGATCAAAGCAAAAGGCTATTATACTAAATATTAAATTTATTTTGTTACAAGTATTTTTCTTGTTAAAGCATTTGTTGTGTAAATCAAATAAAATTACTTCAATTAAATTGTTTATTTTTTGTCAATATGCCTCATAAAAGAAACTATAGTTATTGTCCTAATACTTTTGCACACTACATATATAGTGTATCGAGGCAGCAGATAATTTTCTAAACATATATTGTTAAATATAACAGACAACGAATGTCTATTATATTTAAACATGAGCCGTTCTAAACATTTTATTTTGGCTTTAATTTCAGTTGAAAATAAAGACAAAAATTCTCCAACATTTAGATATATTTTTATTAATTTGGTTCTAAGCTTTCGGCTCACATGAGCCATCTTCAGAGAGGTTATAAGGACGGTAACACAAAATCATTCACCATCAGCGACGATTTTATCTTGTGTTGACATAAAACTCCGCTAAGCAACGGCAATAGTTACCAAAAATAACAAACGCAGTATATGTTTAGAAAATTATTAACTTTCTTTTTTTCCTGAAACAAAAACTTTGTTTTTTTAATAATTCGGATATAAAAGAAATCCTTCAAACACTGCGAACGCATATCTATAATCTATCTATTATTTTATTCCATTACCATGACATTTTTTCTGCACGATTTCTTGATACTGAACTCTTTATTTGCAAGGACATTTTACCTTGACTGTATTTTTTTCCGGGATTGACATAATTGATAGTATTTTTGATGAAATTCATGTGTTTCTTATTTTTGTTATATATATATATATATATATATATATATATATATATATATATATAATGAACGTTGAAGTCAACACTCAGAGCCGACAGAATGTTTAATGCTAGGAGCAATTATCAGGCCACATGTGTTGGGTTTTTCCTTAAATATTTATATATCCGGTTCCGTGGTGCGTTTGGCTAATCCTACTAACTGTTTTTTTGGCAGGAATGGTTTATTTATTCATTTATTTATTTATTTGGATAAATTTATTTTTCTTGCTTTTATTTTCTTACTTATTTATTCTTTTCGGTTTTTTATGTTTATTTTGTTTATTTATTTGGATTTGTTTTTATTTATTTATTTTATTTATTCATTTTTATTTTATTTTTTTATTTATTCTCATGGTTGTTATGGCATCAGTCATTTGTTAATTTTTTATTATTTGCTTGGATTAAATTACTTGTCGTTATTGCTATTATTTATTCTTTACAGTTTTCGATAATGTAGTAAAATATTGTTTTCATGTCTGCATTTTGAGATGAGTTCAGATCGTTTATTTAGTAATTTGTTTTTGTCTGGGAAGGTAATAATAGCAATTTTTTCCTGCAAGCAAAGTCTGCAGGTTTTGGATTGATTGATTGAATGGCTGATGTTCTTTTCCGTATTTTCCATGATACTTTTGATGGTGATTTGAGTTTTGTTTTCAATTTCCCATATATACTTAGAAAGCTCTGTGCTGTTCGTGTATTTATTATTTGTGAAGTGTGTTTTTTGTACGTAGTTTCTTTGTTTCCAGGGTTCTTCTTTTAATCATAATTATATTTTTTTTCCACATTATCTGCTGATTTTACCGACGCTTGTTATATTACGTTGTTTTCAAACAGTTACCGTTTAAGGGACATTCATTTCTTATTGTATAGTTGCACGTCGGTTTAATTTGTTTGAGTTGTTTGTTAATAGTTTTTCGGTTGTCTTTTATTAATTATTTGTGCCATGTTATCGGTGCAACCTTAGCTTGATTTTCACCGTGATTTTGCTGAAAATATTTTGTAGAGGGCTTGATTCCAGGAAGTGTTTATGTAAGATCTTAAAGAATACTTTTCCTGTTTGCTTTAATGTTTTTATTATACGGTGGGTTGAAGTATATAATATTTCCCTTCCTGTTCGTATTTGTGAACTCTGTGGTGAGTATTTCAGTGTTGCAGGGAATCCATTATCCGTTAGGACTGTTTCATAATCTTTCTTGGCTTCGGTAAATAGAGTTTATTTAGAAGAGCTGTCGGAAATCCTACATTTAATTGATTTCGGTATCTGCCTGATTACAGATGACTGGTGATTGGCAGAATGGTGTATATACAGTGGCTTATTGTTGGGGTTTCTGTATAGTTTATATGTGCCTTTTATTAGGTTGAAAGTAACATCAATAAAATCGATCTCGTTCAGGTTAGATTTTATGTTTATATCGAATTCCTTATTTTTGGGAATCTTTACAATCTCGCTTTACTAGTTTTGTATGTCGTCAATTGATAGCAGGACAATGTCTGTCACCTCTGAGTGTTGATTTCAATTTTATATTGACATACGCTCTATCTTTGATATTGAGCACTTTATCCTAAAAACATATCACACTTTAAAACTATATTTTTCATATTTTTATATATATTATGCTCTCATTACGATTGAGCTCTCTGGAGAAGAAAATTTTAAAAACAGTTTCCACTTCTGCTATATGCGTGACTCTTCAGAAATTAATTGAGTTCTCTCTGTGACTGGCGTGTGTATACACTGCTTATATACAACACGTTAAAATTTCCCTTCTCTGATTCCATGCGTCGATAGCTTAGGGAGTAGAGACTCCGACTGACACCAAATCGGTTTAGTTTCGATCCCGGCCAGAAGCAAATCTATCCACACTGATGAGCTGTGATACAGCAAAACAGGCTTGTATGTGGATGACTAATATATATATATAGGAGAAATAGATTTATTTCGCTAAAATAGTATAAATTTTGACCATATATACATATATATATATATATATAT
Source organism: Ascarosepion bandense (assembly GCA_037127315.1). NCBI lineage: Eukaryota > Metazoa > Mollusca > Cephalopoda > Sepiida > Sepiidae > Ascarosepion > Ascarosepion bandense. Next base: position 2,707,927 of record JBBBDQ010000941.1, read on the forward strand.
ATATATATATATATACACGGACAAAATTTATGCCATTTTAGCGGAATAAATCTATTTCGCCAGACTGTAATGCCTTTGATTATTTTGTAGGTGACGCAGATGAACGAGAGACTAACATAACTCCTTGTAACACAAAGAAGGCAAGAATTATAGCAGAATTCACAAAATTAAAAATAACACCATCCAGAAGATTTGCAGGAGATTCCGAAGTCGTCTGAAGACTGTGACTGAATTCAATGGCAATTCAATCAAACAAATTTACTGTTTAGCATTTCAATAGATTTTTGTGTAATTTTGGTAAATATTTCTGTTAAAATGAGATGCCAATATTATTATTATCAATTTTTGGCAAATTTGTTCATCGCATACTGTACGCAACACAAGCACATACACATGAGTACACACACGCACACACACACACACACACACACACACACACACACATATATATATATATATAACTCAAAGTTAAGTTTACCACTAATCTAAAATATATTTTTTGCGTAGTTGAGAGGATAATTTGTCCCTTGCACCCTCTACACACACACACACACACACACACACTCGCGCGCGCGCACACGCATATATATATATATATATACGTATATATAGTCATCCGCAGAAAGATCTGTTTCGCTGTATCACGGCTCATCACAGTAGTGGTTCGACGTCCGATTGCTTCTAGCCAGGATTGAAACCCGAGCGAATTGACGTCAGTTGGTGATTCATACATATATATATATATATATATATATACCTTAAATTTAAAATTAACACTAATCCAAAAAAGTAGATTTCCTTGAAGTTACATTAAACCTAGCTAATAATACATATCAACCCTACATGAAAACAAAGGCAAATCCAAAATATACCCACCAAAGTTCTAATCACCCTCCATCCATAATCAAATACATACCCTGTTTCATAGAATATAGAATAAGCAATAATTATTCAAGTGAATATATTTTTTATAAAAATAGTCAATTTTAAAAAGTGCCCTGAAAAATAGTTGTGCTATATGCCTTGACATCAAATATATCAAGTACAACAATAATAGTAAGAATGAAAATAGCAATAAAAAAATAATTTTGTACACACCCCCATTTAACGAAATGGTCATAAAGAATTTAGGGTAGAATTTGTTTAGTCGAAAAATACTTCCTCAGAAATAATCCTCTTTGTAAGATTTAAATATAAAAATACATTTAAATTAATCTACAACTGTACTGATAACATCGAAAAAATTATCAAAAGTGTAATAATAATATTTCAAACCAATATAAAACCTAAGTAATAAAAAACATACTAAAATAACCAAGGATAATGATAACAGTACACACAATTGTAGAAATCAGGCTTAGTGTTCATTAAAAAATAGGTATCTAACTGACACTATTGTTTACATATGTACTATTTCTACTATTGAAGAATGAACAGTTAAAATATTACATTGGTAACACCAAGAATACCTTTAAGAATCGGTGATACCAACATATATCATCGGTGATACCAACATATCATCTTTCAATACAAGGTATACAAAAATAGAATATCTCTTTCTAAATACTTTTGACAGGTAAAAAAACTCATGGTGAAATAGAAAATATTAAAACAAACTAGAACTTTATGTTATGTTTTACATTTAGATATTATTGCAGCAGTATATAATAGGCCACCATCCACAGAAAATTACTTTAGTTGTTTGATTGACTTTAATAAGGCTCTGCTTTACCGCCTACTTAATATTACGTGTTTCCTAAATAGAATTTCTTTAGTTCAATTACATTAAGAAAACGCTTTAAAACACATCCGATAAAATAACAACTCTACAAAGAGATCACCGCAAATAGATTGAATGTTGCCTTTCCCCCATCGTCAAATGTCACATGATGCAGACAACTCAATCACTAACTTATCGTGACCTTTTAAATTCAATCAGCCATCTCCCCGCTCTAATCTCATTCTCCATCCAACGTAGACTTAACTTCGTACTGGTTACTTTAGTCTTACCCACAAGAATATTCTTAATTCTGTTCTTATTCCCCACTTAATTGTCGAAAAATGGGATGGGTAACAAATTGTTTTTTTAAATTTCCATAAGATCATTCCCAACCCCAGTGCTTAACTATCTTCTGACGAAGAAAAATTAACAAGTACTGTAACGATAGCTTTTGTGTAGCATTGTAAAACGTTTTTTATTATGACTACTTATGTTAATACTATTACAATATATATATATATATATATATATATATATATATATATATATATATAGTAATTTAAATAGTTTCATAAAAACAAAACGCCAGAAATTTAAATAGCAGTGGACAAAACAAAACAACTAATAAAGAGTGAAACTGCAGAGTCAAAAATAAATGTCCTCTTCAAGGAATTTGCAACACAAAAGAAATCATTTACAAGGCAAAGGTACATGACCCAAATGGCCAAAATAAAATATATTTGGATTCAACCAAAGACATTTTTAAGACCAGGTGGTTCAATTACAGGTCTATATTCAAAATAGAAAACTTAAAAAACTGTACAAAATTGGCTAGCCACGTGTGGAAATTCAAATCAAAATATGGAAAAGACTTAGACATAACGTAGAGTATAGTAAAAAGAGCCAAACCTTACAACGGTGGCAAAATATGTAGACTGTGCCAGGAAGAAAATTTAGAGATTATGCTATTCCCAAACAAAAGCGATCTGTTGAATGAAAGAACGGAAATTATGACTAAGTGTAACCATACTAAAAAATACCTCTTAGGTTCATACAATCATGGATGAAAACGCCATCATCCCTTGTAATTTTAAAATTTGCGCGTTCAAAAATTCCATGCGACGTGAGCGTTTAAAACAACTACCGTTATGCGAGCGTTCCTAAAAAAAAAGGTAAACGGTAAAATCTGTTATTGCAACTCGCCTGAAGACACCACACATTGTAGAAACCTATGTCGCCTAATAACTCGTTTACAAATGGAAAGATTTAAAAGTTCTACAATATAATCGTATTGAACATTTTTAATACAAATGTGCACTGGTCTAACCTTATGACCAAAAACTAAGTAATTAAACAATCAATCAATCAATATATATATATATATATATATATATATATATATATATATATATATAGGAAAGAATATTAAAAAGTTTTGAATTTAAAAATGTACTTTTGTTGGACAGTATTTGTTTATTTTTATTATTATATTTTATATTTCAGACCGCCCTCGGTCCTTCATCAGAAACAAGTGATTTTTAAATTTGAATTAGAAACGTATTTCACGACAGCGCCCGAATATTTTTTTCTTTTTGTGTTTACATCACGTGGTGTGTTTGTTCACAACATGCGGCATGTCCGTAGAGAAAGTCTGTTTGTTTTAGATAAAAATTTCTTGGAATATCTGAAAAAATTTTTTAGCTATTGAAATATTTGTAAAGATTCAACACACCTAAGTCCCTATTTAACCCTAGCTTGTGTGTATTTAATTTTAAAATCCAGTATTTTTCTTTCTTTCTGCGTGTGTGTGTAGAACTAAAATTGGAGTCTATTATTAAGCATTTACAATTTTCTAAAGTATGATCAGGTTGATTAAAATGGGCTGCAATTGGGGAGTAATTTAATTTAATAATTATTATTTAGTAGGTAATTTAATAATTACCAACCATACATAAAACCTGACGAATATCCATTATACATCCACCCAAACTCAAATCACCCTCAAGTATAATCAAACATATACTCTCTTCCATAGAATATAGAATTAGTAAAAACTCTTCCAGTGAAGAAATATTTAACAAACATAAAAGTCTCTACAATAAGTCCCTAATAAAAATGGCTACAAAAACCAAGGCATCAAGTATATAACAAACTATAACCATAACAGGAAAAATAGAAATAGAAAAATCATTTGGTATACACTTCCTTGTAAACACCAAGTTAGGGCAAAAGTTCCTCAATATAATTAAAAAACACTTCCCCACTAACAACCCTCTAAGTAAATTTTTTAACAAAGTACACTTCAACTAAGTTATAGTTGCACAAACAACCTTGAAAAACCATTAAGAATCATAATAAATATATCTTAAATCAACACGTGGATCGAATTAAAAATGACTACCAAAATAATAAAGAGAACAACAATAAAAATTTATGCAATTGTAGAAACCCCAATAATTTCCCACTACAAAGTAGGTGTAAAATAAATTCATTTGTCTATCCATGCAATATAACTTCAATTGAAAACCCAACTGTAAATAAAGTCTACATCGGATCTACAAAGAACACCTTTAAGCAGCGCTGGTACACGCACTTAACTTTATTCAAAAACAACATGTATCGAAACCAAACATCACTTTCCTCTTATCTTTTGGAAATTAAAGGACACAAAAAAAAGAAACCCAAAGGAAAATGGAAAATCTTGGAAAAAAATTAAATCCTGTAACTCGCTTCACGACATCTGCCCTCTATGCTTAAGTGAAAAGCTGCACATTCTAAAGTACCCCAACAATGGCGAACTATTGAACCGTAGGGATGAGGCAGCGGTGTTATTAGCATCGAGAATATTTTTCGTTAAAATTTAATTAACCAAAAAATACCTCATTCACATAAAATATTCCTTTCCAAAAGGTAATATATTATATATTATATTTACACATGTTTAATCCACAAAATAAAAACTCGAATACTGTAGTAATGAAATAAACCCATTCAACACTAAAAAGTCACTCTATTCCATCTACTCATAGATAGTAGTAAAATAAAAAGTATCTACCCTTTCTTAAAAAACCTAACATCCAATATAAGAATTACCTAGACAAAACTAAAAAGTGACCTGTCCAAAACTAAGCTACCCTTCCCCCCATCTTAACCCAAGGTTGTATCTCTATGGTTACAAATTGCCAGCAGACCGGTTTAGACATACTAAATTCCCATCCCACACATCACATACATATCACATTACCAAGAATAAATCGTTTTCACGATTTATTTTTCATTTCCGCTTATCACCAGATGAGGAGCACTTGTGCTCCGAAATATAAAATTTTTTTTGTGTAGTGGTAATATGCTTTTATAAACCATTGTACCATCTATTGGAGTGGATGTGCGTTGTGGTACAGTGGATATCGGCTCGGAACGTGAAATCGGGGAGCCGAGTTCGAATTCTAGTTGGATTCATTGCATTCACTTAATACCCTTGGGAAAGGTATTAATTCGTCTCTTCTTTCCAGTTATGGGTTAAATAACAGGACAGATTGGGTTCTATAGCCTTGGCTGGCAACCAGTCTACCGCAGAAAGCAATGGCAATCTACTGCGGGATAATCTTCTGCCCAGTCAGTCATGTCTCTTTCGAGACATGATCGCCCAAGCGTGTATCACGTATGGCATTTAACTGACTGACTAGGGAAAAATGTGGCACAAGGCCATATGTCTACTGTACAACAACGCACATCCAAATACTGAAATACCGCGTTTTCACAGAGAGTTAACTGGAGAATACGAGAGTCCAGAGAGAGACTAGCTGTCAGAACACAATAGTTCATAGTATCTCTTTGCTCCACGTATCGAGAAGATTATTAAGCAGTACCCGTCAGCTTCCAACGCGGACATACTCAATATACTACGAATTTACTTGAGAGACTTGTATATATACTTTTTTACTAACCAGCAATCCTGTACTACCAATTTTCATTCACGTCTGTATCTTTGCGTTAATACACTTATTTTCTATCTCAATTACTGGTCGTTGTCCATTTATTTGAGTGGCTCCCATTCCCGGGATCCGCAACATTTTAAATAAGTCATTATTTCTTTATTTTATTATTTATTCTGTTTTTTAACGGATTCCAAATGAAAGGAAACAGTTTAACTTTTTCTTAATGATGGTTACTTTTCAAAACAGTCGCTCGTGTTTGCTTACTTCCCTAAACACTTCATTTTTAATCTATTCATGTTAAAGGCCAATCATTTATCCTTATTTTAATAACCATCGCTGACAACCACCCTATCTTTCACACATAGCACATGTTCATCATGAACAGTTTGTGTAACGAATTTGATTAATTTTCAAGCCTTGTATTAGATTAACTTTTCTGGAATTAGAAGGCGTGTAATGATAGCAGTAACTCGAGTCTATCTTAAAACTTCAGCATGGGGATTAGTAAGTTCTAAGAGCTTCAATTACTTCGGTGCATGGATCAATTAGTCTTGGAGATAATGCAACTGAATATCAGAGAATTTGTTCAACCCGTAAAGTTGATATAAACCTAAAATAATAAACTGAGAACGCGAGTTTTATTCTTAAATTAAATTTAAAATTAAATTTAAATTAAATTAAATTAAATTAAATTAAATTAAATTTATTCTTAAATTAGCTTTACCCGGCCACGTGTTGCTGTGGCTCAGTTTGGTTAAATAGAAAGAAAGAAGAAATTTATTTACTAAACCAACGAAATAAATGGGATATCGGTAATAATTCGTTGAAAAAAAAAATGAATAGAACTTTTTTTTTTTTTAAGGAAAGGGATTTCTGTTGTTTACGCCCGCCGAAAAAAAAATAATAAAAAAGTCTTCGTTTACCTTAAATGTACAGTTTTCTTATGTTTTCTATGAAATAACAAAGTTGTCCTTAAACGCGTCCGTATTGAAATGAAAGTTTTTTTTGTTCGGCTCTTATCGACTCTGATAGATTTGCAAAATATATTTTTTTTAATGTTGTAATATTTCTAATATCTAAACTTATTTATAAATGGAACTTTGTCTCTGTGTGTGTCCGTTACCTATAGACTCCGAAACGGCTGAACCGATTTTCTTGAAAATTGACACAGTTGTACTATAAGCGTCTGCGAGTGTTCTTAGCTAGGTTTTGTGTCCAGGTACCTCAAATAAATGTCGAAAATCGATAATCGAAAAAATCGGGTTATAGAAGGATTGATCCGTTTTAATCAAATTTGATACACTCGTAGACAAAGACATAAGAAACGATATTCAGAAGTTTCAAGGTTGAAGTTCTTACAATAGTGCAGAAAATCGATAATATATATATATATAAAAGACAAGATGTTTGTGTGTGTCTGTTTATCTGCCTGTATGTCTGTATTTTTTCAGCCATTTTATATATATATATATTTTATAATCGTTTCACCCTGAGCAAGGCATTTCACTGCCGCTATTGCGCAGGAGGTTACATAGAGGGGAAAGTGGTGAGAAAGAATGGTTAGACATAGGAAATGTCAGAAGGAGGGTGACAGACGGGTAAGGATACTGAGAATGATGGTTGGGTAGATGGTGGGAGTGTTGGGAGAGTTAGGAGAATAGATGCAAGTTAGTGTGATAGGAGGTATCTATTGGCCCTACATTCAAACTCCTGGAGATTGTAGCTGGGAAAGCAAACATGTGGAAAAGAATTCCACAGGAGTGAAGCGCGAGAAAAGAAGCTGTTGGAGTAGAAATTACGGTTACATCTTATCAGTTTTACTGTAAAATATGGGACCTAGTTGCTAATCTAGTATCTCGTGTAAATTCGTACCTATGCGGCACCAGTGATCTAAGTTCATCGGAGCAGAAGCTGTGAAAGTATTTATAGAATAGGCACAGGGAAGCCACGTCACGCCGGTGAGAGAGTGGTTGCAGCCGGTCTGCCAAGTCAGTATCGATCACGTTACAGATCCTCCTTTGTATTTTGTCAAGAAGCCCGAGGAGAGTAGCAGGGGCATCCGACCAGTTGTGGCAGCAGTATTCAATAAACGGGCGGATGGTAGATTTATATATGTGCAGGATAGATTCAGACAGGAAAAAACTTCCGGGCCCGACACAGAGAACCGGTTTCATAGCGGCGGATTTGGCAATGGATTCGATATAGTCATTCCATTTGAGGTCCGCCGAGAGTCTAAGGCCAAGGAGGCGTAGTGTTTTACTCTCTGGAAGGCAAGCCTGTTCCATGCTAATGGGAGGTAGATGCGGTTGTCTATGGTGGTTAGTTGATAGCAGCTTCGTTTTAGAAGCATTGAAATTTACGAGCCATTTCCTATCCCAGTCCACTACGGATTGGAGGTCCTTTTCAAGCTCGGCAGCGAGATTCGATTTGTCGCCCACACTGGGTGTTTGATATATAAAAGGCAAGATGTTTGTGTGTGTGTCTGTTTATCTGCCTGTATCTGTATTTTTTCAGCTCTTTTATTTTAGTTTTTGTTTCGGGTTTGGCTCTAAGTAAGTATAATGGTAGTTCTTAGTCTCAGCCATGATACCATTTACTCAGAGGATTTATTTTGCCTTCAAATTTCAGCTTACGACGAAAAAATCTTATTTGATGTCGATACCAGGAAATCAAAATTTGACTTGCATGCATTCATTTTTCTTTCAGTCTACGGTTTCGCTTTAACTGGAAAGAACTATTGCTTTTTAGTTTTTCGTGCCAACGTCCAAAGAGTCTGAGCTCCAGGACCATGAATTAGTTTTAACACTTTCATTACACCCGAGCAACGCCGGGCTATACTGCTAGTATATATATATATATATATATATATATATATATATATATATATATATATATAAGGTGCGATTGGTAAATTGTCGCAATTATTTATTATTTCAAATATTATTTAGGCTGAGTCTGAGCTCCAGGACCATGAATTAGTTTTAAAGCTTTCATTACACACGAGCAACGCCGGGCTATACTGCTAGTAAGGTATATAAAAACACGCTCGTATTCGATTAAAATGCTATAGTAAAATTTCAAAACAATTGGTGCAGCCGTGTTCTAGATTAGCGGATAGTAACAAACGGACAAGTACATATTTATTTATATAGATAGGTCAGTCAGATCTAAATTCGGATATTGATGTCATGCCCAAGGTTAAATTCATTCCGACAAAAGTCTAAACTGTCACCAATATAGAAAAATAGTCTTTTGATCAACGTGAAAAAATATTCAAGCGAACGAATCCTTTAGATTTTATGACACTTCTTAGCAGATCCTATAGACAGGCGCTAGAAAATAAAAAGGTTTTCCAAAGAGGAAAACGACAACTTTTAAAAGCTTCGAACATCACAAAATGGAAGTTTTCCTGACGGGGGAATTTCTAGATGCTTTCCAAAGAGTTGATATTGGGCATTTTAGATATAAATTCGAAAAAAAGAAAAAAATGTAAAAAAAACAAGGAAAAATAGAGTTATTTAGAATGTTGGAGGGAATGTTTGTCCAGTCGCACCAAAGATTAAGGATGCTAAATATACCCTAGACCGAAGATGTTAGCAATGACGAGGTTTAAGAGAGAATGCAAGCGAAAAGGAAATTGATGCTTGACACCAGGAAAAGACAGCTGAAGTATCTGGGTGAAGTGAGGAAGGAGAGCTTAGAAAATCTGCTGCCCACGGGACGAATAACGGGAAAGAAAGACAAGGTAAAGCAACGCGTGACATATTCAAAGCAACGCGTGACTGACTCGAGCAGATGGATGGTGAAGCGGTTTTAGAGTGAGATGACAGAGAAAGGTTTGTTATTGTGATTTCCTAAGCATAGCTTAGATGTGGCACAAGGCCAATACTAAGTGACATCCAGTGAGAATCAAACTCAATACTCAATTGAAATGATTCTAGCGAGTCAAGCTTGCTAACCATTATGAACTACAATAGATAGGGAGATGTGGCTGGCCTTGATCGCTTACATCCTGAAGAAGCACAGAGCATAGAAGAAGAAGAAGAAGAAGAAGAAGAAGAAGAAGAAGAAGAAGAAGAAGAAGAAGAAGATCTATATCTAGTACCATAACTAGTACGATAGGTCCTGTCTCAACCCGAGAAACACCATTTTCGCTAACTACCCTTCCCACATGTGCGTTGTGGTGCAGTGGATATTTGCTCGGAACGAAAAAGTGGACAACCGAGTTCGAATTCCAGTTGAATTCTTTGCATTCACTTACGCACGAATACCCTTGGGAAAGATATTAATCCATCTCTTCCCTTTCCCCGACAGCTACAATCTCCAAGGGCTTAAATGTAAGGTTAATAGACACCTCGTAACACACTAATTCGCATCCATTCTCTCAAACACTCTTCCCATCTACCCAACCCTCACCCTCGGTATCCATACCCGTCTATCACCCTCCTTCTGACATTTCTTATATCTAACCACTTTCTCTTTACCTTCCCCTATGTAGCCCCCTGCGCAATAGTGGCAGTGGAATGCCTTGCTTGGAGTGAAATGATGAAAAAGGTTATGGGTTGAATAACAGGACATATTCTGTTCTATAGCCTTGGCTGGCAACCAGTTTACCGCAGAAAGTAATGGCAACCCACTTCGGGATAATCTTCTACCCAGTCGGTCATGTCTCTTTCGAGACATGATCGCCCAAGCATGTATCACGTATGACAGCCAACTGACTGACTAATACTTCCCACACAACCGCGACATTGGAATTCACTCTCTATCTTTTACATTTCGCCAAGAATCTACCAAAACTTCGATGGTCTTCAGTAATTTTATTTTTAGCTGTTTACTCTATTCATCTTACCATGTCTTCTAAAATAACACCTCTCCACCCAACACACACACACACACACACACACACACACACATATATATATAAGAAAGGATTTTAAGTGAATCCTTTGTAAAATAAAAGCGGAAGCTGATGATGGTTCTCCTGAAATAGCCCTATACTTCCGATTCACCATGAAATAACGTGTCGGCCTTAATTTTTCTTATATTTGCTCTATATGTATTGATATGCATATATATTTATAGCTCTCTTTGAGAGTTATCCTACCACTGTATGTAGAGAGGGTACTCCTTTGGATTCTTCTATATCCACACTGCATGCTAATATATATATATATATATATATATATATATATATATATATATATACTCCTGTCTCTTTCTTTTCATGTCTTCTGAAATAATTGTTATGTTTTTAGTTTTGTGTGTACCTCGCCTTGGTGTAATTGTTAGTAAACTTGTCTGGTTAGAATCGTGAGTAGTGAGTTCGATCCTCACTAGGTATTCCATACTTTCGGCCTTCTGCCCATTTAAGCTGCGCTTAGAAAATCACTTATATTTTTGGTGTTTTTATTTTATTGTTTGTGCCTTTATATTTATGTCTTAAGTTCTGTTTCAGCGCAAGTGACTCTCTCTTTCTCTCTCTCTTTTTGTCTCCCTCTCTCTCTACATATATATATACATATATACACACAGACACACACACACACACACACACACACACACACATATATATATATATATATAATAGAATAGAATAAAGAACGAGGTAGGAAACATGTATCAATCTAACATGTTTCACTTTTATTAAAGCTTCTTCAGAGATCGTGTTTGTTCTATCATCTTGTCGGATTACGATCCTTATATATATATATATATATATATATATATATATATATATATATATACAGAGAAAGAGAGAAACAGACACATGTTCGTGCGTGTGTCTTATTCAGTTGCACATTAATTTAATATTAATTTCCCAAGAGACTACATTTAATGCAAGTTGTTATTTTGTCCTTTTTTTTTCCTGCCTGGTAAACTAACCAGTAGATTTTTTTCTTCTATTTTCAAAATTGGAATTTTGGCATTTTACATTCAAATGCGAAACAAAAATGTAAAAACAAAAAAGATACATTTAGACTTTGAGTATGTTATCGTTGATTTTTTATGAAATTTAATGTTTTATTTTCAAATATTGGTAAAAAAAAACCTGTCACTGAATGTATTGTCCATTGCTAGCCACTCCATTTTCCCATCTTTCTGGCAGCATTTGAATCCCACGTCGGAAAAAACGACTCGTATTTTGAGGCTAACCATGAGTCGATCTACTTTTTGGCACTTTCTTAAGAATGAAAGTGATGCTCAGCCAGACCATATGCCATCGATCAGAACAAATGACAATCAGACGAAGCAATATCTACTAAATGAGACTGGTAGTGTAGGAATTCCCATTTTACAAGTAGACTTTAACCCGTTTTTCAAGATGTGGCCTTGAGTTTTCATATTGCAAAATAACTTTGTCGGGTCTCTGCTTGTATAGCGGCTGTTCTCTTTTCAATTTTCTGCTCAAACACATTAATTGTTGTCGATAGCAATTTTCCGTGATGGTTTTGGCGGGTTTGAGCTCCTTATAATAAACGACAACCAAGTGATTCCACCAAATGCAGAGCTAATCACGGGCTATGACAAAATAAACCCAGTTCAAAATTAGGCGAGACCATTGTGTTAACTTTTGCGCCTATACACTTGGAAAGGTATGAATCCATTTCTTCTCTATGCATGTAGGTGTTACTAACAGTGTACACTGGGCTTTCTAGTCTTTATTAATTTGAGTCAACCTTGTAAAGAACCTATTTGATACCGAAATTATATCAAAATCGTGTTCGGGCTGTGACCACAAAATCTACAGCGTAGTGTGAAGTGCTTACGTCTAGTTTTACTATTATAACAAAAAGCAACAAATTACTATCGCCCGCAAAAAAGCATTGTGCTTTTGGGAAATTTAAGGAATTATATCGACACTTTTATTTAGTTCACAAGAGTATTCCTCACTAAATATCGCGTACCGTATAAGAGAATACAACGAACCTAACTAAAAGTCGCCTCGCCATTATCCACCAGCAGTATAGCCCAGTGTTGCTCAGGTGTAATGAAAGCGTTAAAACTAATCCATGGTCCTGGAGCTCAGACTCTTCGAACGTTGGTACGAAACCGTAGACTGAAAGAAAATGAATTGATGTAAGTCAAATTTTGATTTCTTGGTATCAAATAGGTTTTTTTCGTCTTAAACTGAATTTTGAAGGTTAAATAAGTCCTCTAAGTAAATGGTATCATGGCTGAGACTAAGAACTACAATTATACCTACTTAGAGCCAAACCCGAAGCAAAAACTAAAATAAAAGGGCTGAAAAAATACAGATATACAGGCAGATAAACAGACACACACACAAACATCATGCCTTTTATATATATATATATATATATATATATATATATATATATATATATATATTATCGATTTTCTGCACTATTGTAAGAACTGCAACCTTGAAACTTCTGAATATCGTTTCTTATGTCTTTGTATATGAGTGTATCAAATTTGATTAAAATCGGACCACTCCTTCTATAACCCGATTTTTTATTATCGATTTTCGATATTTATCGGGGCTACCTCGATACAAAACCTAGCTAAGAACACTCGCAGACGCTTATAGTACAACTGTGTAAATTTTCAAGAAAATCGGTTCAGGCATTTCAGAGTCTATAGTTAACGGACACACACACAGACACACACACACAAACAAAGTTCTATTTATTATATAACTTTAGATAACACCCCATTGTACATCTAAGATTTTAGCATCTGATACTCATCAGCGGTCACCCATCCAGATACTGAACAGGCTCAACGTTGCTTGTAAGTACTTTGTTTTAGATTAAAATTATTTAATGGTACAAGTTTTCATAGCTGAGGAGACAAGAAGTGGATTCATACGTTTCCAAAGCTATTTTCGCGTAAATGAATATAACGAATCCAACTAGAATTGAAACAGGGGTCCCCGATTAACAATTCCGAGCCTTTATCGACTACACCACACAACACATTCAAGCTTGCTTCACCTGGTATTCACAAGCGGTTACCCATCTATGTACTGACCAGACTCTGATAAACATCGATGATCGTACGGAAATTGGTGTTTCAATCTGGTATGGCCGTTAACCTCAAAATCATTTATATTTTATTATGAAATTATCAGAGAAGAATTGTACTCATGAGTGTGTCGCTCATAGGACTCGTACTGGTACCGTTTTTCCAGATGTTTACCGGAGAATCTATCCATAAAATACAGAGTTATTTTTACACATTTTTAAAATGGTCCTTATTAGCGGTAAATAAGTTATATATATATATATATATATATATATATATATATATATATATATATATAAAAGAAACAATTTAGGCAGACACGTTATTTCATGGTAAATTGGAATTATGGGCCTTTTTCAGGCGAACCATCATCAGATTCCGTCTTTATTATATAGAAGATTTTGCACAAATAAAATTCACAAACAATTATTTATTATTGAGCTTTTCTTAAAGTTCGTTATGGGTATTAAATCGGTTGTGCGAATGAGTTTATTTATTGAATGCATAATTAAGTCTGGTTCATAGTGAACCCTAAAAATGGAATAGGGTACTAAAAACGTGTTGAGAGAAAATAAAACAGATTTACAATCATAAATATAAATATAAAATTAAGATCAGTTGGTGTTTACCCCAGGGTGCAAGCGCCGTAACTAGTTTGTTTACATTTATTTTTTTGTGATCATTAAAATTTTTAGGGTGTTGTTGATTGCTTAGGTTGCTATATCTGTTTAAAATTCTATTATTATGTCTTTGATGATGTTCTCAGCAGATAGCTCAATTTAAGTGTATTTCTGCTAAAAATTGTGTTAAGAAGGTTATTTTAGGAAAGTGTTTCTCAACTGATTTTACGAATTTATGCCATAACTTAGTACTTATCATCTGGTCAATTGATAGTGTATACCAAATGATCTTTCTCTTTCTGCAAGAATCTGTTATATCTGAACTTGTTTTGCCCAGTTCTTACATTCCATTCTCGAAAGAGTCGAAAGCGTTTACGCAACCTTGTGTGTAATGATTTATTCTTCATCCTGCAACCGGGTAAAATGATGCTAGCGTCTCACTACTTTTATCGTTATTACAATATTAGATGTTCCGATGACTTCCGTTCCTGAAGTCCGCCATCTCAGACCTTCGAAATAAGGATTCGACATCATATGTTGACAATGGCCAATCATCCTCCTTCTCTTTGTGTTCCTTTGATAGGAAATGTTTCATTAATTTTTCCTAGAACTCTGAATTTGTGGAATACTTTCCCGACAAATATAATCTTGTCTTCTCCCAGTCCAAAGTTAACCTATATCTGTCGTATACCTCGTAATTTGCACTTATTAATTTCTCTATGCCTCTTCTTAACTGCAATCTCGCACAGTAACTTTCTAACTTGAGTGATTTTTTTTTAGCCTTGAATTAACTGAACTAACCGTATAAAGATAAAAGATAGATAAATCTCAAAGAATGGATGGAAATGAAATTTAGAGGTGTGATGAATGCACCGATATGTATTCAGTTGACACACATGAAATGTCATATTTTTAGGTTGCTTATTGATCCGGTCGTCTAACGCAGTAACCTCCTTAGTATATAAAACAAAATCTTGACTTATTCCTGACTCATTTTTTCCAGATAATTTTTCATTCAATATATTGTTACTCATAAATAACCCCAATGAAAATGATTACAATTAAAGAATATTGCGTAATCTTACTATATGTGTACAAACCGGGTCATTTTGCCTCTGAAGCATTTCAGAAAATCAAGGCGGCCTTTGGAAATGGTACTGTTGAAGTCAGAACTGTACAGAAATGATTTCGGAAGTTTTGTTCAGGAGATTTTAGTCTTGAAAATGAACCAAGGTGAAAACCACGATCAGTTATCAGACATGATCAGTTGAATACTTTGGTCAAAATCAGAAAAATGCAGTCCGAAATCTTACCTCAAATTTCGAAGTATCTCGCACAACTGTTTCTCGGCTTTCGAAAGCAATTGGAAAAGTTAAGAAACTTGATAAGTCTGTTCCGCATAAATTGAATAAGACTAAAAAAAAGCCACTTTGAGGTGTACTCTCTGTTGCTTTCCGACTAGAAAAAAAAACTATTTTTGCATCGAATTATTATACGGAATAAGGAATGTATACGCTTTGATAACAGTAAAAGAAAAAACCAATAATTAGTTGCAAGTTGATTAACAAAACAATGACCCAAACCTCTACTAAACTCTAAAAAGTTAGCGGTTACTCTATGGTGGTCTTTCAAACGAGTAATGCATTATTCATTCTTGCCTCAATGAAAAAACATTATCAGCAAGCTCGTATAGTATATATATATATATATATATATATATATATATATATATATATATATATAAAAGTATCCATTCTTCATAACATATAAAAATACTATGCACAAATACCTTTTTATTTGAAGAATAATGTTACATATATATATATATATATATATATATATATATATATATATATTTGTGCATAGTATTTTTATATGTTATGAAGAATGGATACTTTTTGATAACAGTAAAAGTTAAGGCCAATAATTAGTTGCAAGTGAATCAACAAAATAATGACCCAACCATCATATATATATATATATATATATATATATATATAGATATATAGATATATATATATAACAATACTTCCTCAAATAAAAAACTATTTTTGCATCTTATTTTACATTTTATGAAGAATGGATACACTTTGATAACAGTAAAAAAAAAAGCCAATAGCTAATTGCAAGTGAATCAACAGAACAATGACCCAATTATCATATATATATATATATATATATATATATATATATATATGAATGCTTCCTCAAACAAAAAACTAGTTTTGCATCGAATTTTTACATGTAATGAGAAATGGATAATCTTTGACAAGAGTATAAGAGAAGGCCAGTAATTACTTGCAAGTGAATAAAAAAACAATAAAAAGGCATAAAACATTAACAGCAACCTCGTATAGTGGAGAAATTGGGTGTCTGCGCAAAATCGAAAAAGAAATATCCGAGACTTGTGAATAGGGATTTAGTCATTTTACTGTAAAACAACGTACGGCCGCACGCTTCTTAATCACCTGTTCAAAAACTGCGTAGATTAAATTTTAAAAATTTGCCTCATCCTCCATATTCCCCTGATATCTTTTCTACTGATTATCACTTATTTAAGCATTTTAAGATTTTCATACGCAACAACGCATTCTCTAATAAGGAAGAAGTAATTGAAGCAATAAACTGTTTATCACATCAAATGATCATAATTATTTATTTAAGATGGGATCAAGAATATAGAGTTTGGAGTCAGTCAGTTAAGTGCCATACGTGTAACACGCACACACTCATGCACACACACACACACACACATACATACATACATATATATATATATTATATTATATTATATTATATTTAAATATTCTTGAGCACTGTTTTAAATTAATGTTTTGAACGTTGCAACTATTTTCTTCATTCCTTATTCATTTGTATATATGTACGCATCGCTCATTGCGTAATGAATTAGAGCACTCTGACTATTGGGCGTGTATAATGATAATATATACGCTAAAAATCTGCCTTCTTCTACCGAGCGCCCATAGCCCAGAGGTAGAATCGCCGACTGACGCCAATTCGGTCGGGTTTCAATCATGGGTTAAAAGCAATCGGAGTCTAACCGTAATGATGAGCTGTGATACAGCGAAACAGCTCTGTCTGCGGATGACTATGTGTGTGTGTGTGTGTGTGTGTGTGTGTGTGTGTGTGTGTGTGTTAAATCCAAAAGAGATGAGCAAAGAGGTAAAATCCCAAATCTCGATCCTATTAATATTAATTTTATTAATATCAAAATTGATCAAAATGGAGGGCTCGATGTAAATACTATTATCTATTTACAGAGTCAAATATATAAAGTAAGTCAACAATTTTTGTTTTCTATCGTTGCTGATGTAGCGAGAATTTTCTCTCTGAAATAGTCAGTCAACGAAATTAAATTTCGGAATTTTTTACTAACATTATATATACATGTAAAATAAGATATTGTCTGTACAATAAAGACGGAAGCTGATAATGGTTCACCTAAAATAGGCCTATATTTCCACTTAACCATGGAATAACGTGTCTGTCTTAATTTTTACATATACAGTGACACGCATAATTATTGAATACTTGTTATCTTCTGTTATAACTCTAGTTTATGGTCGCCATTTTGCCTGGTATTTGGTGACTAATATCTCTGTTTTAGTTGTATGTGGAAAGAAAATTAAAAACTCATGGTGGAATCTATTTTTTTATCAAAGTTCAAAATTACCCTATGCAAAAGTATTGGATACATCAATTTAATATTTTGTTGCGTAGCATCTGTTTTGTTTCACTGATTCCAGTCGCTTTCTATAGTTGGCCACAAGTTTTCCACACTGACCCACCGTTACTTTACCCCATTCTAATACCATAGAGTACTAATACCATTATTTTCAAAGCATTTCTTTGTAAGTTTTGCGCAATGTTTGGGATCATTGCCGTGTTGAAGCACGAATCTCCGAACATGTCCTAAAGAAGTTGTAGATTTCTGAAGGTTCTTCTCTAGAATCTCCCTGTACATGCTACCATTCATTCTACCATGGATAACTTGTAACTCACCAGTGCCCTTGGATGAAAAGCACCACCATATCATAATGGAACCACCCCAAAACTTAACTGTGGGGATGGTATTCCGTTTTGTTGAAGGCAGAACCATTTTTTCGCCAAACACTTGTCGCTGTGTTCTGTCCGAACAGTTCAACTTTCGTTTCATCCGACCAGATTACCTTTTCCCAAAACTGCATACCTTTCTTTTCATAAGTTTCGACAAACTTTAATCGGCCTTTGACATGTTTGGCTTTCAGTAAAGGCACTTTTATTGGTGATTTTGAATGAAAGCCTGTAGGATATAGAGCTCTGCTAATGGTATCCTTATTTACATTAATTCCAGCACCCTCAAGATCAGTGTTAACTTCAGAATGAATAATGAAGGGGTTATATTTTGCACATTTCTGCTGATCTATCTTGAAGTCCTCTCATTTATTTTTCTCGGTCTGCCATTTCTTGGAAAGTTTGCTGTAACGTCGCCATACTTCTTATACTTTCTGATGATATTTCCTACTGTACTTAGTGCTAGATTCATTTCTTACTAATTTTTCGTTACCTTTGTTCTCTTTTGTGATGTTTCTATCTCGCATATCTCTGGATAATTCTTTAGTTTTTGCCATTTTTAATCCTTGAATTGCAGAATGCACATCAAAGAGTCAGATGATTAGTAGCACTATTTTGTAAGCATTTGTGTGCTTCCTTGATTGGTCAGAGATAACATTGCAAAACTATCGAAAATTTGAATATTTAAAGTCTTTTAAAATACAAAGTTTTGATTGGAAATTTGCAAAAAGTGTCATGTATCCAATACTTTTGCATAAGGAAATTTTGAACATTGATAAAAAAAATGGATTCAAACATGAGTTTTTAATTTTCCTTTCACATACAACTAAAACAACTTTCCGAGATATTACATACTAAATATCAGGCAAATTGGCGAACATAAACTAGAGTTAAAACAGAAAATAACATGTATCCAATACTTATGTGTGTCACTGTATTTGCTCTATATGTATTTATATACATATATATTTAGAGCTCTCCTAGAAAGTTATCCTACCACATTATGTACAGGTTACTTCTTTGGATTCTTCTATATCTACATTGCATGTTTAATATATATATATATATATATATATATATATATATATATATATATAATGTGTACCAAAAATGAACTCAGTCTTTATATGAATATAAATGCAGTGTTTTTAACTTGGAAATATGTTGTTCTTTTAAGTAGTCAGTCAGTTAAATGCCATACTTGATACATGGTTTGAGCGATCATGTCTAGAAATAAACATGTCTAACTGGCCAGAAGATTATCCCGCAGTAGGTTGTCATTACATTCTGCGGTAGATTGGTTGCCGGCCAAAGATATAGAACCCAATCTGTCCTGTTATTTAACCCAAAACTGGAGAGAAGAGACGGATTAATATCTTTCCCAAGTGTATTTGTGCGTAAGTGAATGCAAGAAATTCAACTTGAATTCGAACTAGGCACCCCGATTTGTCGTTCCGAGTCGATATCCACTGCACTACAACGCATATCTTAGAGTTTGGAGACTATTTCAATTAATAATTTAGTTATTTAACATTTTATAAGCTTTTTATTCTAAGTTCGTCATTTCATATGTGACATAAAACAAGATATACAGATAGGAACTGATTTAAAAAGAAAGAAATGAAAATGCATAGATAGATAGATAGATAGATAGATAGATAGATATAAACAAACCAGGATAGATAGATAGATAGATAGATAGATAGATAGATAGATAGATATAAACAAACCAGGATAGATAGATAGATAGATAGATAGATAGATAGATAGATAGATAGATAGATATAAACAAACCAGATAGATAGATAGATAGATAGATAGATAGATAGATAGATAGATAGATAGATAAGAAAAGAATTTAAAAAATCTTTCGAAGAGAAAATCCAGTTGGTGCCTGACGAGAGCGTGTGCCGTCAGAACAGCTACTTCCATTTGGCATCGGGGCAAAACATCTTACCCCAGACGTGACAGAATCGAAAACATGGCCGCCGCTCGCCTTGGGCTTTCTCCCGAGTTTATTGCGTTTCACGCAATATGCCGGTCTGCTGGTTGCCATGGGAACGAAATCAACAGGAGACTAATAGATCGGAGATGAGAAACAGGAAGGTGGTGGCATTGTTTGAGGGCAGAATCCGAAATAACTGCGTTTAAATCGAGGACGATACACTGTGTGACAGGGTGGGAGCGACTTACCAATATGGAAATCAAAAGAAATCAAAGAAGAGTTGGAGATGGGAAAAAGATAAAGATCTGACGTTAGTCTTGGATTTAGTTTGTGTATTTTCTGCAGTCTTGTACCGGATTAAATGATGGAGACAAGTCCTCTCGTATGCATAGTGTGACGTTTATATATATATATATATATATATATATATAACAATAGTTCCTCAAATAACCTCAAACATGTCAACTACACCGTAATCAAAAGCATTCTAACTATCACAACTACAATAACTTTGTCTTCCTTGTCATTTACCACTGAAGATTATCTCCGAAAAGATCGAAATTACTTGAAACTACGGCACCTTCCTTGATGAATTTCATCTTCATACCAAGAAGCTTATTAGCGAACTGGAAAGAATTAAAATAAAAATAAACAGACACAATAAAGAGTGCGATGGATTAATTGTCGTCCAATTAGTGTCAGACTGAAAATAACACAGACATCTAACTTTAACAGATATACTGCGTGCGCTGGATAAATTGTCATTTAAATAACGCCAAAATGAAAATAACGCTGACACCTCATTTTAACACAGTGACCAAAATTACACCAAATTTTTTGAAAACTATTCAAATTTAAATTTATTCAATAAAATCGTCAAAGATTTCAATTTCGGTGTCTAGACGACTTCGGAATCTCCTGTAATTCTTTTAGACGGTCTCCTTGTTTACGTTGGTGAATGCAGCCATAATCCTTGCTTTCAGCTCATTTTTGGTGTTACAAGGAGATTACAGCACTTTCCGAATATACTGTATTGTCATCAGATTGACACCCAAACACTCTGAAAGGTTCGTATTGGAGCATCGGGCACGAATACCAAGCAGTACCGCATGCTGTTTCCGAATTACTGGCGGAGTGAATTGGGTACGGTGCTTTTTTTTTCACAGACGGTGCCCAACTGACCATACTATATTGTGCTGTCTAGAGCACGCCGACGTGGTGTAATGGTTAGCAAGCATGTTTCCTCAGAACCTATTACAGCTGATTAGTGAGTTCGATCGTCACAGAGTACGCCATACATTCGGCCTTGTGCCACATCTAAGCGGCGCTTAGTAAATCAACCATATTGTGCTGCCTACAAAATAAAAAAACAACAACGCACATGCAGGAAAGTAAAAATATAACACGGCAGCAATTTATCAATCGCAGCCATATATATATATATATATATATTCTAAACATATACTGACATGTCTATTATGTTTAATCATGAGCCGTTCTAAACGTCGTATTTTGGCTTTAATTTCAGTTGAAAATAAAGACAAAAATTCTCCAAATTTTGGATAATTTTTCATTAATTTGTTTTTAAGCTTTCGGCTCACATGAGCCATCTTCAGAGAGGTTACCAAGACGGTAACACAATAACATCCGCCATCACCGACGATTTTATTTTGTGTTGACATAAAACTCCGCTAGGCAACGACAATAGTTACCAAAAATAACAAACGCAGTTCGCAAATTTGCAATGCGGTTCTATGACGTCACACCGCATGATAGCGCAAAATGACAACAGAACCATGTATTAAAATGCAATGTAATGTGTTATGGACAGATTTAAAAGTGATTTTAAATCTGGCCATTACATTTAGATTTATAGTTAGAACGGCTCATGATTAAACATAATAGACATTCACTGTCTCTTATATTTAACAGTATATGTTTAGAAAATTATTTGCTGCGTCGATACACTATATATATATATATATATATATATAGTTTAAGATGTGCTATATTTATAAGATAAAGTGCTCAATATCAGAGATAGAGCGTATGTAAATATAAAAGAGTGAGCATTTAAATCAACACTCAAGGGCGACAGACTGTTTCATGTCTGATGACTGCGCTTAGCATGAAGCAGTCTATCGCCTCTGAGTGTTGACTTAAATTTTCACTCTTTTTTATATATATATGTATATGAACGTGATTTATATCGATATACTTGTTTCGAAAGTTTTTCGCGAAAACTTTCGAACGAAGGAGAAAAATGGTTTTAAAAAAGCAAAAAAGAGCTTAGAACATGAATATCTGTCCAAAGTGTTTGGACAGAAATCAGCACGAAGACCAAAGAAAAAACAGAAAATTCCCGACACGAGTAACCATCTAACAGAATGTGCACAATATAAAGGTAGAGCGAACTTAATAGAACCTTATGAGCCAGCCAAACCTACCTAGGTTTCTCCTAAACGGATCGTCAGGGAAAGCTGGCTCCAGATGCATATATATATATATATAAGTAGTTAACCTATAGCCAACGGATCTATCATTTGGTAAAACCTTGGTAGGTCCGTTGGCTCTAGGTTATCTACTTATTTATTTGCTCTGCCTATTGTATTGAGCGCTTGACGTGTTAAATTCCTCGTCTCGGTTTTTTTTCTTCTTTCGACTGGTAATTTGAATAATGTTCAAGTTCTTAATTTGTTTCCATTTTTTCCCCTCCGCGTTTATACTCGGTGGATTTTTCGGGACTTGTTCAAAGATAGATTTACAGTTATATATATATATGCGTCGGTTTAAACCGGTCTGTAACATCGATCTCTCTATTAGTTTAAATGAATCAGGGCCAATAATTATTTTTTCTAAAATGTAGGGAAAATTTTAAAAGAATTTAAAAAATAATTCAAAGTTTTTTTGCACACACACACACACACACACACACACACACACACACACATATATATATATATATAGTGTGTGTACGTGTGTGTGTGTCTAAAAGTAAAGGATAGAGATATGATTAAGTGTGTATAAATATTTATTCTTCACGTCATATATCCCAATATGCACTTCCATTTGCGATTGCAAGTATTTATCAGTTATGCTTAATATGCTGCCTTCTTAATTACAATATTTATGGAATTAGTCAGACGCTCATCTTCGTTAATCATCTGAACATGGAGGTGACGAGAACTTTTTCAACTTATGATATGATACATTTTAGAATCAACTTATAATACATTACGAAAGGCACCAGCGAGTGGTGAACTTTTCCCGACTCGAAATTGATTTACCGATTTTACCGATTTAAAAATTCATTGACTGCCCGAGCACATCTACTTGTATTAAATATGCTCATATCTCCATGCCTGTCCAAGCCAATTATTATTATTTATACACATACAAGCCTGTTTCGCTCATCAGTGTGGCTAGACTTCCACTTGCTTCCAGCCGGAATGGAAACTCGACCGATCTGGTATCAGTCGGCGTCCCTATTCCCTCGGCCTTAGGAGCATGGAATGAGAGAGGATAAATTTTACTATGTTATATATATGCGTAAAATAATATCATCTTCGAAAATGAATAAAAATATAGCTGAAAGCGCTCGTATAAACGAAGCATTTGGACAACCTGTATATAATTTGTCCTCAAAAGAAATAAATCATAAGATCACATGAAAATTTATATAAAAATCTTAACCATCACACCTTGTATTTAATTTTTAATTAAACCTGCATAAAAGAGAGATTGCTGCCCAAACATGCAATATACAATATATATCTCCATCTGTCTGTCTGTCTGTCTGTCTGTCTGTCTATCTATCTATCCCAGTCTATTCATATCTATGACTGTCTATGCCTATGTTTTTGTCTATCATTGTCTATTCATATCTATCTATCTATCTATCTATCTATCTGTTCAGCGTATTATACAATCATCTAGCGTATTATGCAATCATCAACACTATTATGTTTGAAAGCGTTAAAACAACCTTCAGAAAAAATGGAAATGAGTTTCACATAAAGTTACAGAAAGGTACCATCAATCCAGCGTTTTTTGACAAATTGTCTTTCTTTTCTCTTTCGATATAGAAAACATTTGTGGTCTGCTGAAATCATCACACATTTCTTCCTTATTCCATTTTTATGGATAGAGTTCCACTTAAAGTTTTTTTTCTCTTCGAGAAAAGCCATTCCGTCAAACATACTCACGCAAAGACGCTTCCTTGAAGACTTCAAAATGACCTCTTCAAACCAAATGTCAAGCCGTATTCATCCTGGTTATTCTCATAGTCTTCACATATGTCAACCTCCACTTACACTTCATTCAGTAACAACTCGCCATGAGTGACTTTCGAGCCCTAATTGGGTGAACTTTCATATAAAAAATAACAGGTATTTGCTCAAAGAATTCATCAATTGAAAACAGAAATCGTTATCACATGAACTAATACACAGTTCATTTAAAAGACTGTAAAAATCATAGATGTCTAATAGAAAAATTTGATAACATTAATAATTCAATGAATTTTCTTGAGAATGGACAATAAGTCTGAAATCCCTAGATAATTGTTCCTATGTGTGAATTTTCTTGATAATAGATCGTAAGTCTGAAATATTTAAAAAATTGGTTCCAAAGGTAGATTTTCTTGAGAATGGTTCATCAGCTAACATTCCTAGTAAATGGGCCCGAAGGGTGAATTTTCTTGAGAATTAGTCGTAAGGGTGAAATTCCAAGAAAATGGGTCGTACGGGTGATTTATTTTTCAGAAGGTGTCATAAGGCTGAAATTCCTAGAAAATGTGTTCTAAGGATGGATTTTCTTGAGAATGTGCTGTAAGGCTGACATTTCTAAAAAATTGGCTCAAAGGGTTAACTTTCTTGAGAATGGGTTGTATGGTTGATATTTCTAGAAAATTGGTCCTAAGGGTGATTTTTTTAAGAATGGGTCGTAAGGCTGAAATTTCTATAAAATGGGTTCTAAGGGTAGATTTTCTTGAGAATGGGTCGTGAGGTTGAAATTTCCTATAAAATAGGTTCTAAGGGTGGATTTTTTGGAGAATGGTTCGTGAGGCGGAAATTTCCTATAAAATAGGTTCTAAGGGTAGATTTTTTTTATAATGGTTCGTGAGGCTGAAATTTCTATAAATTTTCTTGAGAATGGATGTCAATTGTTGTTTTCCTTTTTGAAAATGTTTCGTGAAAAAAATTGTCGAAAAAAATATGTATCAACTTTAGAGCTTGCAAAGAGGAGAGCGACAATTGAAATTGCAGCACGGATCAGCCAGTACTCGTATATTTGGAAGAGGTTTTCTCTTTGTCAGTCATTGATAATGTTAGTTGTTGAGACAGACTCGAAGTATTGAAAAACAAAAGATGCCGAATTTTAAATTAAGTGGCAAAACATGTAAAATCGAACAGTCGGCCTCATTCGTTAATTTCACCGATGTTTGCAGCGGTGGGTCGGACTTCTGGGCTGGTAGCTAGTGGGGGAAATCTTTCTCACGGATTGAAACATCAACAAATAAAATTAATGAAGGAAAAAAAAATTATAATTATTGAAATAGAAAAAGAAAGTGTTGCGGGATCTCCCCCTTTGTTGTATATGACAATGGACTCGACTCAGTGGACCTATAATCCTGCTATAAAGAGAACAGTGAATCTCAGAATCTCAGCTGTAGTTGCTGTTTACAGTGGAGAGTCATTGTAGAGATCCGTTCCAGTTATCGAAAAGTTCCGACAGATATCGAAGTTACCCAGAGAACAGACTAGCTCTGAGCTCTACTCAGCTAGAATAAGTTACCTGGACATAATATTTCCAAAGACTTCACTTCAAGTCTTGTATGTATTTATTTCTACTAATAGTTTTCCTGAATTGACTGATCCGCGTTCCAGTTTGTATATTACGTTCAATATAACTTACTTTCTATCTTCATATCTTAGAAATGGAGAAACAAACAAACAAAGAAGGAATGTAGATGATTTTAAATAAAAATAATATAGAAAAAATTCGTCTGATTTATATGAGCAAAATCGACGAAAGAATGATAACATAACTGCTAGAAGGAAGAAAGGAAGGAAGGAAGGAAGGAAGGAAGGAAGGAAGGAAGGAAGGAAGGAAGGAAGGAAGGAAGAGTTAATGAATGAATGAATAAATTAGAGGATTTGGAATAAGAATTTTAAAAATTCACAAAATTTATGTGCCCAAAATCGACGAAAGAAAGAAAGCATATTTGTTAGAATGAAGAAAAATAAATAAATAAATAAATAAATAAATAAATAAACGAATGAATTCGACCAAGTGCAAACAAAGGAACTAGCAACTATTAACATTAACGATGGAAGCGATTAAAACGAATTTGAAAGCGAAATGTGAGGAAGGAAAAATAAGCTGGAAGAAAAATAGAGAAACGAAAATACAATGAATGAAATAAGAAAGAAATTAGGCAATTAGAAAAAAAGGAAGTGAATAAGAAAAGAAGAGATAAAGCAAAAAAGAATATAAAAAAAACAAATATTGAAGTTATGAAAGAGAAAAAAGAAAGTAGCGAATGTGGAAGAAGAAAACAGTCGAAAGAAAAAGGAGTAAAAAATGTAAAAATAAAAGCAAGAAAAGAAATGATTAAGAAAGAAACAAAATAACAAAGAAAGAAAATGCGATGGAAAACAATATGAAAAATGAGAAAAAAAGGAAGAAACACAAATAATGACAAAGAACAGAAGGAAAAAAGCGAGAGAAAAAAAGATGGCAAATATTAAAGAAAGAAAGAAAAAAAGAAGGAAGGAAGCATAAAGAAAGAGAATGAATTAATTGGAAAGAACGAAAGAAAATCTGGTCGAAAACAGGAGAGCAGAAGTAAAAGAAAGAAACAAGCCAACAATCGCACGAGAAAGAAAGAAATCAGCAGGGTAAAAAAAGAATGGAAATGTGAAAGAACGAAGAAAACAAAATAAAAAGAAAAAATGAATAAGCGAATTAAAAAAGAAATGATAATGTTAAGAAAGAACCAAACAGACAAGCTGATGAGCAAAAAAAAAAAAAAAAGAGAAAAAGTGGCTATAATATGTCATGGAACAAACGAGCAAACGAAAGAAAGAAAGAGAGAACGAAAGAAAGAAAGGAAGAACGAAAAAAGAAAGGAAGAAAGAAAGAAAATTCAAATGATGATAAAAAGAACAAAAATCAAAGATGGATTGAAGGCAAAAGCAAGCTAACGAATGTGAAATAAAACTATCAACTGTTAAAACAAAAATAAAAATAAATTAACAAAATCGAAAAGAAAAAAAAAACAAGCAACAAAGAAATTTAAGATGGTTGTGTGAGGTCAGGCGGATGGTTTTGGATCAAGCGCCAATTTATAAGGGATTGTCGGAGGCACTGCGAGCGGCTCGTAAGGAATGGTCGGTCGTTCTATAATGGAGTCGCCACAAGAGGTCATGAATTCTGCGATCGATGCTGTCTGACGGCCAAACTCAAGGAAGACATATGCACTATTAAAAGACAGGGAAACGTCAGACCGATGCATTGCCATGACGAATTAAGGAGAGCATCAAATTTGTCGATTTTTGAATACCCATTTGCATAGAGAAATGACCACAAAGCCATTCACTCAATATCTTGGATGTAGACATTAAACTATATACAAGAGTGTGCTGAAAGCTTCTCGTCCCGACCCATTTCCTAAAATCTGACTAAAAGATCATGCATCAATATTTCGTTGTGGTAAACACCCACTCTTATATATATATATATATATATATATATATATATATATATATATATATATATGAGTAAAAACAAATGGGTTTAGAGTTCATTTTTATTATAATTTTTTGTGATAAAACCAGTTTACTAAAACACAAACACTATCGTTTTTCGTACTACTTCATCAGACAGTGTTAGGCATATATATATATATATATATATATATATATATATATATAATTTATAAAGGAAAACTCAACACGTCATTTCAATTGGTTATAAACTATAGTTCATTTCAATGAGTTTAATTAGCTCATTTCATCAGACCTTACAATATTCCTTTCATCTGGTACAAAATTTTTGCCGAAATGAGTTTTTCTTAAAATGAAGAGAGGGGCAACAATAAAAATAAAAATAAAATCGAGCTCTCTATATAGATTTACCACTTAATATTTTATATTAAGGTAATCTTGTTGGATTATCCTCACCGTTTACGGACTGGACATCAATACCTATATATATGATTTAAATTTAGAAAAAACACATTTGTTACCATATCCAACCGATTAATGGGGGATGAAAGGGTTGGACTAGATTAACCAATAGAAATTAAGTCATTGATCAGTAAGAGAATGAGAAGTCGGTAAAGATGAGGGAGAAAATGAAGATGTCGGGAAAAGCTAGATTTTTAGGTGTCAGTTTATGAAATATTTGAGTGTATACAATTAGATTAAGACATGTCGGCAATTGTTTTGAATGTGTTTGTGGAACAGTTACCGATTTATTTATTAACTAGCAGCATAGCCCGGCGTTGTCCGGGTTTAATGAAAGCTTTAAAACTAATCCATGGTTCTGGAGCTCAGACTCAGCCTAAAGAATATTTGTGTGAAATTTAGTGAGAATCGGCTAAAAATTGTGGATTTGTATAAAGGACATACAGACAGATAAACAAACACACACACAAACATCTTGCCTTATATATATATATATTATCGATTTTCTGTATTATTGTAAGAAATGCAACCTTGAAACTTATGAATATCGTTTCTTATGTCTTTGTCTATGAGTGTTTCAAACTTGATTTAAATCGGACCACTCCATCTATAATCCGATTTTTCGATTATCGATTTTCGATAATTATCGGGGGTACCTCGACACAAAATCTAGCTAAGAACACTCGCAGACGCTTATAGTACAACTGTGTAAATTTTCAAAAAGATCGGTTCAGCCGTTTCGGAGTCTATAGGTAACGGACACACACACACACACACACACACCAGAGACAAAGTTCCATTTTAAATAAGTTTAGATTTTATAATATTTTTCTATATACTACTGAACTCTCCCGTCGTTTGCGAAGTGTGAGGATCAAGCAGCCCAGTTCTTAGGCACAACAGCCACACTATCCGTACATATCATTTGACTTTCGTGGTGAAGGCTTGTGTAGAACCAACCACATTTGGGACGGACCAAATACCAAAAATCGACCATGAACCTGGGTTTGGATCTGATTCTGCTCCATTTATCAGGGAGGTGATTTATTCATGTTATAGGTATGAGGAGGGGATTCCAGTGTACACCATTTTTGGAAAGTGCCTGAAAACAATACCATAAACAGATCCAAGCCTTGTGAGCAAAATTGGGTAGAAAGAACTCTTCAGAAGACATTGATAGCTGTGCTAGTATAAAGGCACAAGTCATTGTGACAGAGTTTAAACGTACTATCATTGTTCAAATTGTTAATCATGCCAGATTATGCGCTATTCACAAACAGTGTAACTAAGGTCTGCTCAGTATAGTTGCAGAATAAAACAAAGGTAGATTTTGTGGGTGTTAAGCAAACACAAATGTGCCTGAGCAGGCGTCTGCAACAGGGATTGGTTAGACACTCAACCAAAGAGGTGCGTTCAAAAAAGAGTAACCAGCTTATTACACACACACACACACACACACACACACACACATATATATATTTATAAAATAAAATAAATTTTCAATATTCAAAAATGTTGAATGAACATTACGACATAAAATCCCTAAGAGAAATTTTACATCTCCTCAGCAACCGTACATATTCCAAAATGGAAAGAAAAATTAGAATAAAAAGAGAGAAAAATACAAATAAAAAAAGAAATAAAAAATAAAATAAAAAATGACGGTTAATATTTGAGAAATTTAAGTCACAAAAATTTTCGGAAATAATTCATGTCTAATTTTTTATTTTAACTTTTAAATAGAATTGTAAGTGAAAATATTAGCTCTGTAATTTTAATTACATTGAGCTCTCCTCCTGTATCATTTTTTAATATTAAAATTTTTAATATTAATTAGGATCAGGTTTTTGGGATTTACCTTCCTACTTTTCCGTTTTGGATTAAAGTATTTTAATAATAACAATAATATATATATATATATATATATATATAAGTTACGGAAATTAACGAAACTTGGTTATAAACAACCGACAATTTGTAATGAATTATTTTGAACATTATTTTTACCGATACTCGTATTTAAGTAGATATTCTGTTTTTAGTTAAACAGTATTTTATATTTATATCTAACGGCCTGATTATTTACGATAAATTTTATTGCGAAAATGTGTGCTATCCAGCAGGATTCGAACCTGCGACCCCTATTTACATAGGGGAAGCTACCATTTGATCTGGTACTGTCTTAACCACTCGACCATGAATAGCCTCTTGATCAGACGAGGTTTTTATCATGCTCATATAACACAATTTTCGATCTACCGTAAACAAACCATATCTGCTCTGAAATGTATCGTAATGTCAACAAATGTAAACATGTTACGGAAATTAACGAATTTTAACGAAACTTGGTTATAAGCAACCGACAATTTGTAATGAATTATTTTGAACACTATTTTTACCGATACTCGTATTTAAGTAGATATTCTGTTTTTAATTAAACAGTATTTTTATATTTATATCTACCGGCCTGATTATTTTACGATAAATTTTATTGCGAAAATGTGTGCTATCCAGATATGGTTTGTTCACGGTAGATCGAAAATTGTGTTATATGAGCATGATAAAAACCTCGTCTGATCAAGAGGCTATTCATGGTCGAGTGGTTAAGATAGTACACATTTTCGCAATAAAATTTATCGTAAAATAATCAGGCCGGTAGATATAAATATAAAATACTGTTTAATTAAAAACAGAATATCTACTTAAATACGAGTATCGGTAAAAATAATGTTCAAAATAATTCATTATATATACATATATATATATATATATATATATATATATATATATATATATATGTCCTATTCTTTTCAACATACGAGGGTCAAGCAACCAGTTATTACGACCAACAGCCAGACTATCCGTACATATCATTTGATTATAGTGGTGCAGTCTTGTGCAGAACCAACCACAATTTCTGGGAAATAAAAATACAGAGAACTGATTCAGAGTACGACCCAAGGTCTCTAAACGACTCTTCACGGGGTTTGAATTCAGTCTTTACCTTCTCCTAGATCGTTCGCCACCCAAGGCCATGGAACTCAATCTGGCCTGCTATTTACCCAAAGCTTGATAAAGCAAAAGTCAACACAATTAAAAGCAATTAGTCCCTTGCAGTTACCACAGCAAGAATTAAATTCTACATCAATTATGCACATTGAAAAGAGGTCAACACAATAAAAAGCAATTAACTAAGGTATTATTGTGATGTCTTCACTCTTCAAGAATTTTCTTTCCTCTGCTGCTGTTTCCCGATTTTTTTCTTATTCATATGGAGCTTTGTATAGGAGTGATTCTTTTTGTTTGATAAATTAGCAGTTGGCTAATTGGTTAATTTGCAGTTGACTTGAAAAAATGAATCAATCAATGAATAAATAAATGAATAAAAACGCACTTCTCTCGCACTTTTCTACCGTAGCACTCTCTTTTGGCACATTGTTTTCCCCTCAACTACTATTTGTTTCGTTACTTTAGGACGCGGGCGATTGTGTCTCTCCAGAACTTCCTGTCGTTGGCTGGTCTTCCAGTAAACTACGATCTTGAAAAACTTAAATCCAACATCAGCCGTCATTTCTGTTGGAATTATTTTTACTATTTACATTGGAATTATGTTCATCCACGTTGTTGCTATCACAAGGTTTCGGCAGCTATGCACTCTGGCCTTCTTCAGGTGTATATAGATGTGGATAATCTATGGGGATTTTCTTTTTTGCTGAACTATTTATTTAATCTGATGTTTTAGAATGTTCTCGTTACAATACCCATGTTGCGTTGTACATAGGACTGTTAGCATTGTCAAACAGAGGGATTTTTTCCTGCAGTTGTTAACATATATGAAAGAGTGGGAATGTGTATCTGGGATTGTTAGCATAAAGAAAACGAAAAGAATGTGTACCTGCCATTATTAGGATATATGAAACGGATGGAATGTCTATAAGCACGGAAGAAAAGTATATCTGGGAATATTTGGATATCTGAAAAGAAATAGGTTTATCACATATAAGAAACGGAGGTTTAACTCATATTTGAAACACAGGGAATGACTGACCTTATATATGAAACAAATGGAATGTCTACCTCATATATGAAACAAAGGGAACGTTTACCTCATATATGAAACAAAGGGAATGTTTACCTCATATATGAAATGGAGGGAATGGTTTACCTCATATATGAAACAAAGGGAATGTTTACCTCATATATGAAACGGAGGGAATGGTTTACCTCATATATGAAACGGAGGTAAAGGTTTAGCTTATATATGAAACGGATGGAAATGTTTATTTCTTATATGAAACAGAGGGAAAGGTTTACCTCATATATGAAACTGAGGGAAAGGTTTACCTTATATATGAAACAAAGGGAATGTTTACCTCTTATATGAAACGGAGGGAAAGATTTACCTTATATATGAAACGGAGGGAAAGATTTACCTTATATATGAAACGGAGGGAAATGTTTACTTCATATATTAAGCAGAGGGAAAGGTTTACCTCATATACGAAACTGAGTGAATGTTTTACCTCATATATGAAACGGTGGGAAAAGTTTACCTCATATATGAAACGGAGGGAAAGGTTTAACTCATATTTGAAACAAAGGGAATGTTTACCTCATATATACAACGGAGGGAAAGGTTTAACTCATATATGAAATGGAGGGAAAAGATTACCTCGTATATGAAACAGAGGTTAGGTTTAACTCATATTTGAAAGAAAGGGAATGTTTACCTCAGATATAAAACGGAAGGAAAGGTTTACCTCATATAAGAAAAGGAAACGAGATTTACCTCATATATGCTACGAATAGAAGATATATTTTTTTCTCAAGAGAGAACCTCCTCTATTTACAGTGAATCATCAGAAAATATCATTATGTACATGAATCGTACTAAATGTCAGGAATTAACACCTCCAACCTGCTTTCTGCAAATTTTATCCAATGTGGTGTATTTCGAAGGAACTACTACACAAGCAGAGTTAATTTCTAATGGCCAAACATATTTGCAAAATACAATTTTTTCAAATGCTACACGGCAAAGAAGATATTATTTTTGAAACGAGTTCATCGAGTAGATTTTTGATATTCTGACATGAAGCATGATTATTCATGTTCTATATTCTTTCTTTCATCTTTTTATTCCTTTTTGTGGCAACTGTCAGATTGTGATTTTGATAAGGGAAGCGAGTCTATTTCACGTCAGCGGCTTAGTCATTACTTCCTTACATGATATTTTTTAAAAGATTCTAGAATAAAGGTCTGAGTCTAGCAAAAAAGCCACATATAAAAAGGTCTGTAGAAATATACCGTGGATACCATGGACCGGACAACGACAAAGTTTGAGAAAAAATGGATAAAAAATAAAAGAAAACTTAAAATTAACATCAAGAAGGGGCAGTTAAAATTTCTGAGGTACACAATGAGGAAAGAGGGCTCGGGAAATCTGATACTTACAGGACAGATAGAGGAGGGAAAAGGACCAGTTAACTACACTACTGAGAGACAGAAAAATCTCATTGGAAAGAAAGTGATATCTGGGATATCTGTCATTCTGTATGGCAGCAAATATTGGACGATCTCTTCAATGAAGAAGGAGAGTCTCGAGGCAGTAGAAATGTGGTTCTACAGAAGAATGCTGGGGATGCGATGGACCGATCACATGACGTGGTATTGGAGAGGATGCAAACCAGAAGAAAATTTATACTTAACATCAAGATAAAACAGTTGAGCTTAAACAACACGAAATGAAGAAAGAGGGCTTGGAAAATCTGATACTCACATGACAAATAGAGGAAAAAAGAACAGAGGAAAGAAATGCATAACATACTTGATTAACATGATTAAACTGATGGTAGAACAGGGTTTGTGAAAAATAACGAAAAGATAAAACTTATTAAGAGCTACAAAGAACAGGAAGATGTGGAAAGCCATGATTAATTACAACTCTAAGTAGAGGCTTATGAAACTTTATTTTACTAATTCAGCTTTAGCGCTGAAAATCTTTTAAGTTGATGGACGGTTAGAGGCGAGAGGGAAAATGGGATGTGCTTATTTTATGGCCAGAAGGTCAAAATTAAAAAAGAATAATCGAAAATGCTTCATCGAATAAACACTACTAGTATATCTAATATTATTAGTACAGATTTTTAAGATAAATCGTAATGGTAATATTAACAGTTTCCTTATAAGGAAACACCAGGTATTTATTGGCCGAGCAGCCCCTGTTAATAACGGTTTAAATTTATGAAATATTTCTATTAAAATATTTATCGGACAGAGTTGCACCCGAATTTTAACAGAGTTCCACCTGAACTCAAACTTGTCGGTACTCTCTACCTTCAGGCGGAATGGAACCTAGACGAGACTCTACCGAAAGGGGAAAATTAGACAAGAGCTCGACTCTGATTTATACAAGGGCTACGGGAAATTTTTGCCCGAGTTTAAGGGCACAGAATTCCTACGTTAAAAACTGACCTTGTGTCACATCCATCCTCCCAAGTAGGCATCTATCAGATGATACCACAATCTACTTCCGCATCAGTAAGAAATCCGGCGAGGTGGACAAACATAACCTCTCTGCTGATCTTGAGAAAGACCTACACTCAGTGGTGGACTGGCGTAAGAAGTGGCTTGTAAATTTCAATGCTTCAAAAGCGAAACTGCTATTTGTCAAACATCACAGGCAACCTCCCCTGCCCTGCATAAGCATGTGACAAGCAATTCTCCCTGAAAGCAATATATTGCGCTTCTTCGGCCTTACTCTATCTTCCAACCTCAAGTTCAATCATTACATTGTGTCAATAGCTAAATTCACTACTAGGAAGTTTGGATCACTGTGTTGGGCCATTAAGGTTTTTCCGCCTGAATCCATCTTGCACATATACAAATCAACCATCTATCCGTGCATAAAATACTGCTATCATATATGGTCAGGCGCCTCTGCTGTTCATCTTAGTGATCTCAGCATGCTCCAAAGGAGAATCTGTAACGTGATAGGTCCCGACTTTGGCAGCTCGACTCCAGCCACTTTCTTACCGGCCAGTTGTGGCTTTCCTCTGTCTATTCTACAAATATATTCATGGCTTCTGCTCCAATAAACAAGTCACTGGTGACCCCGCCACTAGAATTTACTCGTGCAACAAAACTGGCAACAAGGTCCCCCCCAATTACAGTTAGATCAACCAAATGCAGCCGACAGTTCTACTCCATCAGCTTCTTTTTGCCAGTTGAACTCCCTTCCGTATACTTACTTTCCTGACGACTATAACCTCCAAGAGTTTAAATGCAATGTCAATACCCATCTCTTATCTACTTGACTCCAGTTCTTTATACATCACCCTGTGTATCTTGTTCTTTTCCTTTCTCTCTACCTTCGCAACTGTCTTCACGCCGGTGTTTTCATCCTTCTCTTGCCCTTTTTCTAACACACCCTGTAACTGGTCCGTCTTTCTCTTCACTCTCCTCTTGTCTAAACTTTCACTCCTGGGCATCAGTGGCGTTACCGCCTTGCTGGGAGTGTAAAGAATAAAAAAGGTGGGAATATTTCTGGTAAATATCAAGATAAATCTGGAATTGTTAAGATATATTTAGCAGATTACCTGGGATTGTTAGAATACATGAAACGTAGGGAAGTTTTACGAGGGATCATAAAGATATTTCTAATAAAATATTTTTTCATGAATTTTTATTTCTTAAATCTAGTAACTATTATATCATTTTCCAAATTTGATGAGTCCGGGATCCCTTACTAACTATTTGTAGAAAGGTTATGTCATTGTTGTAGTTGATGTTAAAGTCCTCAGGTGATTTGGTTTCTCTTATTTGGTATATTACTATTTTTGTTGGTACTGGGTATGACGGTAAACTGCATACAGCAGCAAGGCTTCTGATTGAGTGATTGTGAGAAGCATGGAAACACTTTTTAAATGCTGTTGTTTCAAAGATCACCCTGACCCGGAGTGTTAGCACCTGCGACTGGAATCAAAACACTATGAAAGTACAAAAATAAACTTTTATAGAAATATAGACATTTTTGGAAGAAAAATATTTCCAACAATGCATTTTAGAAGGAAAAAATTTATTACTATTACACATTCTTGAAGGAAAAAATAATTGGCATAATACATTTTAGAAGGAAAAATTATTACCAGCAATACATTCTTGAATACAAAGTTAGGAGATATCTTCAGTTTTATAAAATAAAAAAAATAGAAGTGAAAAAACATCATCAAAATCTGACTAATTCAACCTTCTCACTATTACCGAACATTAAAAAAAATAAACAAACTTAAAACCCCATCATTTTGGCATTAAGTAACACACAGAGGTTGATACGCCATTAAACAAAACTCAAACATAAACGTTTTTGTGATTCTGAAGCGACAGTCCACAAGAAGAGTTGTCGTCTCTATAGGCTTCATTTGTTACAGGCTTCATTAGTTCGAAGACATTTTAACTGTTGATCAGAGCAGAGAGTTATATACAGCTGACAGTTAGAATATTTGTGAATGATTTTGGGGCTAAGCTTGACATCTATTTGAAATTCACTGTTTTTTTTATTTCTTTTTTATAATCATTTCACCCAAAGTAAAGAAGGGCCTGGTGCTCAGGGGTTACAGTGAGATTTAAAAAAAGGGTAGAGGGGATGTTGAAGAAAGGATAACAGAAGGATAAGAATCAAATTGATTGAAGATGGCAATTGACACTGCCTTGCAACATTTGGAGATTGTAGCTATCAGAGAAGCAAGCAAACAGAAGAGAGTTCCACAAATGGGAAGTGTGAAAAAAGAAACTGTTAGAGTAGAAGAGGCAGTTATATTGAACTATTTCGACGGCAAAAAAGTGGGAACTAGATGCAGTAGGAGAGGCGGTTATGTTGAACTATTTCGACGGTAAAAGAGTGGGACCTAGATGCCAACGTGATGATGTTATTTAACAACAGAATTCGAGGTTAATATTTTTGCAGGGAAAGATTTGACTCTGTTTTTGTGGCATGGACATGAAGTCTATATTTTTATTTCTGTTGTATCTGTTTACCCTGATTTTTAAAACTTTTTGATTTTCGTTACATTTCACCTCGGGGTTCCAGTTTTCCCGGGATATTGGTTTCTCAGAGAATTAATTTTTTCCTTTCCTTTTCATTTTCTTTGTTAATTGTTATTAATTGTATTTTTTTTTCATCTTCTGTATGTTTCATTCTTCTATCAATATTTTCAAATGAGGTTTCTCACCTCATAGAAATATGCTTTTTTCGTTAAGGTCTTCTTGAAATAGTCTCACGTGCATCGATTAACGAAGATTACACTATTTAAATTACTCTAGATTAGTTTGGTTAAGATTTAAGGACATCTAGTTTAAAGTTTCGGCATCCGGTGGCTGGTATGAGAGAATGTTTAGGATGTGCGTGGTGGTCCAGTGGATATCGGCTCGGAACATGAAATCGGAGAGCCGAGTTCGAATTCCAGTTGAATTCATTGCATTCACTTACGCGCAAATACCCTTGGGAAAGGTATTAATCCGTCTCTTCCTTCCAGTTATGGGTTAAATAACAGGACAGATTGGGTTCTATAGCCTTGGTTGGCAACCAGTCTACCGCAGAAGCAATGGCAACCTACTGCGGGATAATATTCTGCCCAGTGGGTCATGTCACTTTCGAAACATGATCGCCCAAGCGTGTATCACGTATGGCACTTAACTGACTGACTGAGTTTAAAGTGCTGATAACAGACACAGAAACGAAACTACAAGACCTTCTACAGAAGAAATCGGAAAAAGCAAAAAGAAAATACTACATGTAAACTAAAAGAAAACTGACTGCATGGTCAGCACTAAAAAGAGGAGCCTCAAATACCAACTACAGGCTGGGAATACTAAAATCAAACTGGTACATGAATTTAACTACCTGGAAATGAACAGGACGGAAAGTGCGACACTGAGATCCGAAGGCTAATTGGCATGACCAAGCATGCAGTCCATAAGCTGAGTAGAATATTGAAAGACATGGAAGATTTTGCAAGAAAGAGAGTGCTTGGTTTTTATCTGTTCTTCAATATGACAGGGGATGCTGAATAATCTCCTCAAAGTTGAAGAAGAGACTTGAAGCAACACCATGGGTCAAACATGAGAACAACGATGAGGCTTTGGAAAGGATGGAAACGAAAATGAATTTTTTACTTAACATCAGGAAAAGACAGCTGAAGTTACTGGGATAAGCAATAAGGAATTAGGTTTAGAGAATATGATACTCGCAGGTCAGATAGAGGAAACGAGAGATAGGGGAAGGTAACGTGTAACTTGATGAGCTTGGGCAAATGTATGGTGGAGCAGGTTTTTGAATGGTTGACAGGAGAAAGCATTTTAAGAGCTACTATGTATTGGCAGATGTGGAGGGCCATGATCGACTACGTCCTCGAAGAGATAGAGCACATATAAAAAGAGGAGAAAATAAGAAGAATAACACAATATTCGATTTTTACATTTTCATTTTTAAGGGTCTGGATGTTAAAACTGTTGTGGATTCCGGATGAGGAACCACACAAAATAATAAACAACAAAAACAGATTTGGAGATAGAAAAAGTAGGTTATATTGAACGTAATATACAAACTGGAACGCAGGTTAGTCAATTCATGAATATTATTAGTAGAAATAAATATATACAAATCTTGAAGTGAAATAGTATGTCCGGGTAACTTATTCTAACTGAGTGGAGCTCAGAGCTTGATCTTCTAATTGCTGTTCTCTATATGACAGGATTATATGTACACTAAGTCAAGTCCATTATAATGTACAAAAAGAGGAGATCCTACAACAATAACTATGCGATTTTGTGATGTAAGTGTGTAGAAGATAGATATTCTATTGGCTGAGGTTAGTTTTCTTACAAGAACTCTGAGATAAATTTCAAAATAGGAGTTGCATATTACAGCATCTGTCATAAATTGTCTAAGCCTCATGATATGTTGAAGTCAAAAATATGTTTGGTTACATAACTGAAAACAAATAAATCAAACAAATACAAACATTTAAATATCTAAGAAGTATTTCAAAGAAGCTGGAAAGTGCTGCACTGAAATCCAAAGAAGCATTGGGGTAGCCAAAGATGTATTTCAAAAGCTAAGCAGAGTATTATGAAACATAAAAGTATTTTATTTGTCTACATTTCTGAGATTAGGTAGTATTTACAGTATTTGGACTATTGTCCTCATTTTTTGTTGCCATTTGTACGACACATAGCCCAGTGGATATAGACGTTGGTTAGTTCCTAACTTGACTCTTAGAGTTGTGAGTTCTATACCAGGCTACAGCAGTGGTGAACAATTAGCTTGCAGAGTTAGAGGGAGATAACTCATGACTTCCAATCGAGGCTTTGCGCAAAGAATGAAGTTCATATATCACAGTGATTGTAATAAAGGGTTCGGTTCGAAATTCCTAGCACGTGTATAAAACCGGAGCGTAGAACGGTTGAAACGTTGTACAAATGGCAACAAAGATTAGGACAATTGTCTGAATAATGTAAATACTATAAAAGTATTGTTACAAAAGATTACTGAACTCTTTTGTAATATATCCTCTTATATGGCAGTCAATCCTGGACTATCCCCTCAAAGATGAAGACGAGGCATGCAGCAGCAGAAATGATTCAACAGAAAGATGCTGAAACACGTGTGCAACGACAAAATTTTAGAGAAAATAAAATAAAAAATGGACATCTACACTTAAACTTCAAAAGGTTGAAGTCTAGATTTCTAAGGTTCATAATGAGGAAAGAAGGATTGGAAAATCTGATGCTCACAAGA
The DNA here is from genome assembly GCA_037127315.1 of Ascarosepion bandense. NCBI lineage: Eukaryota > Metazoa > Mollusca > Cephalopoda > Sepiida > Sepiidae > Ascarosepion > Ascarosepion bandense. The sequence goes on from JBBBDQ010000941.1 coordinate 2,748,205, forward strand.
CAGATTGTAGACAAGAGAAATAAATGAAAACAACGCATAACCTACTTAGTGAGCTTGAATATTTATAACGAAACAAAGTTTAAGAGAAACAACAAAAAATAAACTTTATTAAGAGATGCAGGAAATTATAGAAACCCATGATTTCTGATGTACAATAGGGACTTGGCATATAAATAGTAAGATTCTGGGTTATGTCATTGTGATCATGTGCAGCCTTTGAGATTTCACTCGCCCTATCGACTCAGTCGATTAAGAACTTAATTGGGCGATTAAAGTTTATTGCCTTACTAGCCCGCGGTCGATTGGAAATCTTATTCCCTTTACAACCCAAAATTAAGCCATTGAAGATTCACAATTTACTTAGAATGACCTACAACGACATTATTGAACTCTTTGGTCTCTCTTTTATCGTCCCGATCAGTGTAAACATTCGTTTAACACTTCCAGAGTGGAGCCAAAATGTCTCCGTCACCCAGATTAAAGATGCTCATAGATTTTTAGAAACTCATTTGGAAAAACAGTATCCTTGACTCAATACCCCCCCACGCTTACGAAAATTAAAAAAAACTTATAAAATTATAAAAGTAAGTAATTTTTTATTGAAAATCGTTGAGAAAATCAGATTTGTTATTTTTTTTCATTTTTTAGATGGAGGTTGTAGTCAAACAGAAGAAAGAAACTACGAATTTATGTAACTCCACTCAATTAAAAAAAACCAAAAAAACCAGCATATCATGATGTTAAAAAGGCTCAACCTCAAGAAAAACAAAGTTTTATCATCAAAATGTTTATGCTATTATTAAGAGGAAAGATCAAATTTTGTTGTTATTATTTTATAAATTTTTTAAAATCATTTCTAACTTTTCGAAATTTTAATTAAATTTTCATTTTTTTTGTTTTCCGTCAGCGATTCACGCTATGGTTACTTAAGAAAATGTAATCGGTCGAGCAAAATGATTTTGGAGCGAGTAAATTTTCCTTCGCTCTCGACCGCCAGTCGAGTGATTTCTTTTTTCAAATCTCAAAGACTCACTTGTGCTGCATGGGTTGGTTGGTCTATGTGTTTAGGATGGAAGGGATCTTCCGCTATTCGAAGGAGCCAACCTATTTCTGTGTTACCTTTTGCACACGAATTGTTAAAACAAATCACGGAGAGTTAACTTTCTGTGGCAGCTTCATTTGTAGCTTGCATCTTCAACTGCCCCTCTTGCTAAAGACTAAACATTCTCACAAGTGATGATTCGTCTTTTATCAAGAAAATATCAGGTTGATGCAACAGTTTTTGCAAGTTTGTAAAAAGGGCATTTTAAAACATTGTAATTTATTTTATGCATATTGTTTTTACTTAAACATATCACCATGATTAATTTATAACATTTTCTTTCAGATTATTAAAGCATAATTCATATTTTTTTGGCAATATTCTCACCCATGTTCTTTCCATCTAAAGAACACATTAGGCATGCTCTACTCTCTGAGTTTCACAGATGTTCCAATGCAAATGCAACGTGTTTCTTGTTGCGAATCTTTGCTGTCACGACACCTTCAGACACCATTTTTGGGTAGGCTTCTCACAGGTGATGAGAAGTGGATTCTCTACCATAACGTTAAACGTCGACGATCGTGGATAAATTGAGGAGGAAGACCAGTTCAGCAACCGAGAGCAGGACTCCATCCCAAAAAGATCATGTTGAGCGTATGATGGGGTATTGAAGGGATCATCCATTACGAACTTTTAGACAACAGTCAAATCATTACTGCTAGTCTCTATTGTGATCAACTTCATCGTTTGACCCGAAAACGACCGTCTTTATTCAACAGAAAGGGGGTCATCTTCCATCATGATAATACTCGTCCTTACACAGTAGTACTGACCAAAGATCACCTAAGAGAATTTGGTTGGGAAATCTTGCCCCATCCTGCATATCTCCTGACCTAGCTCCCTCGGATTATCACTTATTTCGAGGATTACAAAACCATTTAGATACCTTTCCCAAGGGTATTTGCACCTAAGTGAATGCAAGGAATTCAACTGGAATTCGAACTCGGCTCCCCGATTTCTCGTTCCGAGCCGATATCCACTGTACCTTAAAGTTTGGAAAAACAGTGTTCAAAACCTTGATTTTGATCTGGGCTCGAACACCAATTTCTGGAAGCGGTAAGAAATATAGGACACTCTTTATATTTCTTCGTTCCTTTTCGACAAAATTACTGTTTTCGTCCCTCCATCGTTCACCGTCCTTCAAGTCACACCAGTTTATTTCATCTTGCCGCGTTTTTATTTTATTTTTTTTTAACCTTCCTTCCATTTCTCCACAACTTATTATTTTTTTGCGTAGCACCACCACCACCATTTTTTTATGTCAATATTAACTCAATTACCATTACCCCCCCCTCAACAAAACCCCACCCTTTTTAATCTGATTTTCCCCTACTTTCCCTCGACATTCTCTTTCTCTCTCTCCGTGTCTCACTTTCTCTGTATCATATCTCTTTTGCTAATCAAGCCAGTTCAAGCACACCTTTTTTTCTGTCACCCAAATGCCAGCCGTCTACCCGAGCAATCAGCTTGCTAAATCCAATCTGCGAGTTGGGAAAAAAAAAACAGAAAAAGAAAATGGGGAAACTAGTAAAGAAAAAAAAAGCGATGCCATTTTTTTCGGACATTTTCTTCGTGTTCTTCGTTATATTTTTTGTCCACCATCTTAATTCGGCCAGCGATTGTACTTCCGGTTCAGTGTTGCACATTGTCCTGCTACAGAATAATTGAATTAGGACAGAACCATTTATTATTATTATTATTATTATTATTATTGGATATATAAATAAATATACAAAGAAAAGAAAAGAAAAAGCAATAATTACTGATTGTCGCTTAAGCAAAATAACTGATTTTTCCCCTATTAAAGTAGTCTGGGTAGTAAAAGGAAGGCGATCGAGCGACTGTTTGAAGTTCTTGTAAATACTACAGATATGGCAAAAGCAATCAGAAATAAATAAAACGTACAAAACAATTAGCAATTTGAAGTTTACTCGCCGTTCTGAACGGCTACATTTTCTTTCTTCTACCTCGCTCACCATGTTTTCAGTTATACTGCTATAATTTCTAGCTCCTGAGTCGATTGTTTACACCACATTCGGTGGATTATTCTTATGGATCGTGTGACAAGCAAGCATTTTTCAATATCCTCGCAGATCTCAGTGCTACAGGGTCTACATGGTCTCAATTCCCCACGATTGTTTGATTCATCTAATCTCGATTCTTTACAACATAAGATACGCGAGTTGACACAGACGCAGAGAGAAAAGAAATAATTGTTGTATAATAGAAACCAAGAATAATTGACAGGAAAAAAAGAACTATTTGTTGTGGGGGTTCTTTGCAAAATATAATAATTTGGGAGAAAGCGAAGGAAGGGTAATATGTTCGTCAAGATGAAGTAAGCTCGTGTGACTTGAAGGAGGATGAAGAAAGTAATTTTTGCGGAAAGGGGACGAGAAAATATGTGTTGGCTAAGACATGGTAGCAATCTTCTTCTATGTGCCTTGGCTTTCAGTACCTAGGCGATCATGGCCTTCCACGTGGCGTGAGCACAATTTCTCTTGTAACACCACGCAACCCCCGTTCTGTCATCCACCTGCTCAGGACCTTCAAATATGTTATCCGCTGCTTTCCTCTGTCTCTTTTTCCCTCTATCTGGCCTGTTAGTATCAGGTTCTCCAAACCCTCCTTCCTTATTGCATGTCCCAGGAACTTTAGTTGTCTTTTCTTGATGCTCAGTATTAATTTCCTTTTTGTTTCCATCCTATCCAAAACCTCATCATCGCAATCCAGTACTCTCTTCTTTGTTTCTAGTGAAAGTTTTCTGTCTCTTAATACTTTACTCAGTTTCTGGAACGCCTCCTTTGGCATGTCAATTCGCCTTCGGATCTCTATGTCACACTTTGCGTCTTCTGTTCGAACACTTCCAATATATTTAAATTTTTGAACCTTCTTGATTTCAGTATCCCCCAAAATTTTAATCAGTCAAATGCAGCCTGCAGGGTTGTTTGATAGATTTAGCTTTCGCAATATTTTTCAAAAATATTTTCCAAATACTCCGTGACCATTCATACTCTACTGGGAATAAATCTACCAAATTCTAGAGTTGGAGTTTATTTTAAGACAAATTTTACAGTTCAAGGATGTTTTTAATTTTGTGTCAGCAAATGATATTGTGGATAATAGTTATGATATTACTCAGAACGATCGACGAATGCCAATTAAAAGATATTAGAAACATCAAAGAGACACGTTGGGTTCGTAACACAGTGTGTACTTAAAGTCTGAACTCATAGGCAAAGAACGCATATTTTTAAGAAATGAAATTATCAAAAACACTTTATCAATTAAAATATTAATATATCAGTCAGTTAAGTACTATACGTGATCCATGCTTTCGGCGATCATGTCTCGAAAGAGACATGACTGACTGGAAAGAGGATTATCCGGCAATAGGTTGCCATTGCTTTCTGCGGTAGGATGTTGCCAGCCAAGGCTGTAGAACCCAATCCGTCCTGTTATTTAACCCATAATTGGAGGGAAGAGACAGATTAATACCTTTCCCAAGGGTATTTGTGCGTAAGTGAATGCAGGGAATTCAACTGGAATTCGAACTCGGCACCCCTGATTTGTTGTTCCGAGTCGATATCTACTGCAATATCAATTATATAGCCCCAAGCACAGCAGTTTATTGCTACTAGTGCGCAGGGGGTTACATAAGAGGAAAGTTATGAGAAAGAGTGACAGGTTACAGGGCGTGTCAGGAAGTGGGTAAGACAAGGGTTAAGATACTGAGAGTGGAATGGACAGAGAAAGAATCTTGAGAGAGAGGATGCAAGTTAGCAAGATAAGAGATGGCTATTGACTTTACACTTACCAGAAATTTTGTATTTGGGTCGTTAGGGACATTATGAATGAGCAGGCGTCTCAGATACTGACAAGATCACTTTATAATAACAAATAGAAGACCCGTTGAGTGTACTAGAATACTCATCGGGTGGGTTAGAATACTTACTGGATGGTTTTGAAGATCCATTGGGAGGATTAGAAGACCGATTGGGAGGATTATAACACCCATTGCGAGGATTAGAATACCCATTAGAAGGATTTGATGATCCATTAGGCGGGTTATAAGACCCATTGGGAAGATTAAAAGCTCTATTTGGGGGATTAAAAGACACTTTGGGCGAATTATAAGATCTACTAGGTGGATTTAGATTACCCATTGGGCGGATTAGAAGACCGATTTAGAGTATTCGAAGACCTATTTAGAGAAATTGGAATAACAAGGTTTGCTTGGGGAGGGACTTAAATCCACTAACCTATTTTAAAAGGGCCAAAAGTTAATGTGAACTACGACTATAACTGCACCGTTTACAGGTGGTGTTGAAGAAAGGATGGCAAATGAAGCTTCAGAAGGGTATTCTGTTTCATCAGGCAAATGTAATGTATCTCTTAATAATGCTGACGATACGATGGATGTTCTGTAGAATTTATGAGTTTACTCGCCAGATTGATTTGTTTGACTATTTCGTGTTTCCAAAATTTTAAAAGGCGAGGAGGGTTTCGAATTATTCGAAAAAAAAAAAACATAGAGAATTGAAGTATGTTCGTAAAGAAACGTCAGAATTGTGCTAAGAATGGTTAAAAGGTTTTAAATGATGAGCCAAATATTGAATTGCTGGATAAATACGTTTCCTTGCTAAAGCTTTTTTGTCTTGTTGTATACAGAGACACACACACACACACACACACACACACACACACACACACACACACACACACACATATATATATATATATATATATATAACAAGACAAAAAATGAAATGAATATGAATTGCCACAGAGCTTATCAGGCTTTAGAATTACCAAATATTTTATCAATTATTTCGAATTGGCTAAGATCTGGGCAAAAACTGATCATGATTTAGAACTGACAATGATTTGTTCACATATTAAAATTTTCTAAGATTTATCCAAAACTTTGAATTACCTAAAATCTGATAAAGGTTTCGCATTGGCAAGATTCTTTCAAAATTTTAAATTACCAAAGATCAGATTGTATTCTTTTAATGACATCAGACCATATAAAGATATTGAATTGTTATAAATCATGATTTTGTATTGGCTAAAATTTGATCAAGAAGTTTATTTGCTAATGATCTGATGAAGTTTTTGAATTTCCATGAGCTTATCAAGATTTTGAATTGTTTAAGATCTGACCAAGAGTTTGAATTTCCTAAAATCTGATTATGGTTTTTTATTGACTAAGATCTAATTCAGTTTTTGAATAGACTAAAATCTGATGAAGAAGTTGATTTGTCAATGATCTGATGACGTTTTTAAATTTTCTAGATCTGATCATGATTTGAATTGACTAAAATCTGATTCAGTTGAATTACGAAATATCTTAGCAGGATTTTAAATTATCAAAGATTTGACCATGATATTTAATTGCCTAAATTACTATCCCTATTTTGAATGACCACAGATTAGAACATGATTTTGTATTGGCTAAACCTTGATAAAGTTTTTGAATAGCTAATGATTTGATTAAAGTTCAGAATTAAATTGAAGATTTGATCATGGTTTTGAATTAATAATGACTTGATGAAGGTTTTAAATTAACAAAGATCTGATGAAAGTATTGAATTGTTAAACATTTGATCCAGATTTGGAAGTAATTGTTTGGATTGCCAAATATTTGATCATGATTCCCTTCCCATACAGATTCTTGGTTAAACCTTCTCAAGAACAGTAGACTAACCTCTATCTAAACTTATTTATAAATGGAACTTCTTCTGTGTCTATGTGTGTCCGTTACCTATAGATTCCGAAACGGCTGAACCTATTTTCTTGAAAATTTATACAGTTGTACTATAAGCGTCTGCGAGTGTTCTTAGTTAGGTTTTGTGTCGCGGTACCCCCGATAAATATCGAAAATCGATAATCGAAAAAATCAGGTAGTGGTCCAATTTTTAATCAAATTTGATACACTCATAGACAAAGACATAAGAAATGATATTCAGAAGTTTCAAAGTTGCAGTTCATTACAATAGTGCAGGAAATTTGATATCGATACTAGGAAATCAAAATTTGACTTACATTCATTCATTTTTCTTTCAGTCTACGGTTTCGCTTTAACTGAAAACAACTATTGCTTTTTAGTCTTTCGTGCCAACGTCCAAAGAATCTGAGCTCCAGGAGCATGAATTAGTTTTAAAGCCTTCATTACACCCGAGTAACGCCGGGCGATACTGCTAGTTTTCAATAAATCCATCGTACCATTTCTACTTTTTTTTTTTTGGTGACTTGAATTGTTCAGTCATAAAGCTGCAATAAACTGGGACTTTTAACAATATAATTATGTTTTGTTAGAAATTATATGAAAGCAAATATAAACTAAACTATTATTTATAACTTTTATTTTTCTTGAAGCCTAAATGGAGGAGAAATATTTGATTTCACGTTTAAAATAATGTTTGTGTTTTTTTACCCAAAATCTTCGTTTTTTTATTGCGAAGTTACATATATTAGAAATAACGCCTTCAAAAAATACTGTCAGACCTTTTTCTTTTCTTGGTAATTATCTGTGATCCCACGAGGCGGAATGAGGCACAAGGCCCTTATAAAGTGAAATCTCCGAGCTCTTAAGCTTCGCCAAAAATATGCCGTAGATTCCGCACAAGGCAGGGTCGGGTGCCTTTTTCTTTTCTGACTCGAATGCTTATTATGTACCCATATATATGTTACTTTTACAACGTTACCTGATCCCAGCAACACGATTACTCTAATTAGACTAAAACGAGGTCGATTATATTTGTTCTCTGGCGATCCGTGTTCAAACTCAAATATCGGTAGCGACAATTTATTCTTATATGATATTTTCAAAATTTCTTTATAATTCCTTGTTTCGGATGTTGTACCACTTATGAAATGTTCTAGTGATCGAATTAACCTTCTCAGGTTTCAAATCTGTTGAGTATGAAAGATGCAATAGAACCTGCCATCGTAACGATCTTATATTTTCCTGTATGTGATTTGCTGACTGTGTCTTGCTTTTGAGTTACTCATTTACTGTTTATCAAATCTAAACACTTTCGATACAATGCTTTGCTTATCCGATTAGGTTCCTAGCAATAGAATTCTGCATCGTTCTTTGTTTCATTTGCTCCTCAATAACGATAGCTTTGATATTCCACCTGACACAAACAGATACTTATTTGAAGCTTTTCTTCGTTTTGATATTGCTTGCTCATGTTTTCATAACAAAACGTTTTTTGTTGACATACACAATTTTTCATCGCTTGTAAAATTACGATACAACAAAAAGAAAGGCTCGCATCCTTTGTTACAAGAATCTTGCAGATGGTAGAACTATGTATTCCTTTCTCAAGCAAAAGTTCATGAAGATTCTACATTAACCATTTTCAAGCTTTCCCAATTTACATCATATATTCATCGGCAGTTAAAAATGGCTAAGATCTGGACAAACATTGATCAAGATTTAGGACTGACAGTGATTTGATTCCGTATTAGAATTTTCTTAAGATTTACCCAAAACTTTGAATCAACTAAAATCTGATAAAGGTTTTGCATTGGCAAGATCTATTTTTCAAGATTTCAAATTACCAAAGATCAGATTGTATTATTTTCATTACATCAGACCATATAAATATATTGAATTGCTATAAATATGATAATGATTATGTATTGGCTAAAATTTGATCAAGAAGATTGTTTTGTGACAAATAGCTTGTTCTTTTGGATGGATCATATTGCATATTATATTCCTTGGTATGATGATACAGTATAATGCAGCAAGACCAAGCTATGTCAAAGACCGCTTTCAAAAGCCTCTTTCAAAAGCTAATGTCAATTTCTTTTCAAAAGCCGTTGTTAAAAGCCTCTTCCAAAGGCTGCTGTCAAAATACTCTTTCAAAAGCCTTTGTCAAAAGTCTCCTTCAAAAGCCATTGTGAAAACAATCTTTCAAAAGCCGCTGTCAAAATCATCTTTCAAAAGCCTCTTTCAAAAGCCGTTGCCAAAATGCTCTTTCAAAAGCCGTTGTCAAAATTTTCTTTCAGAAGCCGTTGTCAAAATTCTCTTTCAAAAGCCGCTGTCAAAATCGTTTTTCAAAAAACGCTGTAAAAAGCATCTTTCAAAAGCTAATGTCAAAAAACTTTTTCAAAAGCTGTTTGCAATTGCCTCTTTCAAAAATCGCTGTCAAAATCCTCTTTCAAAAGCCGCTATTGAAATCCTCTTTCAAAAGCTGTTTCAAAATCGTTTTTCAAAAAACGCTGTCAAAAGCCTCTTTCAAAAGCTACTATGAAAAAACTTTCAAACCTCGCTGTCAAAATCCTCTTTCAAAAGCCGTTGTCGAAATCATTTTTCAAAAGCTGATGTCAAAATCTTCATTCAAAAGCCAGTGTCAAAAACCTCTCAAAAACTTTCTCAAAACCCCTTTCAAAAGCCTCTTTCAAAAGCTTATTTGGAAGACCTCTAAAAAAAATAATTTCAAAATATTTTGTCTTCCAGTAAGGATATATCTCAATTCCAATTTGAAAACTTTTAAGGTACGACTGATATGTCGGGGCTTACACCGCGTTCATATACACTGCATAATTATTTTTAAATGACCTTATGGATTAACAGAGTAACTAATGTTTTTAAAAGTTATAATTGCCCTTTGCTTCTAATGTTGTTTTTCGATCCCTCCATTGTTTAGTATCTGTATAAGCATTGAATGAACAAATCTTATAAAACTTGGAATACATTACCAGTTACTATCGGAATACTACGATCGTAACTATGACAAAAGTCGGCAATGGCCAACATATAACTTTAACAGAATAGCAAGTTAAATAAATCAACATTTCAACTGGATGAAACTTGGCCCTACCTAATGTATGTACGTTCGTCCTTTTTCTTTGATTGATCGTTGTGATTTTTTCTGTAAGTAGAGGAATACGTTGAGTTCAATCACATGTCCTCTGACATTTCACTGTTGTTAAAGAGGCGAGGAGAAAGTGAGTGTAATTAGAGGAACTCGTGGATTCTCTTATCTTTATTGAGTCTAATTGGCCTCCTGTTCAGGCAATTCTGCGCAGCCGCCATTTTCGCTGAAAATTGCAAGAAACGACATTGCCTGCCACTGGTAAGTCGCTTGGCGGTCATTTTGCACAAATAGGGGACAAAAAACGAAGAGTAGGAAATAAAGATGACAGGCAGATAATGCAAAAAAAAAAGATAGTTCTCGAGACAAAATTATATAAACAGAACGAAAGAAAAATAAATAAAAAGAGAAAGAGAGAAAGTTTGAGATGAGAGTAAGTAAAGAGTTGTTAGAAAGAAGGGAGGCCAAAACGTGAGGACTATGGTGGGAGGGCTTCTTCTTCTTCTATGTACCTTGTTTTTTTCAGGATGTAAGCAATCATGGCCTTCCACGTCTCCTTATCCCTGGTCGCTCTTAGCACGCTTTCTCCTGTAGCGTCTTTCAGCCCCCGTTCTGTCATCCACCTGCTCATGCCCTTTAAATATGTTATCCGCTGCTTTTCTCTGTCTCTTTTTCCCCTCTATCTGGCCTGTTAGTATCAGGTTTTCCAAGCCCTTCTTCCTCATTGCATGTCCCAGGAACTTCATTTGTTTCTTTATCTGATGCTCAATATTAATTTCCTTTTCGTTTACATCATTTCCAAAACCTCGTCATTGCTCGCATGCTCGGTCCACGATATCCGCAACATCCTTCTGTAGAACCACAATTCAGATGCTACAATTTTTCCCTTCATCTTTGTTGATATTGTCCAACATTCACTACCATAAGGATGAGAGGGCTAGTGTACTTAAAAATTACTACTCAATACTTGGGATTTATGCTAAAACTAAGCTTCGTACAGTAAATATATACTGGGAAGGAAGAGAGAAAAAATATCAAATGAGAGAAATAGATAGATAGATAGATAGAGAAAGAAAGAAAGAAAGAAGAAGAAAAAGCTTTGTCTTCGTCAATGTGCCGTGTCCCTTCAGAACGTAGTTGATCATGGCCTTCCATATGTTTCTATCGCTTGTCGCTCTTAATACTCCTTCTCCCGTTATCCCACTCAGCCTCCGCTCCACCATCCATCTGTTTAAGTCCATCAAGTATGTCATGCATTACTTTCCGTTGTCTCTCTTCCCCTGTATCTGTCCCTTGATCATCAGGTTCGCAAAGCCCTCCTTCCGCATTCAGTCAGTAAATTGCCACGCGTGATACACGCTTGGTCAATCATGTCTTGAAAGAGACATGACTGACTGGGCAGAAGATTATCCCGCAGTAAGTTGCCATTAATTTCTGAGGTAAACTGGTTGCCAGCCAAGGCTATAAGAACCCAATCTGTCTTGTTATTTAACCCATAACTGGAGGGAAGAGACGAATTAATACCTTTCCAACGGTATATTTGTGCGTAAAGTGAATATAAGTAGTTTAACTGGAATTCGAACTCGGATCCTCAAGAAAGAAAGAAAGAAAGAAAATTAAAAAAGGAAAATAAGCCTGTACGTGTACTGGAAGAAAACGAAAAAGAATGGGGGAGAAAGTTAAATTTTTATTGATTGATAAGTTTTATTTTTTAGGGGCTATCAATTTAAATCCCGAAAATATTTTTGATTATGAGATTTTGATAATGAGATTTTTTTTAAATAATATCGATTTTCTCCAAATATTTAACTCATAGCTAGGTGGAGAAGGGGTTAACTCATAGATTTTCCAATGTTATGTGAATATAATAAACCCAAAGAGAATTGGAAGACGACTCTTCAATTTCAAAATTTTTGCCTAAGGAACTCTATTCCGTTTTCTTGCTTCCCTAAAACATACAATCTTCAAAAAATTAAATGCAACGTCAATCGTCGTCTTCTGTCTTCCTAGACCGTGTTCATCCATTGTCTCTTCTACTCAAAAGTCTTCTTTCTCTTTCAAGCTCCTTAAATCATGGTGTCTTATCCGCTTATTTTCTTGTTTGGCTTAAAATTAAGAGGTTTATTCATCAGATTTAGATACTACTTAGATCCTCTACTTTGCAAAACTGATTGCCGTGGGGATACTACCATGGTCAATACTATAGAAACTCTAAGTCCAGAAGAAATCTATCCTACATCTCATCATAATATGCATGTACTACCTCCTCTTACATCTATAGAACAAACTCATTTAGGAATATCTACCTTCGAGTGGTTCTCGTGCCTTGTATTTAGTGAAGATTTATTTTTTAAAAATATTTTGGAAAAAGAGACTGTAGGAAAAAATGAACGATATAAATAGCAGAAATTAATTAGAATTACATTGTTTTTTTAGGGGGGTGCAAATTTTGTTTTCATATAGTTAGTGTTGTAGGTTTCTTTAAGGAACCCGTGCTATCAGGAATCGATCAACTGATGTCATGATTCCTGTAATCCATGACAGCATTGCATGTACTAATGCAGTTCATGTATAGGGTGAGATAACCGAACGAAACCAATCCCTCTTCAGGCTGCTATTGAATTGTCTTTGTATTGTCTTTCTCTCAGATGACCACACCTTCAAGGTAAGAAATTATATTTAGCCGTACTGTTTAACCCATACATGCATTCATATCTTTCTTGGACGTGTTCAAGCGAAAGTGGACATTGCGGCATCGGACAGAATTTTTCAGTCAGAGTCGCTTAGCTGTTACACTACCCTGCCATCTTATATCACGCCAGTTAAGTACCATACGTGCAAGACGCTTGGGCGATCATGTCTCGAAAGAGACATGACTGACTAGACAGAAGATTTTTCTATAGCAGGTTGCCATTTCTTTCTGCGATAGACTAGTTGCCGTACAATGGTACACAACCCAATCTGTCTTGTTATTCAACTCTTATTCATTTCTTCTTGAGGGAGATGGATTAATAAATTTCCTAAGAGTTTGTGTGTAAGTGAATGCAAGGAATTCAACTGTAATTTGAACTCGGCTCTCTGATTTCTCATTCCGAGCCGATATCCGTTGAATCACAATGCACATCCATGATTATACAGAGGCAAACCATTATCGTTCCAAGGGGAAATAGTTTAGTAATTCTTAAATTTATTGATAGTAATTGTAAATTTAATCTCTGGGTCGTTGGACACCGAGGGAACTGGGCGAGACTAGACAATATATCCTTAAACATGGTAAGGGTAAGAGCAATATCATCTGTTTCCGTATAAGGAAACATTCAGCGTTTATTGATTTAGCAGCTAGTCGACTGAATGATTTAACAATTTTTCAGTGAAATAGGTTACTCAAGTATTAACCTTTCGAACCTTTTATTTGAAGTGCTGTGGAACGTCAACATCTTGATTATGTCATTATTTTCTCTTCTTAAGTCTAGTAGCTATTATTGTTCTTTCCAGTATTGATGGGATTTCCTTCCTAACATTTTATATGAAGTAGTGTGGAAAGTCAACAACTTGAGTATGTCATTATTTTCTCTTCTCAAGTCTAGTAGCTATTATTGTTCTTTCCAGTATTGAAGGGATTTCCTTCCTAACCTTTTTGTTTGAAATAGTGTGAAACATCAACATCTTAATTATGTCATTATTTCTTCTTCTTAAGTCTAGTAGCTATTATTGTTCTTTCCAGTATTGATGGGATTTCCATCCTAACATTTTATATGAAGTAGTGTGGAAATTCAACATCTTAATTATGTCTATATTTTCTCTTCTCAAGTCTAGTAGTTGTTATTGTTCATTCCAGTATTGATGGGATTTCCTTCCTAACCTTTTATTTGAAGTCGTGTGGAAAGTCAACAACTTGAGTATGTCCTTATTTTCTCTTCTCAAGTCTAGTAGCTATTATTGTTCTTTCCAGTATTGATGGGATTTCCTTCCTAGCCTTTTATTTGAAGTCGTGTGGAAAGTCAACAACTTGATTATGTCATTATTTTCTCTTCTTAAATCTAATAACTATTATTGTTCTTTCCAGTATTGATGGGATTTCCTTCCTAACCTTTTATTTGAAGTAGTGTGGAACTTCAACATCTTGATTATGTCATTATTTTCTCTTCTCAAATCTAGTAGCTATTATTGTTCTTTCCAGTATTGATGATTTCCTTCCTAACGTTTTATTTGAATTAGTATGGTAGGTCACATCTTGATTATGTCATTAATTCCTCTTCTTAAGTCTAGTAGCTATTATTGTTCTTTCCAGTATTGATGGGATTTCCTTCCTAACGTTTTATTTGAATTATATGGTAGGTCACATCTTGATTACGCTGTCAATTCCCCTTTCTTAAGTCTAGTAGCTATTATTGTTCTTTTTCCAGTATTGATGGGATTTCCTTTCCTAACGTTTTATTTGAATTAGTATGGTAGGTCACATCTTGATTATGTCATTAATTCTCTTAAGTCTAGTAGCTATTATCTTTCCAGTATTGATGGGATTTCCTTCCTAACGTTTTATTTGAATTAGTATGGTAGGTCACATCTTGATTATGTCATTAATTCCTCTTCTTAAGTCTAGTAGCTATTATTGTTCTTTCCAGTATTGATGGGATTTCCTTCCTAACGTTTTATTTGAATTAGTATGGTAATAAGCATCTTGATTAGTGTCATTAATTCCTCTTCTTAAGTCTAGTAGCTTATTATTGTTCTTTCCAGTATTGATGGGATTTCCTTCCTAACGTTTTATTTGAATTAGTATGGTAGGTCACATTCTTGATTATACACAATTTCTTAAGTCTAGTAGCTATTATTGTTCTTTCCAGTATTGAGGATTTCCTTCCTAACGTTTTATTTGAATTAGTATGGTAGGTCACATCTAGATTATGTCATTAATTCTCTTAAGTCTGGTAGCTATTATTGTTCTTTCCAGCATTGATGGGATTTCCTTCCTAACGTTTTATTTGAATTAGCATGTGGTAGGTCACATCTTTAATATGTCATTAATTCCTCTTCTAAGTCTAGTAGCTATTATTGTTCTTTCCAGTATTGATGGGATTTCCTTCCAACGTTTTATTTGAATTAGTATGGTAGGTCACATCTTGATTATGTCATTAATTCCTCTTCTTAAGTCTAGTAGCTATTATTGTTCTTCCTAGCATTGATGGGATTTCTTCCTAACGTTTTATTTGAATTAGTATGGTAGGTCACATCTTGATTATGTCATTAATTCCTCTTCTTAAGTCTAGTAGCTATTATTGTTCTTTCCAGTATTGATGTGATTTCTTCCTAACGTTTTATTTGAATTAGTATGGTAGGTCACATCTTGATTATGTCATTAATTCCTCTTCTTAAGTCTAGTAGCTATTATTGTTCTTTCCAGTATTGATGGGATTTCCTTCCTAACGTTTTATTTGAATTAGTATGGTAGGTCACATCTTGATTATGTCATTAATTCCTCTTCTTAAGTCTAGTAGCTATTATTGTTCTTTCCAGTATTGATGGGATTTCTCCTTCCTAACCTTTTATTTGAATTAGTATGGTAGGTCACATCTTGATTATGTCATTAATTCCTCTTCTTAAGTCTAGTAGCTATTATTGTTCTTTCCAGTATTGATGGGATTTCCTTCCTAACGTTTTATTTGAATTAGTATGGTAGGTCACATCTTGATTATGTCATTAATTCCCTTCTTTAAGTCTAGTAGCTATTATTGTTCTTTCCAGTATTGATGATTTCCTTCCTAACGTTTTATTTGAATTATATGGTAGGCCTACATCTTGATTATGTCATTAATTCCTCTTCTTAAGTCTAGTAGCTATTATTGTTCTTTCCAGTATTGATGGGATTTCCTTCCTAACGTTTTATTTGAATTAGTATGGTAGGTCACATCTTGATTATGTCATTAATTCCTCTTCTTAAGTCTAGTAGCTATTATTGTTCTTTCCAGTATTGATGATTTCCTTCCTAACCTTTTATTTGAATTAGTATGGTAGGTCACATCTGATTATGTCATTAATCTCTTCTTAAGTCTAGTAGCTATTATTGTTCTTTCCAGTATTGATGGGATTTCCTTCCTAACCTTTTATTTGAATTAGTATGGTAGGTCACATCTTGATTATGTCATTAATTCCTCTTCTTAAGTCTAGTAGCTATTATTGTTCTTTCCAGTATTGATGTGATTTCCTTCCTAACCGTTTTATTTGAATTAGCATGGTAGGTCACATCTTGATTATGTCATTAATTCCTCTTCTTAAGTCTAGTAGCTATTATTGTTCTTTCCAGTATTGATGGGATTTCCTTCCTAACCGTTTTATTTGAATTAGTATGGTAGGTCACATCTTGATTATGTCATTAATTCCTCTTCTTAAGTCTAGTAGCTATTATTGTTCTTTCCAGTATTGATGGGATTTCCTTCCTAACCGTTTTATTTGGAATTAGTATGGTAGGTCACATCTTGATTATGTCATTAATTCCTCTTCTTAAGTCTAGTAGCTATTATTGTTCTTTCCAGTATTGATGGGATTTCCTTCCTAACGTTTTATTTGAATTAGTATGGTAGGTCACATCTTTTGATTATGTCATTAATTCCCTCTTCTTAAGTCTAGTAGCTATTATTGTTCTTTCCAGTATTGATGGGATTTCCCTTTCCTAACGTTTTATTTGAATTAGTATGGTAGGTCACATCTTGATTATGTCATTAATTCTTTCTTAAGTCTAGTAGCTATTATTGTTCTTTCCAGTATTGATGGGATTTCCTTCCTAACGTTTTATTTGAATTAGTATGGTAGGTCACATCTTGATTATGTCATTAATTCCTCTTCTTAAGTTCTAGTAGCTATTATTGTTCTTTCCAGTATTGATGGGATTTCCTTCCTAACGTTTTATTTGAATTAGTATGGTGAAGGTCACATCTTGATTATGTCATTAATTCCTCTTCTTAAGTCTAGTAGCTATTATTGTTCCTTCCTTTTTCCAGTATTGATGGGATTTCCTTCCTAACCGTTTTATTTTGAATTAGTATGGTAGGTCACATCTTGATTATGTCATTAATTCCTCTTCTTAAGTCTAGTAGCTATTATTGTTCTTTCCAGTATTGATTGGGATTTCCTTCTTTAACCGTTTTATTTGAATTAGTATGGTTAGGTCACATCTTGATTATGTCATTAATTCTCTTCTTAAGTTTCCTAGTTAGCCTATTAATTGTTCTTTCCAGTATTGGATGGGATTTCTTCCTAACCTTTTATTTGAATTAGTATGGTAGGTCACATCTTGATTATGTCATTAATTCCTCTTTCTTAAGTCTAGTAGCTATTATTGTTCTTTCCAGTATTGATGTGGATTTCCTTCCTAACGTTTTATTTGAATTAGTATGGTAGGTCACATCTTGATTATGTCATTAATTCCTCTTCTTAAGTCTAGTAGCTATTATTTGTTCTTTTTTTCCAGTATTGATGGGATTTCCTTTCCTAACGTTTTATTTGAATTAGTATAGGTATTTCAAAGATTTTATTTATGTCTATTAATTCCCTCTTTTAAGTCTAGTAGCTATTATTGTTCTTTCCAGTATTGATGGGATTTCCTTCCTAACGTTTTATTTGAATTAGTATGGTAGGTCACATCTTGATTATGTCATTAATTCCTCTTCTTAAGTCTAGTAGCTATTATTGTTCTTTTTCCAGTATTGATGGGATTTCCTTTCCTAACGTTTTATTTGAATTAGTATGGTAGGTCACATCTTGATTATGTCATTAATTCCTCTTCTTAAGTCTAGTAGCTATTATTGTTCTTTCCAGTATTGATGGGATTTCCTTCTAACGTTTTATTTGAATTAGTATGGTAGGTCACATCTTGATTATGTCGGTTAATTCCTCTTCTTGGGTCTAGTAGCTATTATTGTTCTTTCCAGTATTGATGGATTTCCTTTCCTAACGTTTTATTTGAATTAGTATGGTAGGTCACATCTTGATTATGTCATTAATTCCTCTTCTTAAGTCTAGTAGCTATTATTGTTCTTTCCAGTATTGATGGATTTCCTTCCTAACGTTTTATTTGAATTAGTATGGTAGGTCACATCTTGATTATGTCATTAATTCCTCTTCTTAAGTCTAGTAGCTATTATTGTTCTTTCCAGTATTGATGGGATTTCCTTCCCCCAACGTTTTATTTGAATTAGTATGGTAGGTCACATCTTGATTATGTCATTAATTCCTCTTCTTAAGTCTAGTAGCTATTATTGTTCTTTCCAGTATTGATTGGATTTCCTTCCTAACGTTTTATTTGAATTAGTATGGTAGGTCACATCTTGATTATGTCATTAATTCCTCTTCTAAGTCTAGTAGCTATTATTGTTCTTTCCAGTATTGATGGATTTCCTTCCCTAACGTTTTATTTGAATTAGTATGGTAGGTCACATCTTGATTATGTCATTAATTCCTCTTCTTAAGTCTAGTAGCTATTATTGTTCTTTCCAGTATTGATGGGATTTCCTTCCTAACGTTTTATTTGAATTAGTATGGTAGGTCACATCTTGATTATGTCATTAATTCCTCTTCTTAAGTCTAGTAGCTATTATTGTTCTTTCCAGTATTTTGATGGGATTTCCTTCCTAACGTTTTATTTGAATTAGTATGGTAGGTCACATCTGATTATGTCATTAATTCTCTTTAAGTCTAGTGCTTTTGTTATTGTTCTTTCCAGTATTGATGGGATTTCCCTTCCTAACGTTTTATTTGAATTAGTATGGTAGGTCACATCTTGATTATGTCATTAATTCCTCTTCTTAAGTCTAGTAGCTATTATTGTTCTTTCCAGTATTGATGGGATTTCCTTCCTAACGTTTTATTTGAATCGCCATTAATTCCCTCTTCTTAAGTCTAGTAGCTATTATTGTTCTTCCAGTATTGATGGGATTTCTCCTTTCCCAACGTTTTATTTGAATTAGTATGGTAGGTCACATCTTGATTATGTCATTAATTCCTCTTCTTAAGTCTAGTAGCTATTATTGTTCTTTCCAGTATTGATGGGATTTCCTTCCTAACGTTTTATTTGAATTAGTATGGTAGGTCAGCATCTTGATTATGTCATTAATTCCTCTTTCTTAAGTCTAGTAGCTATTATTGTTCTTCCAGTATTGATGGGATTTCCTTCCTAACCTTTATTTGAATTAGTATGGTAGGTCACATCTTGATTATGTCATTAACTCCCTTCTTAAGTCTAGTAGCTATTATTGTTCTTTCCAGTATTGATGGGATTTTCCTAACGTTTTATTTGAATTAGTATGGTAGGTCACATCTTGATTATGTCATTAATTCCTCTTCTTAAGTCTAGTAGCTATTATTGTTCTTTCCAGTATTGATGGGATTTCCTTCCTAACGTTTTATTTGAATTAGTATGGTAGGTCACATCTTGATTATGTCATTAATTCCTCTTCTTAAGTCTAGTAGCTATTATTGTTCTTTCCAGTGTATTGATGATTCTTCCTAACGTTTTATTTGAATTAGGTAGGTCACATCTTGATTATGTCATTAATTCCTCTTCTTAAGTCTAGTATTATTGTTCTTTCCAGTATTGATGATTTCCTTCCTAACGTTTTATTTGAATTAGTATGGTAGGTCACATCTTGATTATGTCATTAATTCCTCTTCTTAAGTCTAGTAGCTATTATTGTTCTTTCCAGTATTGATGGGATTTCCTTCCTAACGTTTTATTTGAATTAGTATGGTAGGTCACATCTTGATTATGTCATTAATTCCTCTTCTTAAGTCTAGTAGCTATTATTGTTCTTCCAGTATTGATGGGATTTCCTTCCTAACGTTTTATTTGAATTAGTATGGTAGGTCACATCTTGATTATGTCATTAATTCCTCTTCTTAAGTCTAGTAGCTATTATTGTTCTTTCCAGTATTGATGGGATTTCCTTCCTGAATGTTTTATTTGAATTAGTATGGTAGGTCACATCTTGATTATGTCATTAATTCCTCTTCTTGGTCTAGTAGCTATTATTGTTCTTTCCAGTATTGATGGGATTTCCTTCCTAACGTTTTATTTGAATTAGTATGGTAGGTCACATCTTGATTATGTCATTAATTCCTCTTTCTTAAGTCTAGTAGCTATTATTGTTCTTTTCCAGTATTGATGGGATTTCCTTCCTAACGTTTTATTTGAATTAGTATGGTAGGTCACATCTTGATTATGTCATTAATTCCTCTTCTTAAGTCTAGTAGCTATTATTGTTTTTCCAGTATTGATGGGATTTCCTTCCTAACCTTTTATTTGAATTCAGTGAGAGGTCACATCTTGATTATGTCATTAATTCCTCTTCTTAAGTCTAGTAGCTATTATTGTTCTTTCCAGTATTGATGGGATTTCCTTCCTAACCTTTTATTTGAATTAGTATGGTAGGTCACATCTTGATTATGTCATTAATTCCTCTTCTTAAGTCTAGTAGCTATTATTGTTCTTTCCAGTATTGATGGGATTTTAACCTTTTTTTATTTGAAACTAGTTGGTAGGTCACATCTTGATTATGTCATTAATTCCTCTTCTTAAGTCTAGTAGCTATTATTGTTCTTTCCAGTATTGATGGGATTTCCTTCCTAACCTTTTCTTATTTGAATTAGTATGGTAGGTCACATCTTGATTATGTCATTAATTCCTCTTCTTAAGTCTAGTAGCTATTATTGTTCTTTCCAGTATTGATGGGATTTCCTTCCTAACGTTTTATTTGAATTAGTATGGTAGGTCACATCTTGATTATGTCATTAATTCCTCTCTTAAGTCTAGTAGCTATTATTGTTCTTTCCAGTATTGATGGGATTTCCTTCCTAACGTTTTATTTGAATTAGTATGGTAGGTCACATCTTGATTATGTCATTAATTCCTCTTCTTAAGTCTAGTAGCTATTATTGTTCTTTCCAGTATTGATGGGATTTCCTTCCTAACGTTTTATTTGAATTAGTATGGTAGGTCACATCTTGATTATGTCATTAATTCCTCTTCTTAAGTCTAGTAGCTATTATTGCTCTTTCCAGTATTGATGGGATTTCCTTCCTAACGTTTTATTTGAATTAGTATGGTAGGTCACATCTTGATTATGTCATTAATTCCTCTTCTTCTTAAGTCTAGTAGCTATTATTGTTCTTTCCAGTATTGATGGATTTCCTTCCTAACGTTTTATTTGAATTAGTATGGTAGGTCACATCTTGATTATGTCATTAATTCCTCTTCTTAAGTCTAGTGCTATTATTGTTCTTTCCAGTATTGATGGGATTTCCTTCCTAACGTTTTATTTGAATTAGTATGGTGGAAGTCACATCTTGATTATGTCATTAATTCTCTTCTTAAGTCTAGTAGCTATTATTGTTCTTTCCAGTATTGATGGGATTTCCTTCCTAACGTTTTATTTGAATTAGTATGGTAGGTCACATCTTGATTATGTCATTAATTCCTCTTCTTAAGTCTAGTAGCTATTATTGTTCTTCCAGTATTGATGGATTTCCTTCCTAACCTTTATTTGAATTAGTATGGTAGGTCACATCTTGATTGTGTCATTAATTCTTCTTAAGTCTAGTAGCTATTATTGTTCTTTCCAGTATTGATGGGATTTCCTTCCTAACCTTTTATTTGAATTAGTATGGTAGGTCACATCTTGATTATGTCATTAATTCCTCTTCTTAAGTCTAGTAGCTATTATTGTTCTTTCCAGTATTGATGGGATTTCCTTCCTAACCTTTATTTGAATTAGTATGGTAGGTCACATCTTGATTATGTCATTAATTCCTCTTTCTTAAGTCTAGTAGCTATTATTGTTCTTTCCAGTATTGATGGGATTTCCTTCCGAACTTTTATTTGAATTAGTATGGTAGGTCACATCTTGATTATGTCATTAATTCCTCTTCTAAGTCTAGTAGCTATTATTGTTCTTTCCAGTATTGATGGGATTTCCTTCCTAACGTTTTATTTGAATTAGTATGGTAGGTCACATCTTGATTATGTCATTAATTCCTCTTCTTAAGTCTAGTAGCTATTATTGTTCTTTCCAGTATTGATGGGATTTCCTTCCTAACGTTTTATTTGAATTAGTATGGTAGGTCACATCTTGATTATGTCATTAATTCCTCTTCTTAAGTCTAGTAGCTATTATTGTTCTTTCCAGTATTGATGTGGATTTCCTTCCTAACGTTTTATTTGAATTAGTATGGTAGGTCACATCTTGATTATGTCATTAATTTCTCTTAAGTCTAGTAGCTATTATTGTTCTTTCCAGTATTGATGGGATTTCCTTCCTAACGTTTTATTTGAATTAGTATGGTAGGTCACATCTTGATTATGTCATTAATTCCTCTTCTTAAGTCTAGTAGCTATTATTGTTCTTTCCAGTATTGATGGGATTTCCTTCCTAACGTTTTATTTGAATTAGTATGGTAGGTCACATCTTGATTATGTCATTAATTCCTCTTCTTAAGTCTAGTAGCTATTATTGTTCTTTCCTAGTAAGCTGATGGGATTTCCTTCCTAACGTTTTATTTGAATTAGTATGGTAGGTCATGATTATGTCATTAATTCCTCTTCTTAAGTCTAGTAGCTATTATTGTTCTTTCCAGTATTGATGGGATTTTCCTAACGTTTTATTTGAATTAGTGGCGTAGGTCACATCTTGATTATGTCATTAATTCCTCTTCTTAAGTCTAGTAGCTATTATTGTTCTTTCCAGTATTGATGGGATTTCCTTCCTAACGTTTTATTTGAATTAGTATGGTAGGTCACAATCTTGATTATGTCATTAATTCCTCTTTCTTAAGTCTAGTAGCTATTATTGTTCTTTCCAGTATTGATGGGATTTTCCTAACGTTTTATTTGAATTATATGGTAGGTCACATCTTGATTATGTCATTAATTCCTCTTCTTAAGTCTAGTAGCTATTATTGTTCTTTCCAGTATTGATGGGATTTCCTTCCTAACGTTTTATTTGAATTAGTATGGTAGGTCACATCTGATTATGTCATTAATTCTTCTTAAGTCTAGTAGCTATTATTGTTCTTTCCAGTATTGATGGGATTTCCTTCCTAACGTTTTATTTGAATTAGTATGGTAGGTCACATCTTGATTATGTCATTAATTCCTCTTCTTAAGTCTATAGCTATTATTGTTCTTTCCAGTATTGATGGGATTTCCTTCCTAACCTTTTTATTTGAATTAGTATGGTAGGTCACATCTTGATTATGTCATTAATTCCTCTTCTTAAGTCTAGTAGCTATTATTGTTCTTTCCAGTATTGATGGGATTTCCTTCCTAACCTTTATTTGAATTAGTATGGTAGGTCACATCTTGATTATGTCATTAATTCTTCTTAAGTCTAGTAGCTATTATTGTTCTTTCCAGTATTGATGGGATTTCCTTCCTAACCTTATTTGAATTAGTATGGTAGGTCACATCTTGATTATGTCATTAATTCCTCTTCTTAAGTCTAGTAGCTATTATTGTTCTTTCCAGTATTGATGGGATTTCCTTCCTAACCTTTTATTTGAATTAGTATGGTAGGTCACATCTTGATTATGTCATTAATTCCTCTTCTTAAGTCTAGTAGCTATTATTGTTCTTTCCAGTATTGATGGGATTTCCTTCCTAACGTTTTATTTGAATTAGTATGGTAGGTCACACCATTTATGTCATTAATTCCTCTTCTTAAGTCTAGTAGCTATTATTGTTCTTTCCAGTATTGATGGGATTTCTTCCTAACGTTTTATTTGAATTAGTATGGTAGGTCACATCTTGATTATGTCATTAATTCCTCTTCTTAAGTCTAGTAGCTATTATTGTTCTTCTCAGTATTGATGGGATTTCCTTCCTAACGTTTTATTTGAATTAGTATGGTATGACACATCTTGATTATGTCATTAATTCCTCTTCTTAAGTCTAGTAGCGGCTATTGTTCTTTCCAGTATTGATGGGATTTCCTTCCTAACGTTTTATTTGAATTAGTATGGTAGGTCACATCTTGATTATGTCATTAATTCCTCTTCTTAAGTCTAGTAGCTATTATTGTTCTTTCCAGTATTGATGGGATTTCCTTCCTAACGTTTTATTTGAATTAGTATGGTAGGTCACATCTTGATTATGTCATTAATTCCTCTTCTTAAGTCTAGTAGCTATTATTGTTCTTTCCAGTATTGATGGGATTTCCTTCCTAACGTTTTATTTGAATTAGTATGGTAGGTCACATCTTGATTATGTCATTAATTCCTCTTCTTAAGTCTAGTAGCTATTATTGTTCTTTTTTCCAGTATTGATGGGATTTCCTTCCTAACGTTTTATTTGAATTAGTATGGTAGGTCACATCTTGATTGTGTCATTAATTCCTCTTCTTAAGTCTAGTAGCTATTATTGTTCTTTCCAGTATTGATGGGATTTCCTTCCTAACCTTTTATTTGAATTAGTATGGTAGGTCACATCTTGATTATGTCATTAATTCCTCTTCTTAAGTCTAGTAGCTATTATTGTTCTTTCCAGTATTGATGGGATTTCCTTCCTAACGTTTTATTTGAATTAGTATGGTAGGTCACATCTTGATTATGTCATTAATTCCTCTTCTTAAGTCTAGTAGCTATTATTGTTCTTTCCAGCATTGATGGGATTTCTTCCTAACGTTTTATTGAATTAGTATGGTAGGTCACATCTTGATTATGTCATTAATTCCCTTTCTTAAGTCTAGTAGCTATTATTGTTCTTTCCAGTATTGATGGGATTTTCCTTCCTAACGTTTTATTTGAATTAGTATGGTAGGTCACATCTTGATTATGTCATTAATTCCTCTTCTTAAGTCTAGTAGCTATTATTGTTCTTTCCAGTATTGATGGGATTTTCCTAACGTTTTATTTGAATTAGTATGGTAGGTCACATCTTGATTATGTCATTAATTCTCTTCTTAAGTCTAGTAGCTATTATTGTTCTTTCCAGTATTGATGGGATTTCCTTCCTAACGTTTTATTTGAATTAGTATGGTAGGTCACATCTTGATTATGTCATTAATTCCTCTTTCTTAAGTCTAGTAGCTATTATTGTTCTTTCCAGTATTGATGGGATTTTCCTAACGTTTTATTTGAATTAGTATGGTAGGTCACATCTTGATTATGTCATTAATTCCTCTTCTTAAGTCTAGTAGCTATTATTGTTCTTTCCAGTATTGATGGGATTTCTAACGTTTTATTTGAATTAGTATGGTAGGTCACATCTTGATTATGTCATTAATTCCTCTTCTTAAGTCTTAGTAGCTATTATTGTTCTTTCCAGTATTGATGGGATTTCCTTCCTAACGTTTTATTTGAATTAGTATGGTAGGTCACATCTTGATTATGTCATTAATTCCTTCTTCTTAAGTCTAGTAGCTATTATTGTTCTTTCCAGTATTGATGGGATTTCCTTCCTAACGTTTTATTTGAATTAGTATGGTAGGTCACATCTTGATTATGTCATTAATTCCTCTTCTTAAGTCTAGTAGCTATTATTGTTCTTTCCAGTATTGATGGGATTTCCTTTCCTAACGTTTTATTTGAATTAAAGTAGTAGGTCACATCTTGATTATGTCATTAATTCCTCTCTTCTTAAGTCTAGTAGCTATTATTGTTCTTTCCAGTATTGATGGATTTCCTTCCTAACGTTTTATTTGAATTAGTATGGTAGGTCACATCTTGATTATGTCATTAATTCCTCTTCTTAAGTCTAGTAGCTATTATTGTTCTTTCCAGTATTGATGGGATTTCCTTCCTAACGTTTTATTTGAATTAGTATGGTAGGTCACATCTTGATTATGTCATTAATTCCTCTTCTTAAGTCTAGTAGCTATTATTGTTCTTTCCAGTATTGATGGGATTTCCTTCCTAACGTTTTATTGAATTAGTATGGTAGGTCACATCTTGATTATGTCATTAATTCCCTCTTCTTAAGTCTAGTAGCTATTATTGTTCTTTCCAGTATTGATGGGTTTTCCTTCCTAACGTTTTATTTGAATTAGTATGGTAGGTCACATCTTGATTATGTCATTAATTCCTCTTCTTAAGTCTAGTAGCTATTATTGTTCTTTCCAGTATTGATGGGATTTCCTTCCTAACCTTTTATTTGAATTAGTATGGTAGGTCACATCTTGATTATGTCATTAATTCCTCTTCTTAAGTATAGTAGCTATTATTGTTCTTTCCAGTATTGATGGATTTCCTTTTCCTAACGTTTTATTTGAATTAGTATGGTAGGTCACATCTTGATTATGTCATTAATTCCTCTTCTTAAGTCTAGTAGCTATTATTGTTCTTTCCAGTATTGATGGGATTTCCTTCCTAACGTTTTATTTGAATTAGTATGGTAGGTCACATCTTGATTATGTCATTAATTCCTCTTCTTAAGTCTAGTAGCTATTATTGTTCTTTCCAGTATTGATGGGATTTCCTTCCTAACGTTTTATTTGAATTAGTATGGTAGGTCACATCTTGATTATGTCATTAATTCCTCTTCTTAAGTCTAGTAGCTATTATTGTTCTTTCCAGTATTGATGGGATTTCCTTCCTAACGTTTTATTTGAATTAGTATGGTAGGTCACATCTTGATTATGTCATTAATTCCTCTTCTTAAGTCTAGTAGCTATTATTGTTCTTTCCAGTATTGATGGGATTTCCTTCCTAACGTTTTATTTGAATTAGTATGGTAGGTCACATCTTTGATTATGTCATTAATTCCTCTTTCTTAAGTCTAGTAGCTATTATTGTTCTTCCAGTATTATAATTTCCTTCCTAACGTTTTATTTGAATTAGTATGGTAGGTCACATCTTGATTATGTCATTAATTCCTCTTCTTAAGTCTAGTAGCTATTATTGTTCTTTCCAGTATTGATGGGATTTCCTTCCTAACGTTTTATTTGAATTAGTATGGTAGGTCACATCTTGATTATGTCATTAATTCCTCTTCTTAAGTCTAGTAGCTATTATTGTTCCTTCAGTATTGATGGGATTTCCCCTTCCTAACTTTTATTTGAATTAGTATGGTAGGTCACATCTTGATTATGTCATTAATTCCTCTTCTTAAGTCTAGTAGCTATTATTGTTCTTTCCAGTATTGATGGATTTCCTTCCCTAACCTTTTATTTGAATTAGTATGGTAGGTCACATCTTGATTATGTCATTAATTCCTCTTCTTAAGTCTAGTAGCTATTGCTGTTCTTTCCAGTATTGATGGGATTTCCTTCCTAACCTTTTATTTGAATTAGTATGGTAGGTCACATCTTGATTATGTCATTAATTCTCTCTTCTTTAAGTCTAGTAGCTATTATTGTTCTTTCCAGTATTGATGGGATTTCCTCTTCCTAACGTTTTATTTGAATTAGTATGGTAGGTCACATCTTGATTATGTCATTAATTCCTCTTCTTAAGTCTAGTAGCTATTATTGTTCTTTTTAGTATTGATGGGATTTCCTTCCTAACGTTTTATTTGAATTAGTATGGTAGGTCACATCTTGATTATGTCATTAATTCCTCTTCTTAAGTCTAGTAGCTAGCTATTGTTCTTTCCAGTATTGATGGGATTTCCTTCCTAACGTTTTATTTGAATTAGTATGGTAGGTCACATCTTGATTATGTCATTAATTCCTCTTCTTAAGTCTAGTAGCTATTATTGTTCTTTCCAGTATTGATGGGATTTCTTCCTAACGTTTTATTTGAATTAGTATGGTAGGTCACATCTTGATTATGTCATTAATTCCTCTTCTTAAGTCTAGTAGCTATTATTGTTCTTTCCAGTATTGATGGGATTTCCTTCCTAACGTTTTATTTGAATTAGTATGGTAGGTCACATCTTGATTATGTCATTAATTCCTCTTCTTAAGTCTAGTAGCTATTATTGTTCTTTCCAGTATTGATGGATTTCTTCCTAACGTTTTATTTGAATTAGTATGGTAGGTCACATCTTGATTATGTCATTAATTCCTCTTCTTAAGTCTAGTAGCTATTATTGTTCTTTCCAGTATTGATGGATTTCCTTCCTAACGTTTTATTTGAATTAGTATGGTAGGTCACATCTTGATTATGTCATTAATTCCTCTTCTTAAGTCTAGTAGCTATTATTGTTCTTTCCAGTATTGATGGGATTTCCTTCCTCAACGTTTTATTTGAATTAGTATGGTAGGTCACATCTTGATTATGTCATTAATTCCTCTTCTTAAGTCTAGTAGCTATTATTGTTCTTTCCAGTATTGATGGGATTTCCTTCCTAACCTTTTATTTGAATTAGTATGGTAGGTCACATCTTGATTATGTCATTAATTCCTCTTCTTAAGTCTAGTAGCTATTATTGTTCTTTCCAGTATTGATGGATTTCCCTCTTCCTAACCTTTTATTTGAATTATATGGTAGGGTCACATCTGATTATGTCATTAATTCCTCTTCTTAAGTCTAGTAGCTATTATTGTTCTTTCCAGTATTGATGGATTTCCTTTCCTTAACCTTATTTGAATTAGTATGGTAGGTCACATCTTGATTATGTCATTAATTCCTCTTCTTAAGTCTAGTAGCTATTATTGTTCTTTCCAGTATTGATGGGATTTCCTTCCTAACGTTTTATTTGAATTAGTATGGTAGGTCACATCTTGATTATGTCATTAATTCCTCTTCTTAAGTCTAGTAGCTATTATTGTTCTTTCCAGTATTGATGGGATTTCCTTCCTAACGTTTTATTTGAATTAGTATGGTAGGTCACATCTTGATTATGTCATTAATTCCTCTTCTTAAGTCTAGTAGCTATTATTGTTCTTTCCAGTATTGATGGGATTTCCTTCCTAACGTTTTATTTGAATTAGTATGGTAGGTCACATCTTGATTATGTCATTAATTCCTCTTCTTAAGTCTATAGCTATTATTGTTCTTTCCAGTATTGATGGATTTCCTTCCTAACGTTTTATTTGAATTAGTATGGTAGGTCACATCTTGATTGTGTCATTAATTCCTCTTCTTAAGTCTAGTAGCTATTATTGTTCTTTTTCCAGTATTGATGGGATTTCCTTCCTAACGTTTTATTTGAATTAGTATGGTAGGTCACATCTTGATTATGTCATTAATTCCTCTTCTTAAGTCTAGTAGCTATTATTGTTCTTTCCAGTATTGATGGATTTCCTTCCTAACGTTTTATTTGAATTAGTATGGTAGGTCGTTACTCCTTGATTATGTCATTAATTCCCTTCTTAAGTCTAGTAGCTATTATTGTTCTTTCCAGTATTGATGGGATTTTCCTAACGTTTTATTTGAATTAGTATGGTAGGGCTCATTCCTGATTATGTCATTAATTCCTCTTCTAAGTCTAGTAGCTATTATTGTTCTTTCCAGTATTGATGGGATTTCCTTCCTAACCTTTTATTTGAATTAGTATGGTAGGTCACATCTTGATTATGTCATTAATTCCTCTTCTAAGTCTAGTAGCTATTATTGTTCTTCCCAGTATTGATGGGATTTCCTTCCTAACCTTTTATTTGAATTAGTATGGTAGGTCACATCTTGATTATGTCATTAATTCCTCTTCTTAGTCTAGTAGCTATTATTGTTCTTTCCAGTATTGATGTGGATTTCCTTCCTAACGTTTTATTTGAATTAGTATGGTAGGTCACATCTTGATTATGTCATTAATTCCTCTTCTTAAGTCTAGTAGCTATTATTGTTCTTTCCAGTATTGATGGATTTCCTTCCTAACGTTTTATTTGAATTAGTATGTAGGTCACATCTTGATTATGTCATTAATTCCTCTTCTTAAGTCTAGTAGCTATTATTGTTCTTTCCAGTATTGATGGGATTTCCTTCCTAACGTTTTATTTGAATTAGTATGGTAGGTCACATCTTGATTATGTCATTAATTCCTCTTCTTAAGTCTAGTAGCTAGCTTTCATTGTTCTTTCCAGTATTGATGGGATTTCCTTCCTAACGTTTTATTTGAATTAGTATGGTAGGTCACATCTTGATTATGTCATTAATTCCTCTTCTTAAGTCTAGTAGCTATTATTGTTCTTTCCAGTATTGATGGGATTTCCTTCCTAACGTTTTATTTGAATTAGTATGGTAGGTCACATCTTGATTATGTCATTAATTCCTCTTCTTAAGTCTAGTAGCTATTATTGTTCTTTCCAGTATTGATGGGATTTCCTTCCTAACCTTTTTATTTGAATTAGTATGGTAGGTCACATCTTGATTATGTCATTAATTCCTCTTCTTAAGTCTAGTAGCTATTATTGTTCTTTCCAGTATTGATGGGATTTCTTCCTTAACGTTTTATTTGAATTAGTATGGTAGGTCACATCTTGATTATGTCATTAATTCCTCTTCTTAAGTCTAGTAGCTATTATTGTTCTTTCCAGTATTGATGGGATTTCTCCTTCCTAACGTTTTATTTGAATTAGTATGGTAGGTCACATCTTGATTATGTCATTAATTCCTCTTCTTAAGTCTAGTAGCTATTATTGTTCTTTCCAGTATTGATGGGATTTCCTTCCTAACGTTTTATTTGAATTAGTATGGTAGGTCACATCTTGATTATGTCATTAATCTTCCTCTTAAGTCTAGTAGCTATTATTGTCTTTCCAGTATTGATGGGATTTCCTTCCTAACGTTTTATTTGAATTAGTATGGTAGGTCACATCTTGATTATGTCATTAATTCCTCTTCTTAAGTCTAGTAGCTATTATTGTTCTTTCCAGTATTGATGGGATTTCCTTCCTAACGTTTTATTTGAATTAGTATGGTAGGTCACATCTTGATTATGTCATTAATTCCTCTTCTTAAGTCTAGTAGCTATTATTGTTCTTTCCAGTATTGATGGGATTTCTTCCTAACCTTTTATTTGAATTATATGGTAGGTCACATCTTGATTATGTCATTAATTCCTCTTCTTAAGTCTAGTAGCTATTATTGTTCTTTCCAGTATTGATGGGATTTCCTTCCTAACCTTTTATTTGAATTAGTATGGTAGGTCATATCTTGATTGGTGTCATTAATTCCTCTTCTTAAGTCTAGTAGCTATTATTGTTCTTTCCAGTATTGATGGGATTTCTCTCTTCCTAACCTTTTATTTGAATTAGTATGGTAGGTCACATCTTGATTATGTCATTAATTCCTCTTCTTAAGTCTAGTAGCTATTATTGTTCTTTCCAGTATTGATGGGATTTCCTTCCTAACCTTTTATTTGAATTAGTATGGTAGGTCACATCTTGATTATGTCATTAATTCCTCTTCTTTAAGTCTAGTAGCTATTATTGTTCTTTCCAGTATTGATGGGATTTCCTTCCTAACCTTTTATTTGAATTAGTATGGTAGGTCACATCTTGATTATGTCATTAATTCCTCTTCTTAAGTCTAGTAGCTATTATTGTTCTTTCCAGTATTGATGGGATTTCCTTCCTAACCTTTATTTGAATTAGTATGGTAGGTCACATCTTGATTATGTCATTAATTCCTCTTCTTAAGTCTAGTAGCTATTATTGTTCTTTCCAGTATTGATGGGATTTCCTTCCTAACGTTTTATTTGAATTAGTATGGTAGGTCACATCTTGATTATGTCATTAATTCCTCTTCTTAAGTCTAGTAGCTATTATTGTTCTTTCCAGTATTGATGGGATTTCCTTCCTAACCTTTTATTTGAATTAGTATGGTAGGTCACATCTTGATTATGTCATTAATTCCTCTTCTTAAGTCTAGTAGCTATTATTGTTCTTTCCAGTATTGATGGGATTTCCTTCCTAACCTTTTTATTTGAATTAGTATGGTAGGTCACATCTTGATTATGTCATTAATTCCTCTTCTTAAGTCTAGTAGCTATTATTGTTCTTTCCAGTATTGATGGGATTTCCTTCCTAACCTTTTATTTGAATTAGTATGGTAGGTCACATCTTGATTATGTCATTAATTCCTCTTCTTAAGTCTAGTAGCTATGATTGTTCTTTCCAGTATTGATGGGATTTCCTTCCTAGCCTAAAGTGATGAGAAAGAGGCACAGGTTATATGGGGTGTTAGAAACATTGGGAACATGTGACATGTTTTACAGTCAGAGTTTCAAAGTCATAAAGCGTAAGTAACAACACGAGGTTATCTTATTCGTTAACCATAGGCGTTACTTACTTCGCTTGTCTCTAAGATAATCTTAAAACTTGGCCCTCACAAAGCGAGCGGTGGTGACGGAATCCCAACCATAGTCTTAAAGAAATGTGCCCCTGAACTCTCCTCTGTCCTTTCTAAGCTCTACAACCTCTGCCTATCTGCTTCCTGTTTTCCTGCCTGTTGGAAATCTTCCTCTGTAGTTCCTATATTTAAAAACACTGGAGAACCCTCTGACCCTGCAAATTACCGCCCTATCAGCCTTCTACCGATCTTTGGCAAAGTGTTCGAAGCCATTATCAACGCCGAGGTGGTTCAGCATCTCACAGCACACAGGCTCCTCTCGGACAAGCAATATGGTTTCCGCTTCACCAGGTCTACTGCTGATATGCTAACGACCATCACCGAGTACATATACCAGGCACTCGACAGGAATGGCGAAGCCCGAACCGTTGCATTGGATATATCTAAGGTGTTCGACAGAGTTTGGCATGCTGGCCTTCTATGTAAACGGCGGAGCTATGGTATAACTGGAAATTTGTTTGAACTAATCCAGTCATTCCTCTCTAACCGCACAATGAAGGTGGTATTAAACGGACATGCCTCTCAGAGCTACCATACAAACACAGGTGTCCCCCAAGGCTCCATCTTAGGTCCTACACTCTTCCTGATATATATTAATGATCTCCCTGATTCCATAAGAGCCCAAATAGGTTTGTACGCCGATGACACCACAGTTTACTCTCGCCTCCAACAAAAATCTGGTGTAGGCGTCAAAGCTAACCTCGCAGCCGAGATTGAAAAAGACCTCCAATCCATATTGGACTGGGGTAAGAAATGGCTAGTAAATTTTAATGCTTCTAAAACGAAGCTACTCTCAATTAACCATCATCGATAATTTCACCTACCTCCCATTAGCATGGACCAGGCTTGCCTCCCAGAGAGTAAATCACTACGCCTCCTTGGTCTCACACTTTCAGCGGACCTCAAATGGAATGACTATATCGAATCCATTGCTAAATCTGCTGCTATGAAAGTCGGTTCTCTGTGTAGGGCCCGGAAGTTTTTTCCGTCTAAATCTATCCTGCACATTTACAAATCTACCATCCGCCCGTGCATTGAATACTGCTGCCATATCTGGTCGGGTGCCCCTGCTGTTCTTCTCGGGCTTCTCGATAAGGTTCAGAGGAGGGTCTGTAATGTGATAGATACCGACTTGGCAGACCGCCCGCAGTCTCTCTCCCACCGGCGCGACGTGGTTTCCCTGTGTCTCTTCTATAAATACTTTCACGGCTTCTGCTCCGATGAACTTAGATCACTGGTGCCCCCTAAATACGAATTTGCACGAGATACTAGATTAGCAACTAGATCCCACCCTTTTACAGTGAAACCGATAAAATGCAGCCGTAACTTCTACTCCAACAGTTTCTTTCCTCGCACTTCTCGACTGTGGAATTCTCTTCCACATGACTGCTTCCCCGACGGCTACAATCTCCAGGAGTTTAAATGTAAGGTCAATAGACACCTCCTAACACACTAACCTGCTCCCATTCTATCAAGCACTCTTCCCATCTGCCCAACCCTCATCCTCGCTATCCTTACTCATCTGTCACCTTCCTCCTGACATTCCCTATGTCTAACCACTCCTTCTCTTTACCTTCCCCTATGTAGCCCCATGCGCAATAGTCGCAGTGGAATGCCTTGCTTGGGGTGAGATGATTTAAAAAAAATGTGTTACTTACCTCTATTACTAACATAGGTGTTACTTACTTATCTTATTCGTTTAACCATAGGTGTTACTTACGTAAAGCAGTAAGTTTTACTTACCCATCTTACTTACATAGGTGTTACTTACTTATCTATTCGTTTAACCATAGGTGTTACTTACAAAGCAGTAAGTTTTACTTACCCATCTTACTTACATAGGTGTTACTTACTTATCTTATTCGCTTAACCATAGGTATTACTTACGTAAAGCAGTAAGTTTTACTTACCCATCTTACTTGGTACAGGTGTTACTTACTTATCTTATTCGTTTAACCATAGGTGTTATTTACGTAAAGCAGTAAGTTTTACTTACCTATCTTACTTACATAGGTGTTACTTACTTATCTTATTCGTTTAAACTATGGTGTTACTGCATGTAAAGGTGGTAAGTCACTTACCCATCTTACTTACATAGGTGTTACTTACTTATCTTATTCGTTTAACCATAGGTGTTACTTACGTAAAGCAGTAAGTTTTACTACCTCACACTTACTTACATAGGTGTTATTTACTTATCTTATTCGTTTAACCATAGGTGTTACTTACGTAAAGTAAGTTCTTGCATTTACCCATCTTACTTACATAGGTATACTACTTATCTTATTCGTTTAACCATAGGTGTTACTTATCTAAGGCAAGTGTTACTTACCTATCTTTCTTACATAGGTGTTATCACTTATCTTATTCGTTTAACCATAGGTGTTACTACGTGCAGCAGTAAGTTTTACTTACCCATCTTACTTACATAGGTGTTACTTATTTATCTTATTCGTTTAACCATAGGTGTTACTTACTTTAAGGCAGTAAGTGTTACTTACCTATCTTTCTTACAGGTGTTACTTACTTATCTTATTCGTTTAACCACCATAGGTGTTACTACGCAAAAGCAGTAAGTTTTACTTTACCTATCTTACTTACATAGGTGTTACTTACTTATCTTATTTCGTTTAACCATAGGTGTTACTTACTTAAGTAAGTGTTACTTACACTTATCTTTTCTTACATAGGTGTTACTTACTTATCTTATTCGTTTAACCATAGGTGTTACTTACTTAAGGCAGTAAGTGTTACTTACTTATCTTATCATATAGGTGTTACTTACTTATCTTATTTCGTTTAACTATAGGTGTTAGCTTACTTGCTGCAGTAAGTGTTACTTTACCTAATTTTCTTTACATAGGTGTTACTTACTTATCTTTCATTCGTTTAACCATAGGTGTTATTTACTGGCGCAGTAAGTGTTACTTACCGTCTTTCTACATAGGTGTTACTACTTATCTTATTCGTTTAACCATAGGTGTTACTTACTTAAGGCAGTAAGTGTTACTTACTTATCTTACTTACAGGTGTTACTGCATTTACTTGATTTCGTTTAACCATAGGTGTTACTTACTTTATGGCAGTAAGTGTTACTTTACTTATCTTACTTACATAGGTGTTACTTACTTATCTTATTCGTTTAACTATATGTTACTTACGTAAGGCAGTAAGTGTTACTTACTTATCTTCACGCATATAGGTGTTACATATCTTATTCGTTTAACCATAGGTGTTACTTACTTAAGGCAGTAAGTGTTACTTACCTATCTTTCTTACATAGGTGTTACTTACTTATCTTATTCGTTTAACCATAGGTGTTACTTACGTAAAGCAGTAAGTTTTACTTACCCATCTTACTTACATAGGTGTTACTTACTTATCTTATTCGTTTAACCATAGGTGTTACTTACGTAAAGCAGTAAGTTTTACTTACCCATCTTACTTACATAGGTGTTACTTACTTATCTTATTCGTTTAACCATAGGTGTTACTTACTTAAGGCAGTAAGTGTTACTTACCTATCTTTCTTACATAGGTGTTACTTACTTATCTTATTCGTTTAACCATAGGTGTTACTTACTTAAGGCAGTAAGTGTTACTTACCTATCTTTCTTACATAGGTGTTACTTACTTATCTTATTCGTTTAACCATAGGTGTTACTTACTTAAGGCAGTAAGTGTTACTTACCTATCTTACTTACATAGGTGTTACTTACTTATCTTATTCGTTTAACCATAGGTGTTACTTACGTAAAGCAGTAAGTTTTACTTACCCATCTTACTTACATAGGTGTTACTTACTTATCTTATTCGTTTAACCATAGGTGTTACTTACTTAAGGCAGTAAGTGTTACTTACCTATCTTTCTTACATAGGTGTTACTTACTTATCTTATTCGTTTAACCATAGGTGTTACTTACGTAAAGCAGTAAGTTTTACTTACCCATCTTACTTACATAGGTGTTACTTACTTATCTTATTCGTTTAACCATAGGTGTTACTTACTTAAGGCAGTAAGTGTTACTTACCTATCTTTCTTACATAGGTGTTACTTACTTATCTTATTCGTTTAACCATAGGTGTTACTTACTTAAGGCAGTAAGTGTTACTTACTTATCTTACTTACATAGGTGTTACTTACTTATCTTATTCGTTTAACTATAGGTGTTACTTACTTAAGGCAGTAAGTGTTACTTACCTATCTTTCTTACATAGGTGTTACTTACTTATCTTATTCGTTTAACCATAGGTGTTACTTACTTAAGGCAGTAAGTGTTACTTACCTATCTTTCTTACATAGGTGTTACTTACTTATCTTATTCGTTTAACCATAGGTGTTACTTACTTAAGGCAGTTAGTGTTACTTACTTATCTTACTTACATAGGTGTTACTTACTTATCTTATTCGTTTAACCATAGGTGTTACTTACTTAAGGCAGTAAGTGTTACTTACCTATCTTTCTTACATAGGTGTTACATATCTTATTCGTTTAACCATAGGTGTTACTTACTTAAGGCAGTAAGTGTTACTTACCTATCTTTCTTACATAGGTGTTACTTACTTATCTTATTCGTTTAACCATAGGTGTTACTTACTTAAGGCAGTAAGTGTTACTTACCTATCTTACTAAATAGGTGTTACTTACTTATCTTATTCGTTTAACCATAGGTGTTACTTACTTAAGGCAGTAAGTGTTACTTACCTATCTTACTTACATAGGTGTTACTTACTTATCTTATTCGTTTAACCATAGGTGTTACTTACTTAAGGCAGTAAGTGTTACTTACCTATCTTTCTTACATAGGTGTTACTTACTTATCTTATTCGTTTAACCATAGGTGTTACTTACTTAAGGCAGTAAGTGTTACTTACCTATCTTTCTTACATAGGTGTTACTTACTTATCTTATTCGTTTAACCATAGGTGTTACTTACTTAAGGCAGTAAGTGTTACTTACTTATCTTACTTACATAGGTGTTACTTACTTATCTTATTCGTTTAACCATAGGTGTTACTTACTTAAGGCAGTAAGTGTTACTTACTTATCTTACTTACATAGGTGTTACTTACTTATCTTATTCGTTTAACCATAGGTGTTACTTACGTAAGGCAGTAAGTGTTACTTACTTATCTTACTTACATAGGTGTTACATATCTTATTCGTTTAACCATAGGTGTTACTTACTTAAGGCAGTAAGTGTTACTTACCTATCTTTCTTACATAGGTGTTACTTACTTATATTATTCGTTTAACCATAGGTGTTACTTACGTAAAGCAGTAAGTTTTACTTACCCATCTTACTTACATAGGTGTTACTTACTTATCTTATTCGTTTAACCATAGGTGTTACTTACGTAAAGCAGTAAGTTTTACTTACCCATCTTACTTACATAGGTGTTACTTACTTATCTTATTCGTTTAACCATAGGTGTTACTTACTTAAGGCAGTAAGTGTTACTTACCTATCTTTCTTACATAGGTGTTACTTACTTATCTTATTCGTTTAACCATAGGTGTTACTTACCTAAGGCAGTAAGTGTTACTTACCTATCTTTCTTACATAGGTGTTACTTACTTATCTTATTCGTTTAACCATAGGTGTTACTTACTTAAGGCAGTAAGTGTTACTTACCTATCTTACTTACATAGGTGTTACTTACTTATCTTATTCGTTTAACCATAGGTGTTACTTACGTAAAGCAGTAAGTTTTACTTACCCATCTTACTTACATAGGTGTTACTTACTTATCTTATTCGTTTAACCATAGGTGTTACTTACTTAAGGCAGTAAGTGTTACTTACCTATCTTTCTTACATAGGTGTTACTTACTTATCTTATTCGTTTAACCATAGGTGTTACTTACGTAAAGCAGTAAGTTTTACTTACCCATCTTACTTACATAGGTGTTACTTACTTATCTTATTCGTTTAACCATAGGTGTTACTTACTTAAGGCAGTAAGTGTTACTTACCTATCTTTCTTACATAGGTGTTACTTACTTATCTTATTCGTTTAACCATAGGTGTTACTTACTTAAGGCAGTAAGTGTTACTTACTTATCTTACTTACATAGGTTTTACTTACTTATCTTATTCGTTTAACTATAGGTGTTACTTACTTAAGGCAGTAAGTGTTACTTACCTATCTTTCTTACATAGGTGTTACTTACTTATCTTATTCGTTTAACCATAGGTGTTACTTACTTAAGGCAGTAAGTGTTACTTACCTATCTTTCTTACATAGGTGTTACTTACTTATCTTATTCGTTTAACCATAGGTGTTACTTACTTAAGGCAGTTAGTGTTACTTACTTATCTTACTTACATAGGTGTTACTTACTTATCTTATTCGTTTAACCATAGGTGTTACTTACTTAAGGCAGTAAGTGTTACTTACTTATCTTACTTACATAGGTGTTACTTACTTATCTTATTCGTTTAACCATAGGTGTTACTTACTTAAGGCAGTAAGTGTTACTTACTTATCTTACTTACATAGGTGTTACATATCTTATTCGTTTAACCATAGGTGTTACTTACTTAAGGCAGTAAGTGTTACTTACCTATCTTTCTTACATAGGTGTTACTTACTTATCTTATTCGTTTAACCATAGGTGTTACTTACTTAAGGCAGTAAGTGTTACTTACCTATCTTACTAAATAGGTGTTACTTACTTATCTTATTCGTTTAACCATAGGTGTTACTTACTTAAGGCAGTAAGTGTTACTTACCTATCTTACTTACATAGGTGTTACTTACTTATCTTATTCGTTTAACCATAGGTGTTACTTACTTAAGGCAGTAAGTGTTACTTAACTATCTTACTTACATAGGTGTTACTTACTTATCTTATTCGTTTAACCATAGGTGTTACTTACTTAAGGCAGTAAGTGTTACTTACCTATCTTACTTACATAGGTGTTACTTACTTATCTTATTCGTTTAACCATTGGTGTTACTTACGAATTCATTGAACACGCCATCCATTGTTTATATCTATAAATTACATTTTTTTCAATCATATCACCTCTCCCACCAAGCAAGGCATTTTTACTGCTACTGTCGCGCAGGGGGTTACACATGGGGAAAGTGATGAGAGACAGGGGCAGGTTACAGATGGTCTCAGGAAGATGTTAACAGAAGGATGAGAATACTGGTGTGATAGGTGTAGAGTGGATGGAGAAAAGAGCTTGAAAGAAAGTTTGCGAGTCAGTGAGATAGGAGATGACTGTTGACCTTACATGTAAATTATTGAGAGACTGTAGCTGTCGGGGAAGCAAGTACAAGGAAGTAAATTCCACAGACGGGAAAGGGTGAAAAAAGAACTTAATATTGTAGAAATTGCGGTTACATTTTAAAGGTTTTAACCCATCTCTTCTCCGTCCAGCTATGTGTTAAATACCAGGATAGATTAGGTCCTCTAGCCTTGGTTAGCAATCAGTTTACCGCAGAATGTAATGGCAACCGACTGCTCAGTCGAGACATGATAACCCAAGCGTGTATCACGTATGACACTTAACTGACTGACTGACTAGATTAGTAGCATGGTTTCATCATTTTCCAGTTGAAAAGTCTCTACAAACCGTAAGTTCTATGCTGACAGTTTATTCTATTTTTGGAACTCTCTTCTGGCTACTTGCTTTCCAGTCAACTTTGATCTTCACCAATTTGAATGAAATATCATTCCTTATTTCGATTTAATTATATCCTGTTTTTTGTTTCTCATCTAAATGATATGGTTTATCATATTCTGTCACTCTGCGTATACCTTTGCGTCTTCGTGGATTTATTGCCTTGACTAGAATTAACTGATTAAAAAAATTAGAAGTTTCAAGGAGAGCCCTGTTCACTCACGTCCTGATGTGACACAGCAAATACATGATGTTTTATAATGAAGGATGAATGTTTGACTCAAAGCAATAATAAATTAGATATTAGTTCGAAAATTATACTGTATAGAATGAGTACAATTCTTCTTTTTTTTTCTTCTTCAATGTTTCTATTCTTTTTCTTTTTATTTATTTCGTACATCTAAGGCGTCTTGGTCATAAGACTGACAAAATTTTAAAACGAAGGCGGTTTATTCAACTAGAATAAAAAGATGAATATTCTATTTATCAGCGCATTGTATGAAATAGACATTTTTTTCAAGTTCAAAATATTGAATCGTGCCACGCAATTTAAGGTAACAGACGTTGTAGAATAGAATAGAAAATAGATAAGATTTAAGTCGTGTTATCTTGGATAGGTCTTATTTGTTGTCATGGAAACTTCCTAATTATCCCTTCAACCTAGCCTTATCAGTCGACGTGGCCGTTTTTCAAATCAAAATCTTTGCTTCTTTTTCTCTCCTTTCCCATCAGGCCTTTAAATTATTCCAATCAATTTTTATCGACACATATCGGCCATGTCACCGGCGGGCATTTGTCGTCTGTGAAGCAACATGAAAATTTATTTTCTTCTTCTTCTTCTTCTTCTTCTTCTTCTTCTTCTTCTCCTTCTTCTTCTTCTTCTTCTTCTTCTTCTTCTCCTTCTTCTTCTTCTTCTTCTTCTTCTTTCCATTCTTTTTTAAGTTCTGATCTTTTTTTTCGGTCTTCCATCTTCTCCATTCCTTCCTTCTTCAATTTTTTCTATTTTTGAATTTTCTTTCCTTCGTCTTTTTCCTAATATCTATCTATTTTTTTTTAGATCTACTTCTTTTTTTATCTTCTCAACAGTGACTTCTTTCTTTTTATTTTACTGCCTTTCAACGACTCTTCTTCTTATTATTGTTTATTTTTTATTTTCTCATCGTTCTACTCAATTTTGTCTTTTCTTCCTTATCTTTTTCGTTTTCTTTTTTCTTTTCTAACACTTTTTCATTTTCTTTTCGATATTTCTTTTCTTTCTTCGTCTCCTATTTCTTGTCTCTCTTCCTATTCTAGGTTCGTTTTCTTTCTTCTTTATTATTTTTTTCTTCATTTTTTTTTCTATTTTTGAATTATTTTTCTTTCGTTCGTTTTTTCGTAACATCTATCTATATATTTTTTTAGATTTCCTTCTTTTCTTTATATTCTCCTCTGTGTCTTCTTTTTTCTTTTTTTATTTTACTCCCTTTCAACGAGTTTTCTTCTTTTTTTATCTTCTTTTCCTTCTTTTTCTTCTTCTTCTTCTTCTTCTTCTTATTATTATTATTATTATTATTATTATTATTGCTATTACTTATTTTTATTTTCTCATCTTTTTTTACCTTTCTTTCTTTTTATTTAGTTATCCTTACATCGTCCCTCCTTCATTCTACTCATCCTTCTACTCAATTTTTCTTTTCTTACTTATCTTTT
This sequence comes from Ascarosepion bandense, assembly GCA_037127315.1. Lineage (NCBI taxonomy): Eukaryota > Metazoa > Mollusca > Cephalopoda > Sepiida > Sepiidae > Ascarosepion > Ascarosepion bandense. Next base: position 2,789,685 of record JBBBDQ010000941.1, read on the forward strand.
TCGTTTTCTTTTTTCTTTTCTAACACTTCTTCATTTTTCTTTTTATATTTCTTTTCTTTCTTCGTCTCATATTTCTTGTTTCTCCTCGCATTGTAGGTTCGTTCTCTTTCTTTTTTATTATTTTCTGTCTCTTTCTCTTTTTTCGTATTTTATCTTTTTCTACCTCTCCCTCGTTTTCTGTCTTTTTACTTTATAAATTTTCCACATTTGATATTTTTTATTTTTAGTTTTTTTAGTTTGTAGTCTCCGATTTTCTTTATTTTTTTTCTTCTTTGTGTTTTCTTTCAATTTTCCTTAGCACGTATTTTTTTTTTTACTTTTTCATCTTTTTTTTTATCGTTGCTATTTTTTCTATTTTTTTTTAACATTCATTCATTTCTTTCTTCCATCTTATATCAATTTTTTTTTATTTCGTACTATTATACTTTCGCCTCTTCACCACCCATTTTCTGTCACCAATCTTCCGACTGGATAACGCCGGGAACAAATAATCACACATCTCAGAATCACACCATCTTCTTAAATATCCACACTTTCTTTAGCGTTGCCATTCATTAGGTAGGCTTGCTCTTTATTTCTATGCAAACCTTTTTTTTTCTAATCGTTGCTTAAGGAGCCTTGAGTGCGTTCACATAGCCCAATAATTACGGATCTAATTGTTACTAGCGTATGCCGCCTTTTCTGAAGCCCTCTGACAAGTCTTGATCTTTTTCTTGCTCATTCTTGTTGTACAGAATTCTTCTGCAGGAAAAATAATTTATTTTATTAGCACATTGTACTTAAGGTTATTTTACACATTGTTCGGACTAGTACTTTCATACTTGTTATTCAGAACGAGTCGTGTGTACGTTGTATTAGGTGGTCTTTTGATGATGGCAACTAATTTTATTCTGATCTCTTCAATAAGACCTTAAGTTAATAATATTTCAGAATTCTTTTACTCACTAAAGTTCATTCTGGTTAAACAGCAAAACCCCGTAATTCGCACCAAAAGTAAAAATGATATTTTTTGGATTTACTTACTGTTTTTTCCAAGGAACACCAAATCATCAGAATATCAATACTTTCAAAAGTTCGTCAGATCCTACAACAAATAAGTCTCGCACTCAGGAGAGTTCAATGAGATTAGACAGCAAAACCCCCAAATCCGAACGATGTTTTTACTTATAGCTAAATTGATTTTTCCAACGAACACCAAATCATCATAATATCAATACTTTCAAAAGTTCGTCAGATCCTACAACAAATAAGTCTCGCACTCAGGAGAGTTCAATGAGATTAGACAGCAAAACCCCGAAATCCGAACGATGTTTTTACTTATAGCTAAATTAATTTTTCCAACGAACACCAAATCATCATAATATCAATACTTTCAAAAGTTCGTCAGATCCTACAACAAATAAGTCTCGCACTCAGGAGAGTTCAATGAGATTAGACAGCAAAACCCCGAAATCCGAACGATGTTTTTACTTATAGCTAAATTAATTTTTCCAACGAACACCAAATCATCATAATATCAATACTTTCAAAAGTTCGTCAGATCCTGCAACAAATATGTCTCGCACTCAGGAGAGTTCAATGAGATTAGACAGCAAAACCCCCAAATCCGAACGATGTTTTTACTTATAGCTAAATTGATTTTTCCAACGAACACGAAATCATCAAAATATCAATACTTTCAAAAGTTCGTCAGATCCTGCAACAAATAAGTCTCGCACTCAGGAGAGTTCAATGAGATTAGACAGCAAAACCCCCAAATCCGAACGATGTTTTTACTTATAGCTAAATTGATTTTTCCAACGAACACCAAATCATCAAAATATCAATACTTTCAAAAGTTCGTCAGATCCTGCAACAAATATGTCTCGCACTCAGGAGAGTTCAATGAGATTAGACAGCAAAACCCCGAAATCCGAACGATGTTTTTACTTATAGCTAAATTAATTTTTCCAACGAACACCAAATCATCATTACTAACCGTAAGTTCTATGCTGACAATTTCTTCTATTTTTGGAACTCTCTTCTGGCTATTTGCTTTCCAACATACCTTCCAGTATAAACAAAATCTGCTGGACCCAGTAAAAAATAAGACATTAAGGTAATAATATTTCAGAAGACTGGTACTCGTGGTTATTCAATCTGTTTAGACAGCAAAACCCCGTAATCCACGCCACGAATTAAACTGAACATTTATTTATTTATTTTTCAGATGAACACCAAATCTTTAAACTACCAAGAACTTCAAAAGTTCACCAGACCCCCGCCCAACAAATAAGATCTTAAGTTACCAATATTTCAGAAATTTCATGTTTAACCAATGAGCTACTGCCATTTGTATTAGAATGCGGCAAGAAATATTCGTTCTCTTGTGGTATGATAAAGAGCAGAAGCAATGGACCGGATATTTGCGCTTTCACGACAAAAAAGCAAATGACCAAAAGTCGTAGCTGCGCCGCCGGCTCTGCGCAGATGTTCCGGTTGAAAACTAAAAATTAATTAAATATTAAATTTCCAGTTCGCGAGCCTACGCGAATGTTATTTATCAGCCAATGGGAAGCCCAGAACCAAATACAAGTGTGAAATCCGAAATGAGCTGCTGTGATCCAAAAAGAAGATATAAAAAGCGGATACAGAAAGCATTGACAGGCAGACCGACTCGAGGAGAAGAGAGTAATTAGTATTTCCCTTGACCAAGTCAAGCGGCTTAACTTTCGCCTCCCTTACCTCTTTCTTTCTTCCCTGCCTCAAAAACTACTTACTGACCCCAGGAGTGAATACATCAAGGACATTCCTTACACGCTTCCAAATTCCTAAGCATTAATTCTCTTTCGGCATTTTATGTCCATGAACATTTTAACCTCCGTTGGACCTATACTTCATGTATTACTTCAATTGTAAAAACATTAATTGAAACGTGTTACATATAAAATGTTATCTTTCTACTCAAACTGCCTTGTAATCATTTTATGACTTGTAGTGGGCTTTCTACAACAAGGCAAAATTCCGTTGACCTGCAACAGTACACAGCTACCCTTCACTAGAACAGACTCTCTACTACTAACAGACAAGAATAGACAAGCAACCCTCTATACTCTCTATGAAGAATTAAGCGTTTGGACATTCTCACGACGGTTTTCAACAGGAAATGTTTCTCGCAGAAATTTTCTCTCGATCCGGACGATTATGAGTTTCTGTGGATCGTAGTTGAGGAAAGTCCTAAGCCAACGGAACAGGAATAGGAGAAAAACAGTTCAATTCAAGACGTACGCTGATCATAAAATCCTTCCATAAACTCAAGAAAGTCTATAAAATTGGTCAGTGCCTCCTTCATATAAACATTCTCAATATAAACAAAAGTCTGTTACTCCTCGTTGTTGAAAAGTACACTACTTATGGAACAGGGCTTGAATCCACACCAGGGACGAAAAATGTGTTCTCTAAAAATATATTAATAAAAGCCATGATGGCTATGTAGTACTCTATAAATCTAAACTTATTTATAAATGGAATTTGTGTGTGTGTGTGTGTGTGTCTGTTATCTATAGACTCCGAAACGGCTGAACCGATTTTCTTGAAAATTTACACAGTTGTACTATAAGCGTCTGCGAGTGTTCTTAGCTAGGTTTTGCGTCGAGGTACCTCCGATAAATATCGAAAATTGATAATCGAAAAAAATCGTGTTATAGAAGGAGTAGTCCGATTTTAATCAAATTGGGTACACTCATAGACAAAGACATTAGAAACGATATTCAGAAGTTTCAAGGTTGCAGTACTGATAATAGTGCAGAAAATCGATAATATATATATAAAAGGCAAGATGTTTGTGTATATGTCTGCTGATCTGCCTGTATGTCTGTATTTTTTCAGTCCTTTTATTTTAGTTTTTGCTTCGGGTTTGGCTCTAAGTAGTTATAATTGTAGTTCTTAGTTTCAGCCATGATACCATTTACTCAGAAGACTTATTTAGTCTTCAAAATTCAGTTTGCGATGAAAAAAACTTATTTGATATCGATACCAGGAAATCAAAATTTGACTTACATCCATTCATTTTTCTTTCAGTCTACGGTTTCGCTTTAACTGGAAACAACTATTGCTTTTTAGTCGTTCATGCCAACGCCCAAAGAGTCGAGCTCCAGGACCATGAATTAGTTTTAAAGCTTTCATTACACCCGAGCAACGCCGGGCTATTCTGCTGGTATATTAGTAATAGCGATAATGGCTATGTTGTTCTATATAAATATATTATTAAAAGCACTTATGGTTATATAGATCTCTGTAAATATATTAATAACAGCAACTATGGTTATGCAGTTCTCTATAAATATCTTAATAAGGGTGATTATGGTTACGATGTTCTCTATAAATATATTAATAAGGGTGATTATGGTTATGATGTTCTCTATAAATATATTAATAGGGTGATTATGGTTATGCAGTTCTCTATGAATATATTAATAAGGGTGATTATGGTTATGATGTTCTCTATAAATATATTAATAGGGTGAATATGGTTATAATGTTCTCTATAAATATATTAATTAGGGTGATTATGGTTATGATGTTCTCTATAAATATATTAATAAGGGTGATTATGGTTACGATGTTCTCTATAAATATATTGATTAGGGTGATTATGGTTATGATGTTCTCTATAAATACATTAATAAGGGTGATTATGGTTACGATGTTCTCTATAAATATATTAATAAGGGTGATTATGGTTATGATGTTCTCTATAAATATATTAATAAGGGTGATTATGGTTACGATCTTCTCTATAAATATATTAATAAGGGTGATTATGGTTATGATGTTCTCTATAAATATATTAATAAGGGTGATTATGGTTACGATGTTCTCTATAAATATATTGATTAGGGTGATTATGGTTATGATGTTCTCTATAAATACATTAATAAGGGTGATTATGGTTACGATGTTCTCTATAAATATATTAATAAGGGTGATTATGGTTATGATGTTCTCTATAAATATATTAATAAGGGTGATTATGGTTACGATCTTCTCTATAAATATATTAATAAGGGTGATTATGGTTATGATGTTCTCTATAAATATATTAATAAGGGTGATTATGGTTACGATTTTCTCTATAAATATATTAATAAGGGAGATCATATTTATGATGTTCTCTTTAAATATATTAATAACGGTGATTATGGTTACGATGTTCTCTATAAATATATTAATAGGGTGATTATGGTTATGATGTTCTCTATAGATATATTAATAAGGGTGATCATGGTTATGATGTTCTTTAAAATGTATTAATAGTAGCCATTATGGTTACGCAGTTGTAAACAGAAAATCTAAGTGTTAATACGGAGACGCATTCTCAGTAAAAAACACTGCACAATATATTTACGGCAAAGGAGCCTAACATTGCTTATCTAAAGATGTGTTGCTTTTAGACAATAATGCACAATGACATATTACCATGATCAAACTGGAAAAGATCATTTGATCTACACGTGTAATTACTGCCATTCTTCTTACGATTGATCTTACTCCATCTGTCATTATTTGTAACCTTTATAATGTTATTTAGAGGGGAAAACAGTTTATAAATTGTGGATAGATTAATACTGTTATTGACTTTTCCTTTGAAATGAACTTCGAAGTTTCATTCCGAGCGTTGGAAAATGTTCAAATAGGGAACTGATCACAAAAAACTTTTTTAAAAAAACTTTTTTCATTCGATCTTTTATTAAATAATATCAGTAAGTCAGTTATGTGCCATACGTGATACACGCTTTGGGTGATCATGTCTCGAAAGAGACATGAGTGACTGGACAGAAGATTATACCTCAGTAGGTTGCCATTGTTTTGTGCGGTAGACTAGTTGACAGTCAAGGCTATAGAACCCAATCTATCCTATTATTTAACCCGTAACTGGAGGAAAGAGACGGATTAGTACATTTCCCAATGGTATTTGTGCGGAAGTGAATGTAAGGAATTCAACTGGAATTCGAACTCGGATACACGATTTATTATTAAATAATATACAAAGTAAAAACAAAACAAAAAACATACGTATCAAATTAACGTCTGTCTATATTTCGGAAATTAAGTACTGTAACCATTTACATTATTTACATCATTAATTAAGACATCTCGTCCCATTTATTGCCATATTTTCGATGTTTCAGCCGTTGTACGCTCTGGCTTTCTTCAGGTGGTATACGTCGGAATTTCAAACTGAATTCTATTTTCAGTTCACGGGGGTAGATTGTTCAAATTCAAGAACACGTGGCTATTTGATAAAAGCGTCGATTGAGTAATCGAAAGAATGATTTGTGCGTTGTTGTCCAGTGGTTATCGACTCGGAACGAGAAATCGGAGAGGCGAGTTCGAATTCCAGTTGAATTCGTTGCAATCATATACGCGCAAATACCCTTGGGAAAGGTATTAATCCGTCTCTTACTTCCAGCTATGGGCCAAATAACACAACAGATTGGGTTCTATAGCCTTGGTTGGCAATCAGTCTAACGCAGAAAGCAATGGCAACCTACTGCGGGATAATCTTCTACCCAGTCAGTCATGTTTCTTTCGAGACATGATCGCCCAAACGTGTATCACGTATGACACTTAACTGACTGACTGATTTGATTAAAAAAGTTGCGAGTTCAATACCTGGGAACATAAACTTGGAGAGTTGAGTTACTAAGGGGAACTAACGGAAACTGAGATACTCAAAAAGACGGCCCGAGGAATTAGAAAAATTTGCCCCCCACCCATGGACTAAATAAATGGTTAAGTTCAAAATTGCAACGTATATCACCTGACAAAAACGGAAGCGTACGATGGTCGAAATCAAAGATGAGGACGATTGTCAAAACGATGAAAATACTCTAAACAATCGTTAAATTAATGGTTACTTGACCGTAAGTATTGAAAAATATCTTCAAGCATATCATATCAAAAATGTACCAGAACTTTCTTTCCAATCTATTATTATACAGATCTTAATTGATCAACTGACAAAAAGCAAGAACTACCGACCATATCACGTTTTAACAGCTGTTCCCCCACGATCACCGAAGCTAAGAAACGCCAAGCTTAGCCAGTAGCTAGACGGGTGACTGCTTGGGAATACCAGGGGCTGTAAGCTTGGATTTCCGGGTGGTGCAATAGATAACGGCTCGCAATTGTTAATCAGAGTTCCAATTCCAGTCGGGTTCGTTATATTCAGTTACGCGCTAGTAAACTTAAGAAAGGTATAAATCAACTAGTTCCCCCCAGATATGGGTTAATTATTAAAACTTGTATCCTTAAATCATTATCTATATCTATAAAAGTGACGAGGGTAGAGGTTGTGTAAGTATTTTTTTTGTTTGATAGATTCGACTTAGCGTCTGCATTTTGCGGTCTAGCTCGACGAGAGTTGCGCTCAGATATAGATCAAAATTTTAGAACGCTAACGACACCTTGAAATTTTTCAGAAAGCCAAAATTAGGTTAGAAAAATATATATTATCATCACACAAAGTCAGGGATCAGTTTATGTATTGATTACAATATAGAATCGATCACCCCACTTATATTATCTATATCTATATATGTTGGCCCTCTCGCTCCCTCCTAATCCAATAGAGACACTTTACATTGTTTTCTATATCTATAAAAGTGGCGAGCGTGGACGTTGTGTAAGTATTTGCTATGTAAATTCATCATATGTTTTTTATTCTTATTATTCCTTAAACTACCCGAGTGAAACAGGGCTAAATTGCTAGTCTATATCTATAAAAGTGACGAGGGTGGAGGTGTGTAAGTATTTGCTATGTAAATTCATCATATGTTTTTTATTCTTATTATTCCTTAAACTACCAGAGTGAAACCGGGCTAAATTGCTAGTCTATATCTATAAAAGTGACGAGGGTGGACGCGTGTAAGTATTTGCTATGTAAATTCATCATATGTTTTTTATTCTTATTATTCCTAAAATTACCGGAGTGAAACCGGGCTAAATTGATAGTTATCTCAAAAGAATTCTTACATTCTAAAAATATTTTCTGGCATTAAATATACAAGTAGAAGAAGTATTTTTCTTTTTTTTATAATCATATCGACCCAAGCAAGGCATTTTACTGCCACTGTTTTGCAGGGGGTTACATAGAAAGAAAGTTATGAGAAAGAGTGACAGGTAATAGGGCGTGTCAGGAAGTGGATAAGAGAAGGATGGCATTACTAATGAGAGTATAGTGGACGGAGAAAGGAGCATGAGAGAGAGAGGATGCAGGTTAGTGAGATAGGAGATGACTATTGATATCACACTAATATTCTTGGAGATTGTAGCTGTCGGGGAATCAAGTAGACGGAAGGGAATTCTACAGGCGGGAAGTGCAAGAAAAGAAGATGTTTTAAGTAGAATTTGCATTTACATTTTATTGTTTCACAATAAAAGGGTGGGACCTAGTTGTTAATCTTGTGGCTCGCGTAAATTCATATATAGGAGGCACAAGTGAGCTAAGTTCATCGGAGCAGAAACCATGAAAGTATTTCTGGAAGAGACACAGGGAAGCCACATTGCGCCGGTGAGAAAGTGACTGTATCTGAGCTGCCAAGTCGGGATCGATCACATTACAGATTCTCCGTTGGATTTTGTCAAGTACACCTAAGTAGATAGCAGGAGTACCCTACCAGATTTGACAGCAGAATTCAATGCACGGGCGAATGGTAGATTTATATATGTGTAGGAGGATTGTTTCAGGCGGAAAAAACTTCCTGGCCCTACACAGAGAACCGACTTTCTAAGCAGCGTATTTAGCTATGGATTCTATATAGTCATTCCACTTGAGGTCTGTTGTGAGAGTTAACCTGAGCAGGCGCTGTGTTTTGCTTTTAAGGAGACTAGCCTGATCCATGCTAATGGGAGGGGGTAGGAGCGATTGTCTGTGATTGTTAATAAATAGCAGCTTCGTTTTGGAAGCTTAAAATTTACGAGCCATTTCTTACCCCAATATGCCAAGGATAGGATGTCCTTTTCAAGCTCGGCAGTGAGGTTTGCTTTGTCAGCCTCGGACGATTTTTGATCGAGGTGAGAGAAAACTATAGTGTTGTCAGCGTATATGCCTACTTGGGATTTTTTGCACCTGGGCGATCGTTAATGTAGATAAGGAAAAGCATAGGACCTAGAATAGAGCCTTGAGGAACACCCGCGTTCGTATGATAGTACTGGGAGGCATGTCCGTTCAATACTACCTTCATCGTGCGATTTGAAAGGAATGGCTGGATAAGGTCAAACAGTTGTCAACGCTTTGGAGATATCTCGGGCAAGTTCGGGCTTCGCCGTTCCTGTCGAGAGCCTGGTGTATATACTCAGTGATGGTCCTGAGCATATCAGCAGTAGACCTGGTGAAGCGGAAACCATACTGTTTGTCAGAGATAGTCTGTGGGCTGTGAAATGTTGAACCATCTCGGCGTTGATAATGGCTTCGAATATTTTGCCAAAGATCGGAAAGAGACTGATAGGGCGATAATTACAGGGGTCAGATGTTTCACAAGTGTTTTTATACATTAGAACCACGGAGCAGGACTTCCAACAGACAGGAAAGCAAGAAACAGAGAGGCAGTATTTATAGAATTTGGAGAGAACAGAGGAGAGTTCAGGGGAACATGTTTTCAGGACAATGATGGGGATTCCGTTGTTGCCGCTTATTTATAGTGGTAAAGCTTTGAAATTATGTTAGAGACCACCGAGGGGTTTATATGGATGTCATTCAGTTGGACCTCAGTTCGGGGTGGGAAGTCATGTCAATCAAAACAAAAAGTGATTGACGACACCTCAGTATAATCTGATACTCTTTTTCTTCTTCTTCTTATGCCGTGTCCCTTTAGGACTTAGTTGATCATGGACTTCCATTTGCCCTTGTTTCTTTTCGCTCTTAATATTTTCCTCTTGCTATCTCTCCCAAACTCCGCTGCGCCAACCATTTGCTCAAGCCCATCAGGTATGTCTCGCTCTTCTTTCCTCTGTTTCTCTTTACCTCTATCTACCCTGAGAGTATCAGATTCTCTAAACCTTCCCCCTTCCTCAGTACGTGTTCCTGTAACCTCAGTTGTCTCTTCTTGATTTTGAGTATAACTTTTCTTCTGGTTTGCATCCTCTCCAACACTCGTCGTTGCTCACGGGCTCGGTCCATCGTATCCTCAGCATCCTTCTGAGAAACCTCATCTCTGCTGCCTAGAGCCTCTCCTTCATCCTTGATGAGATCGTCCAGTATTCACTTCCATACAGAAGAACAGATATGACATAGTCCAGCACTCTTTTCTTTTTTTCCGGCGAGATTTTCCTGTCTCTCGGTAGTCTGGTTAACTTGGTTTAAAATATTAATGACTTGAGCCAGAACAACCTGGGCTGAATTAAATCCTTACTGATTTGCAGAAGGAGATGAAGATATTAAATTATTAAAAAATATTAATTTAATAAAAAAAATAGATTTGTAACCCATAACCTTACAACCGGCTTCTTAACGGGATCAGTTCCTTGATCTGTCCCCAGTCAATTGTTAAATGGGGCAAAAATAACTCCAAGACAAAACTGCTATCCTTCAATTATCATAGAGATCCACTTTATTTTCCAACGGTGTTGCTGATGCTTACCCCTATGAATATACACTCATTGAATCTTCTTGGTATCAATATTTTTACTGTCATAAACTGGAGTGGGGACGATTATATTAAATCAATTACTAGGGCTACTGCTAAGAAGGTTTATTTCCAGTATCGTGCTAGATCATCTTTCTCATCGGAATCTATCCTACACATTTATAATCAACTATTCGTCCGTGCATTGAATCTTAGTTAATTTCCGTAACGTTTATATTTGTTGAGTTTACAATACATTTCAGAGCAGATATGGTTGTTTGCGATGAATCGAAAATAGTGTTATATTGGCTTCATTAAAACCTTGTTTAGACTGCTGGTCATTCGTGGTCGAGAGGTCTAAGACGTGCCAGATCACATGGTAGCTTCACCTATGTGGATATGGGTCGCAGGTTCGAATAATGACATATATTTTCGTAATAAAAATTTATCGTAAATAATCAGGCCGGTCGATAGAAATATATGATACTGTTTAATTAAAAGCAGAATATCTATTTAAATACGAGTATCGATCAACAATAATGTTCAAACAAATCATTTCAAAAAGGTATGAAATGTTATAGGTCCTGACTTAGTATCTTGGTTTTAGTCACTTTTTCACCGTCGTGATATGGTTTCCCCTTGTATTTACTATAAATATTTGCATGGCAGTTGTTCTAATGAGCTATCCTTCTTGGTACTTCGACCAAATGAATTTAAGGCCGATGCTAGATTAGTTACTAAGTCTTATCGTTTTACTACTGAAATTGCTATTTGTAACCTATGTTCTATTTTAATGATTTATTCTCTCGAATTTCTCACCAGTAGAACGCTCTTCTAATTAATTGATTCTCCATCACCGACAATCTTAAAAGACTTAAATGCAACATCGCTGAATCCAGTTATTTTCTTGTCTTTTCTCTTCACTAAAATCTTCTTAGTTTCTTTCATTCCCAGCAACCTCTGCGTATTAGTGGCATTATTTTCTTGCTTGAGGTGGAAATTATTAAAAAAAACAAAAAACAATGCTGCAATACCTCGAGGCTACATTAAAATGTTTCTGCTATTCAAAGAAAAAATTCGATTATTTTTGTTATAAGCTCAGTGGCTGAAGTATGTATAAGTGAACCGCTATTAACATGACAATCGTTGATGTAACTCATCATCTTTTAAAATAGCGAATCTTAAAAGCATCAATACTTTACCTCATTAGTATTTCCTCTAAAAAGAGCGTACATTGGTGATAGCGCAGTAGTTGAGAGGGCGGCTATAACACTTTTTCCTGGTTTGTTCCTCACTACCATGATACTATAAATATTATAGCATGATTGCTAATATTATAGTCTTATTAGTATTATAGCCTTATTACTAATATTATAGCCTATAATATCCTTAACGTAAATATTACATGATTATTAGAGCCTTCTTAATATTATAGCCTTTATAGCCTTATTATTATTATAGCCATATCATAGCCTTACAAATATTATAGAATTATTACACCTTCATATTATTATAGCATTAGTGTTAATATTATAGACTTATCATTAATATTATAGCCTTTATAGCCTTATTATTAATATAATAGCCATATCATAGCCTTACAAATATTATAGAATTATTACACCATCATATTATTATAGCCTTAGTGTTAATATTATACACTTATCATTAATATTATAGCCTTGTTATCGTCAGATTGTTAATATTATAGCCTTATACCAATGGTAGCTCTAAACAAGGAATAATTATCCCTACTTAATTGTCGGATTTTAATAAAATTGTCAGGATTTATTCATAAATTAATGAAATTATTTTAGAAATATTTATTTTTTAGAAAATCATGGTAAAAATTTTATATTTAACATCTATTACCCAACACTAATTTAGTTTTATGAAATTCCGAAAAATTAAATTTTGTGCCTCTTAACGTTAATATTAGTTAAAAACAAAACTCCTTCAAGAATATAAATCATTAATTTTTTTTTTTCTGGAGGGATACAAGAGGAAAACCTGCTACCGAAAATCTCCTCTGAATTGCAACTGAAAATGAAACAAAGATATTATTTAATTAGAAAAGATTTTAATTGCGTTTATGGACACTATTGTCTTAAAGAAAAATATATTTTGATGAATAATAAATTTTTACAAGTATTGTTTTCATTTTTTTTAAACATTAAACTAAAATAATTTATAAAGTTTTAAATCTTTTAAATTTCTGCATTAATTTGTGCCGGGTATATCATATTGCTATTAATTAAAAACAATATTTATTAATCATAATGTAAACGCTTAATGCAAATTCATCGAACACCAATATTTTAAAAAGAATTTTGTCTTTGTATGTCTGTCTGTGTATGAACTTGCCGATTATTATAAATACGGACATCCATACATCAACTTCTATTCCAACAGTTTACTTTCCTTGCACTTCCCGACTGTGGAATTCCTTTCCAAACGATTGCTTCCCCGACGGCTACAATCTGCAGGAGTTTAAATGTAAGGTCAATAGACACCTCCTAACACACTAACCTGCTCCCACTCTATCAAACACTCTTCCCATCTGCCCAACCCTCTTCCTCGGTATCCTTACTCATCTGTCACCTTCCTCCTGACATTCCCAATGTCTAACTACTCCTTCTCTTTACCTTCCTCTATGTAGCCCCATGCGCAATAGTGGCAGTAGAATGCCTTGCTTGGGGAGAGATGATTAAAAAAAATTACGAGACATATTTAGAAAATAAGAGTGATAAGTATTACACAAAATACCTAAGATTCAATGTAACATTAAATTACAGAGAAGTTTCTCCTTCTTCTATGTGCCAAGTTCCTTCAGGAAGAAGGTGATCATGGCCCTCCACATCTCCCTATTCCCGGTGGCTCTTAGCACGCTTTCCTCTGGCTCCCCACCCAAATCCCGCTTTCCGGTCCACTTTCTTAGGCCTATCAAGTATGTTACACGCTGCTTTCCCCTATCTCTCTTTTCCGCTATCTGACTTGTGAGTATTAGATTCTCCAAGCCCTACTTCCTCATCACATGTCCCAGGAACTTTAGATGTCTTTTTCTGATGTTCAGTATTAATTTCCTTTTTGTTTCCATCCTTTGCAAAACATCATCATTGTCACATGTTTGATCAATGATAATCGCAGCATCCTTCTGTAGAACCACATTTCAGTTGCTTCAAATGTTTCCTTCATCTTTGATGAGATAGTCCAGCATTCACTGTCATATTGAAGAACTGACACCACATAGCAATCCAGTACTCTGTTTTTTGTTTCTAGCTAAATTTTCATCATCTATCAATACCCTTCGGGAATGCATCCCTCGCCATGCCAATTCGCCTCTGGATTCCCAGATATTTAAATTTTTGTACCTGCTTGATTTTAGTATCCCCCACTTGTAATTGGCATTTTGGGCTACTCTTTTTGCTGATGACCATGCATTAGGTTTTATTGTAATTTATTTTAGCCTTTTTTTTCGACTTTCTTCAGCTACCTTCTTTAGGAGGTCTTGTAGTTTCCTTTCAGTGTCTGTTATCAGCACTATACCATCTGCGTATCTAATGTTGCTTAGATTGTGGCCACCGATGATAAATCCTTTTAGGGTCCTCATAATAGTCTCGCAGTACAAGTTGAATAGATCCGGTGAAAAGACACATCCTTGTCTTACGCCCCTTTCTATCTTTGTGTATCTGCTGAATTCGTTTCCTGTACATATGCAGGCGGTTTGTTGCCACTAAAGATTCTTAATTACTCTTTCCCAAATATGTAGTGGTTGCTGAGCATATTTCATTAATTTCTTAAGATTAATAGTTAATAAAAAATAAGCTCACGTTATATTCCTTAAGTAATTTTACAGATATATCCACGGTAAAAACAAGAGATAAACTTCCATCTGTCAGGTAAATGTCGATGTCTCCTAGAATAAACAAATACTACAATGTAAAAAAAAAATTGTTTTTGAAATATTTTAATTTTTAAGCAAATAATAATTGTTTAAAATCACATTAATTATACTTTAAATCAGCTAATATTCCTCAAATAACATTTTTAGAAAAGTATATTTTATGTTTGAGAGATTTTTTAATATTTAGATGTCAGATAGATAGGAATGGTGCAGAAAATCAGTGATGTCATTGATTTCAAAAGGAAAACGCTATCTATCAACCTATATTAGTTTTAAATGCAGCAAAATATTTTGCATATTGGAAATATTAAATATAATCGATTAGCTTGAAATTACAACTAAAAAAAGCTTTTCCATTTTAAAATATTCATTTAAAATCTTACATATAGCTAATCTTTGGTGGTACACACACACGCACACACACACACAAACACACACACACACACCACACACACACACACACACACACACACACACACACACACACACACACACATATATATATATATATATATATATATATATATATATATATATATAATGACTAAGCACTCGTTTCCAAGTACACACATTATTTCCGCTTGTTCGACTTTGTCTTATAGTGCAAGTAGGCTGAACGGATCCTAGTTACGCTTTCAGAAAAATGGCCCATAATCAGATTGAATCAGCAATTGTAATTCTATATATATATATATATATATATATATATATCAGCATGCGGTGTAGATATAGAAGAATCCAAAGGAGTATCCTGTACATACAGTGGTAGGGTAACTCTCTAAGAGAGCTCTAAATATATATGTATATCCATACATATAGAACGAATATAAGAAAAATTAAGGCGACACGTTTTTTCATGATAAATCGGATGTTTAGGCCGATTTCAGCCGAACCATCATCAGCTTCCGTTTTTATTGTACAAAGGAGTTTACACGGATGAAATTCACAAAGACCTAAAAAAACGAATAAAAATAACGGTTGCTCCCTTAAAAGAGAATATTTAAGAATAAATACATCATTGCATCAGTTCGGCGAACACACACACATATTTTTACATAAGCATATATACGCAACATATAATCAAAGAACACGCGTCGGTGCGGATGTCAACAAAAATCCAAAGATACATTCAGCCTCTCAGTTTGACTGCTGACCCGTAGATTTGAAGCGTAAAGAAAGTGGGTTAAGCGAGAGAGAAAGAGAGAGAGAGAGAGAGAGGGAGGGGGTGGGGAGAAAGAGAGAGGGAGGGAGAGAGATGGGGGAGAGAGCGTTAAAAAGTGAGGGTAAGTATCTTAAAGCGTAAACGAAAAGTGAAGAAAAGGAAAGAAGAGAGGAATAAATTTAAAATAGAAAGAAAAGATGATAGGAGAAAATGAAAATAAAAATAAAAATTATATATTCACGGTGAAAGGATAAGAAATTGGAGTTTAAAAAAATTAAAAATATATTTAAGAGATAATCGTTAATCTGTTGTGATCACAAAATCATCACACCACTCTATAATCAAAATTATACTAATTATACAATAAAAAAAAATAATAAAATACAATATAAAATTCAAAAAAATTAATTTAAAAGTAAGCCCCATTATTCTATTTAAATTTAGTTGCTTAAACTTAATTATTTAGTTTAAAAATAAATTTACATATTACTAGTGAAAGAATAAGAAATTGGAATTTTAAAAAAACCTAAGAAAATTTAAAAAATTAAGATATACTAGTTAATCAATCCGCTTTAATCGCAATTACCTCCCCACCACAATATAATCAAAATTATGCTCATTATTCGGTTAACATACAAGAATAATAATACAATATAACTTAATAATGTAGGTAAATTTTTCGGTCAACGGTACAGTTATGATACAGTATAACTTTAATAATGTAAAAAAAAACATATATATGTACACAAACAGCTCACACAGACACACACGTAAATGCGTACACACATACCCGTATACGCATATATATGTATACACATATATGTACATGTACGCAGATACATATATACATATACACATATACGAACACACAAATGTATATATACTAGCAGTATAGCCCGGCGTTGAACGGGTGTAATGAAAGCTTTAAAACTAATCCATGGTTCTGGAGCTTAGACTCTTTGGACGTTGGCACGAAAGACTAAAAAGTTTCCAGTTAAAGTGAAACCGTAGACTGAAAGAAAACTGAATGACTGTAAGTCAAACTTCTGAATATCGTTTCTTATGCCTTTGTCTATGAGTGTATCAAATTTGATTAAAATCGGACCACTCCTTCTATAACCTGAATTTTCGATTAACGATTTTCGATATTTATTGGGGGTACCTCAACACAAAACCATGCTAAGAACACTCGCAGACGCTTATAGTACAACTGTGTAAATTTTCAAGAAAATCGGTTCAGCCGTTTCGGTGTCTGTAGGTAACGGACACACACACACACACACACACACACACACACACACACACACACACACTGACAAAGTTTCATTTATAAATAAATTTAGATACACTCAACAACCAGCAAAAACAAATATGTAAGCAATACCATAGACATATGAAAACCCGTATATATATATATATATATATATATATATATATATATAACAATGGTGTACAATTATATATTCCGTAAAATTGTGTGATGTGTGTAAAGTCGTCAGAGGAATGAATGAGAGGCTAAAAGTTTAACATAGTTTAAACCGGCTCCTTTGTAGACATTTAAAATTTAGTTCCCTTCTCAGATTCAGCAGATCCAATTGGTTAATAAATATATATATTAACCAACGTCTGTTCTACGACTCTGAGTTTCATGGAGTATACAATCATCAGTTATAACAGACAGTACATAATATGCAATCGTGAGGTGCATATTATGATGTACTCACTCGTCAGGACTGTTTGACGACGACCCTTCGAAATCGGCATGAATCTGCTCAGTTAAAGAAACAAACCCTTTGTAATTACAAACGCTCTATCTACACTCTGATATCGAGCACCTTACGATAAAAAACCCTGCCACCCAAAATATATTTTATTAATAAAACCACGGAAAACAACAAACTTGGAGCTAAATATTACCACATTTATTTACTATATATATATAATTACTTAGTTTCTGATTATAATAAAGTATGACCAGTGCACATTTGTATTAAAAAGTATTCAATACTATTATATTGTAAAACTTTTGAATATTTTCCATTTGTAAACGAGACATAGTTTTCTACCATGAGTGGTGTCTTCAGGCGATTTTCAATAATTGATTTTACCGTTTAACGTTTTCTTTACTTCTTTTAAGAACGCTCACGTAACGGTGTTTTTTTTTTTTTTTTTGAAGGCTAACGTGGCAGGGAATTTTTTGAACGCGCAATTTTTAAAATTATGGATGAAAATGCCATAATTCCTTGTAATTTTAAAAATTGCGCGTTCAAAAATTCCCTGGCACTTGAGCATTCATAAAAAAGCCACCGTTACGTGAGCGTTCTCAAAAAAAAAAAACGGTAAACGGTAAACGGTAAACTCAGTTATTGCAAATCGCCTAAAGGCACCACTCATGGTAGAAACCTAGGTCGCGTAATAACTCGTTTACAGATTTTTAAAAAAATGTGTGTGTGTGTGTGTGTGTGTGTGTGTGTGTGTGTGTGTGTGTGTGTGAACGCGGAGGCGTTGGCTTGAGCTACGGTTAGTTGTCTATGTGACAAAAAGTAATTTGGTTAATCCTGAAAAGATAATGTTCTGTTAAAAGATGAGTCCCAATCCACCGCCCGACCAATTACTAACGGGAACCGACTGATTGCCATGGCAACGATCGGCACACTAGGAACCGTCATGCCTTGCACATCCGGTCGGTGATAACAGATCATGTGATACTGAACGGCGGGCAAATTTTATGAACACGAACATCACAGTGAATTGCCTTCGGAATTATGTGTTTGTGGATTCACTTTATGCTTACTTCTCACACCGACACTCATCCTCCCCGCCACACGAGTGGGTGCTGAAAATTCAGGGATTAGATATCCTAAAACACTCTTTGATATTTAAACATTTAATAAGACATGGAGAAGTGGGTAAACGAACAAATTTTCTGCACCTCCTTACGTATTTGAGGAGATACTGAAATACATTGGTTACATTAGGAGTTATATATATATATATATATCAATTAGAGAAAATTTTCAAAATTCAACGGTTTCGGATGTACATTTCGACATAGGATCTCTAATAAAGACTCTACGTCACGTCAGCGACATTGTTTTTCCAAATGGTGAAGGCCCTGAGTTAGAGTGTGGAGGGTTTTTTGTTTAACAACGGTCACAAAGTGGAAATGGACAGAGCTGGTAGTTGCGGGGTTACAGGGTTTTTAAATGGTATATTTAGGAAGGGGAGGAATAGGAGTTCATATTTTATAAAGATAGACAACTAAATGAGTTAAATTACTCTTTAAAGTTAAGATTTTGGGCTGTTTGAATAGGTGTATTTAGGCGAGAAGGAATGGGCTTCAATATAAGAATTTAAAAATTTTTAAAAATTTATTTGATTAAACCTTTTGGGTAGAAGCGAGTTAAATGCTAATTACAGGAAGTTATCAGTTTAAAAAATATTAGAGAAAAAAATATATATTCATATATGTGTTAACCAAGGAAAAAGGGGTTTAGTAAAAGAATCCATATTTTCTAAAGATAGGCAATTAATGGATACAAATGGACGTAAATTCCACAATTAGATATTTATTTTAAAATTTGCTCAATAAAAAAGTAGAGCATAAATATATGGTAATTATAAATAATAATCAATAGATGGTAATAGTAATTATAAATAGTAATAATAATAATAATAATAATAGTAAATAATAATAAATACAAACAAGAATTACAGTTAGTAGATTCTGTAGAAAAGCAAAACAGAAGCCAAGAACCAACTATTGCGGCAAAAAATATGAAAATGAAAGCCAAAGATAAAGCTCTTGAAAAGATGAAACAGCGCTGGCAAGACAAACCTCTGCATGGCCAATATCCAGTACGTGCCAATAAATCCAATGTTGACAAAGTTAATACTCATCGATGGTTACGTGCATCTGGATTAAAGTCTGAAACTGAAGGATTTATACTTGCAGCACAAGACCAAAGTCTTTTCACGAGAAACTTTCAGGCAAATATTATGCATAATAATATGGATCCAAAATGCAGGTTTTGTGATAAACACCAAGAAACAATAGACCACCTAATCTCAGGCTGTTCTGTGCTTGCCCCAAACGAATATAAAAATCGCCACGATAGAGTTGGGCAATATTTACATTGGGCAATGTGCAAACATTATGGAAAAGCTGTAAACAAACACTGGTATGAACATCATCCAGCACCGGTTACAGAAATAGAAGATTTAACCATTCTATGGGATTACACCATCTACACAGACAGAAAAATTGAAGCAAACAGGCCAGACATTATTGTTAAAAACCAGAAGGAGAAAACTTGTCTATTAATTGATATGGCTTGTCCAGCGGATTGTAACATAGCAACCAAGGAATTTGAAAAACTGTCAAAATATAAAGACCTGGAAATTGAAATAGAAAAAATGTGGAAATTGAAAACAAGAGTTGTGCCAGTGATAGTAGGTGCACTTGGAATGATAAAAAATGGAACAAAACAACACATTGAAAGAATCCCTGGAAACCCCAGCTTAAGAGATATACAAAAAATTGTCTTATTAAGTACAGCCCACACACTAAGGAAAACGTTATCTATGTAATGCTGGGGATGATAGGGAAGATAGAAAAACATGAAATGGAGTCATAACAACATGCCACTACCTGCCTTAGGTCTCCCCGCAGACTTGGTTGGTAGTGAGACCAATGCAGAAATCGAAATATGATGAAAAATGACATAATAATAATAGTAATTATAAATAGTAATAATAAATATATGGTAATAGTAATTATAAATAATAATAAACATATGGTAATTAATAATAATAATAATAATAATTATTATTATTATTATTATTATTATTGTTGTTGTTGTTGTAGTTGTTGTTGTTGTTGTTATAGCATACTGCAACTCAATAGCTATAAAGTTCCGGTGTTAAAACACCATCATCAGGCAGTAAACGTTGATTAATTTATTTTGTATTATATAGATAAGGAGATATTTAAAATATGTATGAAAATAAAATAAAAATGAATAAATAAAAACAAGGCCAGCCAATGAAATGAACGAAGTGGAGTGGGAGTTTATAACACCCCAAAGAACATTGTGTGTACTACTCACTAGACTGTAGTGTAGCAAATGTTTTGCGACAGAAAGCCAGACATGTAAAAAAATTTAAACCGGACGAAAAAAAAAAATAGAAAAAAAATTAAAGAAAAGAAAAAAGATGAGAGAAGAGAAGAAAAAGGAAAAACAAATTCAAACGTCGGAAAAGATAAAATAAAATAAATATTAGAAAAAATCAAAACCAACAGAAAGATAAGAATAATGATAAAAATAAAATCAAGCATTAAAATAAAAACGTCTTTTTTTAATCTTTTCTCCCCATGCAAGGTGGTAACGCCACTGATGTGCAGGGGACTACCTAAGAGTAAAAGATATTATATACGAGGAGAGTAAAGAGAAAGACAAACCAGTTACAGGGGATGTCAGAGAAAGGAGCAAGAGAAGGATGGGATTACAGGTGTGATGACAGTTGCAAAGGTAGCGAGAAAGGAAAAGATATACAGGTTGTTGTAGAAAGAACTAGAATCAAGTGGTTAAGAGATGGGTATTGACATTGCATTTAAATTCCTGGAGGTTGTAACCCTCAGGAAAGCAAGAATATAGAATCGAGTTCCACAGACGGGAAGTGCGAGAAAAGAAGCTGATGGAGTAGAATTGACGTCTGCATTTGGTTTATCTAACTGTAAATGGGTGGGACCCAGTTGCCAGTCTCTTTACACGAGTAAATTTATGTGGCAGAGATACCAGCAACTTAAGGGAATTTTTTTCATAAGTACAAATAAAATAATAGTAATTTAAAAACACCATTTCAATAAGATAAATTGTTTTTATTTTAAGTTATAAGGGGATTTTTTTCATAAGTACAAATGAAATAATATCAATTTTTTAAAATTGCCAGTTCAATAAGCTAAATCTTTAAAAGTTAATAGTGGTTTTGTTCTTAAGTACAAATACAATACTAATATTAATTAAAATTACCATTTCAATAAGCTAAACTTTTTTTTAGTTATAAAAGAGATTTTTCATAAGTACATGTAAAAAGCATGAGCGTTGTGGTACAGTAGATATCAGCTCGGAACGAGAAATCGGGGAGCAGAGTTCGAATTCCAGCTGAATCCATTGTATTCACTTACGCGCAAATACCCTTGGGAAAGGTATTAATCCGTCTATTCCTCCCAGTTATGGGTTAAATAGCAGGACAGATTGGGTTCTATAGCCTTGGTCGGCAACCAGTCTACCGCAGAAAGCAATGGCAACCTACTGCGGGATAATCTTCTGCCCAGTCAGTCATGTCTCTTTCGAGACATGATCGCCCAAGCGTGTATCACGTATGGCACTTAACTGACTGACATGTAAAATAGTTATAGTAGTTGAAAAAACTACCAGTTCAATAAGCTCAATTTCTTTTAAAGTTATAAGGGGATTTGTTCATAAATGCAAATAAAATAATAATAATAATTAAACAACCGCAAGTTCAATAGGATATTTTTTTTAAATAATAAAGTGAGCAAATAGTGAAAATATTGAAATAAATTTGAGATAATTTCAGATATATTTAAGGAAGATTCTACAGTTGCAAAAGATAATTTCATTACGTTGATTCAGCAAGTCACTTTTGGGGAATATTATTATATGGAGTTTTTTTTGTAAGCAAAAGAAACATATTTCATGTAAATATTTACATGTTCTAGTTTTAGTTAATATTTTCCATTAAACTGTAGGAGTTTTATTTGCATCTTTCAACTGCCAGTAATATTTAGAAAGAGAAGTAGATTTTCTATATAGTTTAATATTTGAAGACAAATTATTCTAGTAAAATTCTTAGTACATCCGACATAAAGTTTGGTAATATTAGAAGTTTCATTAGTAGTTTTAGTAGCTTGGTATACAATGGATTCTGTAAAGCATTTATCTAAATTTATTTATAAATGAAACTTTGTGTGTGCGTGTCCGTTACCAATAGACTCCGAAACGGCTGAACCGATTTTCTTGAAAATTTACACAGTTGTACTATAAGCGTCTGCTAGTATTCTTAGCTAGGTTTTGTGTCGCGGTACCCCCGATAAATATCAAAAGTCGATCATCGAAAAATCGGGTTATAGAAGGAGTGGTCCGATTTTAATCAAATTTGATAAATCATAGACAAAGACACAAGAAAGGATATTCAGAAGTTTCAAGGTTTCAGGTTTTGCAATAGTGCAGAAAATCGATAATATATATATATATATATATATATAAGGCAAGATGTTTGTGTGTGTGTGTCAGTTCATCTTCCTGTATGCCTGTATTTTTTTCAGCTCTTTTATTTTAGTTTTTGCTTCTGGTTTGGCTCTAAGTAGGTATAATTGTAGTTCTTGGTCTCAATCATGATACCATTTACTCAAAGGACTTATTTAGCCTTCAAAATTCTGCTTACGACGAAAAAAACTTATTTGATATCGATACCAGGAAGTGAAAATTTGACTCACATCCATTCATTTTTCTTTCAGTCTACGGTTTCGCTTTAACTGGAAACAACTATTGGGTTTTAGTCTTTCGTGATAACGTCCAAATAGTCTGAGCTCCAGGACCATGGATTTGTTTTAAAGCTTTCATTACACCCGGGCAACGCCGCGCTATACTGCTAGTTTTGCATAGGACATAACGTTAGTTGCAGGAACTAGTGTTATTAGCATTATTTATGGTACGGTGGTTATAATTAATATAATATTGTTTTAGAATTTTATTATTGTGTTTTTATTATCATATCAATATTATCGATGCAGTTATAACTAAGTTTCAGTGTATTTTTCTATAACATTTTGCGAAGTTGATTATTCGTTGCGAAGTGTTTTTGAACTAAATTTAAGAATTTCATGCCTATCTTGATACAAACCCTTTGATTAAATGGTAGTGCGCACCAAATTGTCTTCCTATTTCGACTATGAAATTATAATTAATTTGCTTGTGATATTTGATATCCTTGCAATTATAGCCACTGTTTTTTAGGGCTGTATTATAGGATTATGCTGAAAAAAAATGTCTTCAGTGGAGGGAATTGTTGTTCATTCTGAGTTCGAAAATCTAAACTGCAGAGAACCCGTGTCGTTTACGAATGTCTACGTCCTATGAAGAACTGTTTTCCTCAACTATCCTTATCCGTAAACAACTACATTGTCTACACCACCACAAAACTGACGACGAGTTTGACATTGCAATTTTCATACAACAGTTCCATCCGATTTCATTAAAACACACATCGAGATCTTTCAGGACCTGTCCGTGATATACTTGTTTATAACACATGCATAACAGCATCATCGACAAGCAAAAGAAATCTATAAGTAATATTAGCATTACTAATAAAAAAGAGAAATCCTACAATTAATAACATCAGTTATGAACATGGTAACAATGCGCTAACCATGTTCGGAAATTGAAACACACAAGACTCTATATGCATAAACTTTACCCATGTTTATTCACAAGTAAAACAAAAGTAGTTCTTCATAATGAATAAAATTATAGCTGAGAGCACTCTAAAATGCAAAAGTTTTGGATAATTCTTATATAATTTGAGTTATGAAAAGAAAATAATTATACGAACGCATGAAAAATTATATAAAACTTGAAAAACTATGAAAATAATTTGTCTGTCATTTTTAATGTATCCTGTATAAAAAAGAGAACGTTGCCCAAATACACGATATATATATATATATATATATATATATATATATATATATATATATAGTCCTCCACAGACAAATCTGTTTTGCTGTATCACAGCTCATCAGTACGGTTTTGACAGCCGATTGCTTTTTACCCAGGATTGAAACCCGGCCGAATTAACGTCAGTCGGTTATTCTACCTCTGAGCTCCGGGCGCTCGGAAGAAGCAGCCATATTTTTTAGCGTGTATATTATCATTATACACGCCCAGTAGCTGAGAGTGTTCTAATTCATTGCTGAATGAACGATGCTTAGATGCCAGAGTAGTTACTGTTTTTTAAAGTCCACCATTCTTCCAGAGTGTTCAATCAGGGTGTATTGGCAGCAATCTCTCTTTTATGCAGGTTTCATTAAAAATAACAGACAAATTGTGATGATTAATATTTTATGTAATTTCTCATGTAATCTTATGATTTTTTTGAGGACATAAATTATATAAAAATTTTCCAAAGGTTTGTTTATCTGAGCACTTTTAGCACTACTTATAGCCATTTTCAAGAATGAATGTTATTTTGCGTGCAAAAGAATGTATATGGTGTTATGCATGATGTAGAATATTGTGTAATTGTTACATACCGAACACGGTAAGCATGCGGCTAGTGTGTTCGTAGTTGGTAATATTCAGTGTTGAGCTTTTATTTTTATTAATAAAGCCTCCGTTGTTTTTAGTCTTTTTTTTTTTTAGCAAGTGGATGATGCTATAATATTTGTGTTGTTAACACGTATGTTCCGTATAGAGTTTGGTAAGTCTCCGTTTGTGTTTCAATGAGATCGAATTGAGCTCCGTGCAAAGAGATGCAACGTGAGTCTTCGCGTCAGTTTCGTAGTTGTATGACCGATATAATTATTTACAAAATTACGATCAAGAAGGCAGTTCTTCAACTGACATGTGAATTCGTAAATAATATTGGTTCGTTGTAGTTTAGATCACGCGAGTGAATTGTTGCTTTTGATGATGAGATTAGCCGTTTTAAATTTTGTATAATAGATGATTTATTTATTTATTTATTTGTTGAAGCCGACGGGAGTTGCGTATTTTTGGATGATGTTTCGAAGTGAAAATTCGTCCTGTTTATAATTGATATGAATATGATTTTTCTAGAAGATATTAATGTCATTATTACAATCGATCTGTTTGAAAAGAAAAAGACTGATGTGGTAGTCAAGCAAATGAAGTTCTTTGAAGAAAAACATGCAAAAAATGAGTCTACCACAGAGAGAAATGGCAATGTAGTGCGAAAAAATATGCATCATATCCAATAATTGATAGGAAGCGGCATGATCACCTAAGTGTGTATCACCCAAGTTTGTATGGCATTTCACTGTCTGATATCTCAACTTATTTATAAATGGAACTTTGTATGTGTGTGTGTGTGTCTGTGTGTGTGTGTGTGTGTGTGTGTGTGTGTGTGTCCGTTACCAATAGACTCCGAAATGCCTGAACCGATTTTCTTGAAAATTTACACAGTTGTACTATAAACATCTGCGAGTGTTCTTAGCTAGGTTTTGTGTCGAGTTACCCAGGATAACTATCGAAAATTGATAATCGAAAAAATCGGGTTATAGAAGGAGTGGTCCAATTTTTAATCACAATAGTACAGAAAATCGATAATATATATATATAAGGCAAGATGTTTGTGTGTGTGTCTGTTTATCTGTCTGTATGTCCTTTATACAATTTTTTATCCGATTCTCACCAAACTTCACACAAATCTTCTTTAGTCTGAGCTCCAGGACCATGGATTAGTTTTAAAGCTTTCATTACACACGAGCAACGCCGGGCTATACTGCTAATATGTATATATCTGTATCTATGTATTTATCGCATATTCTATGCATAGATGTGTATAAATGTGCACATGTTTAGTGTGTGTGTGTGTGTGTGTGTGTGTGTGTGTGTGTGTGTGTGTGTGTGTGTGTGTGTGTGTGTTTTCATTTTCATATGTAGATATAAATTATAGTAAAATATTTCTAGGTACCTATGTATATCTACATCAATATACAGGTATATATTTATATATTTTTATATGTAGATATGGAGCAGATATTTGTGCATACATTTATATTATGTTTGAAAATATGTATTAAATGTGTATATCAGTATTTAAATTATATTCTACCACACATAAACATATTGGATTTTTTAAGCAATTTATAAAATGATATTGTGACAAAATTATTATTTTTCTTTATTAATTACATATTTTTATTTATTTATTTACACTGTTGGGGGCTGTTGCTATCATCTTTATTGCCATATTCACGACATTTTAACTGGTGCACACTTCGACCTTCATCAGATGAGTGAGGACAGAAGTCCGAGTAATGAAAATGATGTAAATACCTTATTTCACAAATATAGACAACCATTTTAATTTGTATGTAAAGACCAAAAATTGAAGGTTTATTGTTACCACATTGCCTCGGAATTGGGAGTAATAATTTAAATGAGGTGTATTTTTTTTTCAAAATAACAACTATATTTTCTTATTAATTACTAGCAGTATAGCCCGGCGTTGCTCGGGTGTAATGAAAGCTTTAAAACTAATACATAGTACTGGTGCTCAGACTCTTTGGACGTTGGCACGAAAGACTAAAAAGCAAGTTGTTTTCAGTTAAGCGAAATCGTAGACTGAAAGAAAAATGAATGGATGTAAGTCAAATTTTCATTTCCTGGTTTCGATATCAAATAAGTTTTTTCGTCGTAAACTGAATTTTGAAGGCTAAGTAACTCCTCTGAGTAAATGGTATCATGGCTGAGACTAAGAACTTCAATTATAGCTCCTTTGAGCCAAACCCGAAGCAAAAACTAAAATAAAAGGGCTGAAAAAATACAGGCATACAGGCAGATAAACAGACACACACAAAAACATCTTGCCTTTTATATATATACATATATATATACATATATTATCGATTTTTTGCACTATTGTAAGAACTGCAACCTTGAAACTCCTAAATATCGTTTCTTATGTCTTTGTCTATGAGTGTATCAAATTTGATTAAAATCGGACCACTACTTCTATAACCCGATTTTTTCGATTATCTATTTTCGATATTTATCGGGGGTACCTAGACATAAAACCTAACTAAGAACACTCGCAGACGCTTATAGTACAACTGTGTAAATTTTCAAGAAAATCGGTTCAGCCGTTTCGGAGTCTATAGGTAACGGACACAGACACACACACAGACACACACACACAGACAAAGTTCCATTTATAAATAAGTTTAGATTAGTTAATGATTTTTATCAGTTATTAGTCAATGATAAATAAAACATTCTCCGGTTGTAAAAGGAATGAAAAGTACCCAACATGCCTTCATAGAAAAATATACTGACTTAAACTATGAAAATAAATTATTTCATTATATCAATATATATATATATATATGTTTTACTTTTTACATTAGAATATGAATTCATTCCATAAAATGTACTTTGAATGCAAAATTAATAATCTATATATATAAAAGTTAATCTTTGAGTCTGTGTGTGACTGTTCCCTATGCACGCTGGCATTTTTTGAAGCTACGCCATTCAAACTTTCTAGGGACACATATCTACAGAGAAGCCAGATCGACACATACTTTTTGAGTTTAAGTTCAGCAAATTTTCCCATTTACACTTTTTGGCCAATGGAACCGATTGTTTACATTTGCTCCGTAAAACATCTAAGATCTAAGATGGTTGCTAAATTACGTCACAGAAATCAAATCACACGTGTCAAGCGCGGCTAAAATATTTTTTCTTAAAAAAAAAAGAAAATGTGCTTTTATTTTTATTCCGACGTTTTAAAAATTCATTTGGTCAACAAAAACTGTGAATTTTCTTCACCCGTAATTTTGAAACAAAAGAAATATTTAAAAATTTCTTTATATAATTATTTTTTTTATATAACCGATTTTAATGGAATTTATGCATTTAATATTATAAACATGATTGCATCACGAGATTTGATGTTTGTGTGAGCATTGTCGCGGGCAACGCCGAGCTAGGATGTTAGTTAACGTTAAAAGAATAAAAAAAAAATTATAGAAAGTCTTTATGTATTGTAATCGACAGTAGCAGTGATTATTTGGTCAGTGAATGTCAAATATTTCCTTATAAGGAAACAGCTAATAGTAGCATTACCATTACAGATGAGAACATACGTTACACTTAACCCCCAGTAGAGTTTATGAATTTCCCGAATATGTTTCCATATAAATTAAGTTTTTCAATTTATTGTGATTTTTTTATGCCAACACCATATCTTCTAAGCAACTTCCAAAAGATATTTAAAAGAATGAAAAAATATTTCTGAAATTGTTCGACAAAATATATTTGACAAATTTAGGTTGTTTATTTTTGCTTGTATGCACTTTTTAGTTTTCTTTATTTTATGAATGTGAAGATTAGTACCCTGAATGATATATATATATATATATATATATATATATATATATATATATATATATATATATATATATATATATCGTTCATTCAGCAATGAATTAGAACACTCTCAACTATTAGGCGTGTATAATGATAATATACATGTTAAAAAGTCTACCCCCCCTTCTACCGTACGCCCATAGCTCAGAGGTAGAATCGCCGACTGACGTCAATTCGGTCGGGTTTCAATCCTGGGTAAAAAGCAATTGGCTGTCTAACCATACTGATGAACTGTGATACAGCGAAATTGATCTGTCTGCGGATGACTATATATATATATACTGCCTTGATTGTGGGTGAACTGATTATGTATATAATATCTTTTTGTACTATTGTTTAGCCAGTACAAGGCCCAAGATGCACTCATGGTTGACGTGCACTAAATGCGGTTGTTTCAAGTGCCTGCGTGTACAAAATAGATTGTATCTTATGAGAATATGTAGGATAGATAACGTTGACTTTAGACCTGAAACGTTTAACATTGTGTTGACCCGGGGAACATCTCTTCTAGGAACTGCTCCTCAACTTAAAACACTTCTGGGGAAGAAACTACCTCAGTATCTACAGAAAGTCACTCAAGCGGCCATGTTAATATCATAAAAGAAGTCAAATAGATCTATTAAGCTATAAACTCATTTGAAATTTACTTTTAAAATTCTTCTTTATTTTATTTTCAAGACATTCCGGCCAGTTAATCGTATTCCCATGGCATTATCTTCACGGTTCAGACAATCTAAACTCACTGTAACGAACCACCCTTACCCTACATCGTATGCCATTGATGAGACGTAAGTTTCAGTCGAGCTGCTTCTTCTCACGAACTATTGCTTCGTGAAACAATCTCCCAAGTGAATGCTTCCCCGACAATCATAAACTGTTCACCTCTAGAGTTAACTGTTATTTTCCCCGGATATTCACATAATCTTTGCCTCTTACTTTATAACCTTCTACTTTGATGGGCTCTCTGATCTAGTACAAGATGAATACCATTGTAAAAATAGAATTATCTGTAGTTTCATGCATTTTATCCAATATTAATTTCTCATCGTCAGTATTTTTCTACATCAGTATTGTTCATAGTAATAATTTGATACTTCATATACCAACAGATTCTCTGCACTAAACAAATTCATGTAACTCTGTGGATTTTGTAACCTCGTAGTGTAAATTGTAAAGGAATACTCAAAGTTATGAGGTAGGTGTTCACAATCGAGTTGTCTGCTCTCAGTCACGAGTTCGCCCTGTCTGTTGTCCAGGTTTTCTTATACGTGCTTCTGTTTCCGCCGTCTAGCTGTTGTCTTGGTGAATCTGCCTCAGGGCAAAAGGCGAAGTGTGAACATAATCACACTAGCTCTTCAGGGTAGCCATTGATGATATTTTAAGTGTGGGGAAGTTGAATGTGAAAATAGAAGTAAAGACGAATAGGAATTTCACAATAACATTGACTCGTTTTAAATTCCACGATGAATCTTTACCGTTATTCTGCAAGTAATTTAGACGAATAAGTTTGAGTTTTACTTAACGGCATATCAGCCTCTGTGTGTTATTTAATGCCAAAAAGTTAGTATTTTAAAGTATTTTTTTATGTTTCTTTATAGTGAGAAGGGGGATTTAGATTTAAATAAATGTTTTTGGTTTTTATTCTCTTTTATTATTAACCACTGGCCTCTAGCTCTCTCCCCTCCCCTGTATAACCTTCCCTTTCTCTCCTCCTATGTATCTGTCATCGCACCTTCTTTCTCAGCTTTCTATTGTTCCTTTCTAACTAGCTTGTACTCCTCACTCTTTTCTAATTAATCTTTTTACATTTATGTAACCCCCTGCACATCAGTGGCGTTTCCGCCTTGCTCGAGGTGGAATGATTAAAAAAAAAAAAAAAACTTAAATTGTCCTTCACTAATCTGTTATGGTAATATCTTTTTCTTCATCAAAAATGTATTATTGGTAATATATGTCCTTCAGAAATGGATATTTTTCTATAAAAGTCTATTTTATGTATATATTTCTATAAAAGTGTATTTTTATACTTTCATAATGTTTTGACCCCAGTTTTGGGGTTAACTATTTGCCGGGACCCTAACATGTGCTACCACTCTGGGTCAGGGTGGACCTGAGAACAACAGTAATTAAGAGGTGGTTCTATGCTCATCACAACCTCCCAATCAGAGGCCTTGCTGCCGGATGCAGTTTACCATCATGCCCAAGACCATATAGGAATAATCTAAGCTAACCAATAATAATGAGTAGCACAAATATTCATTTCCAGGAGGTTCGTTTTGAGAAAATGCCGTATTTAATTTTTTTTTCTTTGATTTTGTTTTATCATTTCACCTCTGGTAAGGCGATAATGCTACTAAGACACATGTGGGTTACTCTAAATGAAAGAGAATAAGAAAGCTTTCGAAAGAAATGGGAAACGTACTCCAAACAAAAAAACAAGGGATAGACCTCTACTCTTGTTAACAGACGAGGGAGGGATGTGCACTGGGTTACGGACCTAATTTCATTTTAATAAACCTTAGCCAGAATAACTCATTTTATCAAAAATTCCTGATCTTTTTATTCCTTAGTGTCATGGCGTTATCACCCATCAAACGGAATAAACTCTTCCAACCATTACATATACCTCCCCTCACAAGAGGGGAGAGCAGATAGCGTGAGTATCTAGTAGATAACCTGAGGAGAATGCCCTGAATATAGCCGAGAGTCGTCTACAAACACTGCTACCGTAACAACCCTTACGAGTCCGAATTCGAGGCTCGAATTATAGTATTACACACTAACCCGTATTATCGTTCTACTAACACAGTTCCAAGTGTTGTATTTTGCAGTGTTAAATATATATTCGTTATATCCTATTTTGGTTGTACTCTGTTATTTTTGCTGGACCTTTTACCGGGTCCACGACAGTTAGCTTCAAGTAAATAAAGTACATAGCTGATTATCAGGGTTAATGCTCCAGAAAAAAAAGCACAAAACTAAAAGAAAAGTTTGTTGTGTCTATCAGAAATTAAAAACTAAAAATTAATTATAGTGTCAAAAAAATTATAGGAAAATAATTATAAAAAATATAATTATCATTAAATCACTCATTCGAAACCAATAACAATCAACCCCACTTTCTTCTCACACATTCTCACTATCGGATTAGCAGTCAGCTCGGAGGTCAACGAATTTTTCGGCTCCTTTCCTTTTTCAGGCTACAATGGTAACATTTGTCTCGTAACACTCAACAAAAAACCGAGGTAATAAAAGTCTATACACTTTTATTTTCGAACTAAATTGTAATGACACTCAATACTTCTTCTTCTTCTTCTTCTTCTTCTTCTTCTTCTTGTGCCGTGTCCCTTCAGAAGGTAGGCGATCATGGACTTTCACTTGGGTCTGTCTCTTGTCGCTCTCAGTAATTTTTACTTTGGTATCTCTTCCAAGCCCCGCTCCGTCAACCATTTGCTCAGACCTAACAAGTACGTCTCCGGCTGTTTTTCCTTGTCTCTTCTTCCATTTATCCGACCTGTGAGTATCAAGTTCTCCAGGCCTTCTTTGCTCATTACGTGTCCCAGGAACCTCATTTGTCTCTTCCTGATATTTCTTATCAGTTTTCTTCTCGCTTGCATCCACTCATTACACACATCTGTAAAGGAAAAAACTCATACTTTATAATACCTTCTGATTCCGATTCATATTTAATCTCATCTTACAATTTACTCGGTATTACTGTCTCTCATGTCTCCAAAACTACATAACAACCAGATAAATAATACGCGTTTCGTTGTTTACACGGCTTGCTGTTTCTCATTTTCTGCGGGGATTTTTGTAGATATAAATTTTAGGTTATTTATGATAATTTACACAGAGTTATAACTCCACCAAAAGTTATAGCAAAATTCATAGCAGAAGGAATAAGGGACAAACTTCGGTCAATAAGAAATACCTGTTTCAACATCATTTTAAAAGTCAGGCAAAATCTGAATTTTGATTTGAAAGTGTTGGAGCCAATACACGTATATAGATATCAGTAGGAGTAAAAGCGAACTAATATAACGGCGATTTTTTTAATCTTTTCACCCCAAGCAAGGCGGTACCACCACTGTTGCGCAGGGCCTACATAAAAGTAAAAGTTTAGTCAGGAGGAGAGTGAAGAGAAAGACAAACCAGTTACAGCGGGTTTCAGAGAAAGGGCAAGAGAAGGATGAAACACAGGTGTGAAGAGAGTTGCGAAGGTAGAGAGAAAGGAAAAGGATAAGATATACGGGTTAATCTAGAAAGAACTGGAGTCAAGTGGATAAGGGATGGGTATTGACATTGCATTTAATTTCCTGGAGGTTGTAGCCGTCAGGAAAGCAAGTATACAGAAGAAAGATCAACAGGCGGGAAGTGTGAGAAAAGAAACTGTGGAAGTAGACATATCGCCTGCATTTGGTTGATCTAACTGTGAATGGGTGGGACCCAGTTGCCAGTCTGATTGAACGAGTAAACTCATGTAGCAGGGACACCAGTGACTTAATTTCGTCGGAGCAGAAGCAAAGAATAGAGTTAAAACCCAAAAGAAAAAAAGCAGAAGCTGACATTTCCTCCAGAGAAGAAAACACAAGAGTGTTAACTGGTTTCGCACCCCATTTATACAAATTTCGATCGAAGACAATCAAATAAAATTACGCACAGGCTAAAAAAAGAAAAACCCCTATTCTTAATGGAGTATACTCCATTAAGAATATAAGTATTAAGTGTTAGTATATGATTAATGGAGTCTATTTTTGTCTTTCACTTTTAATCAGTAAATCCTTCTATTTTATTGTTCTCCATCGAATTTTGGAAGGTGAGAAGCGAGACCAGCTTACGCCCAATATTTTTCCTTATATTTAACATCAGTTCATACAGTTTGTATTGTAAATAAATTTATAAAACATGCCGGTTTTCTACCCCAACATAACATCTAAACTTATTTATAAATGGAAATTTGTCTCTGTGTGTGTGTGTCTGTGTGTGTGTGTGTGTGTCCGTCCGTTACCTATAAACTCCGAAACAGCTTTACCGATTTTATTGAAAATTTACACAGTTGTACTATAAGCGTCTGCGAGTGTTCGTAACTAGGTTTTGTGTCTAGGTACCCCCGATAAATATCGAAAATCGATAATCGAAAAAATCGGGTTATAGAAGGAGTGGTCCGATTTTAATCAAATTTGATACACTCATAGACAAAGACATAAGAAACGATATTCAGAAGTTTCAAGGTTGCAGTTCTTACAATAGTGCAGAAAATTGATAATATATATATATATATATATATATATATATATATATATATATATAAGGCAAGATGTTTGTGTGTCTGTCTGTTTATCTGTCTGTATATCCTTTATACATATCCACAATTTTTAACCGATTCTCACCAAACTTCACACAAATATTCTTTAGGCTGAGTCTGAGCTCCAGGACCATGGATTAGTTTTAAAACTTTCATTACATCCTAGCAACGCCGGGCTATACTGCTTGTATTAAATATGTATATGCATGACTGTCCGAAGATAGACATGCATCTGAGAAAAATTATACTGAGTAGTCCGAAGGAACAGTTTCCTGGCGGGGCGACCCATTGCTTTAAAGGGGTGGATCGGTAGTCGCCACCGAGGCCAGCGCGACCGAAAATATCGGGGATGAGAAAGTTCTGACACTTGCCAGATCGCACGCGTTCGGGCTCCCCATATTAAACCTCGAACTTGTGTTACATCCATGTCTTACTGATGTGCGTTGTGGTGCAGAGAATATCGGCTTGGAACGAGAAATTGGAGAGTCAAGTTCGAATTCCTTGCATTCACTTACGCGAAAATACCTTTGGGAAAGGTATTAATCCGTCTTTTCTCTCCAGTTATGGGTTAAATAACAGGACAGATTGGGTTTTATAGCCTTGATCAGCAGCCATTCTACCGCAGAAAGTCATGACAACCTACTGCGGAATAATCTGCCCAGTCAGTCATGTATTTTTCGAGACATGATCGCCTAATCATGTATCACGTATGGTACTTGACTGGCTGACTGAATATAATAGTTGAAATCAAAACTTCATCTACTGGACATAAAATGGGGGATCGGTTTTTCTATTTTTACGAAGTAATAAACTGATCCCCCACTAATTACTACATATTAATATATTAGATAAATTATAATTAATCTCTTCTCACCCGAGTTATGGGTTAAATAACAGGAGAGATTGGGTTTTATAGCCTTGATTAGGAACCAGTCTACCGCTGAAAGTAATGACAACCTACTGCGGGATAATCTGCCCAGTCAGTCATGTATTTTTCGAGACATGATCGCCCAATCGTGTGTCACGTATGGCACTTGACTAGTTGATTGAATATAATAGCTGAAAACAATTAAACCTTCTTCGACTGGACAGAAAGTGGGGGATCGGTTTTCTATTTTTATGAAGTAATAAACTGATCCCCTACTAATTACTATTTATTAATATAATGGTATAATATAATTGATCTCTTCTCACTCCAGTTATGGGTTAAGTAATAGGACAGACTGGGTTTTATAGCCTTGGCTGGCAACCAGTCTACCGCAGTCAGTAATGTATCTTTCAAGACATGATCGCCCAATCGTGTATCACGTTTGGCAATTGACTGGCTAACTTACTGAGAAGACGATGTTAAAATCCAATGCTAATTAAATATTCGCAGCCCTGTTTATTTGAAGAAAAGGGGTGCATTTTACGTATAAATGAACAAGGGTGACTGGAAAGATCATTAGCCGACCAAGATACGCTCAGGGGATGTGATCAAATATGGTTTACTTTTACCCATACTTCCTCTTGCGCTCCACACATTTCTTCGATCGGGTTGCAGTGCTTGGATCTTATCAGCGAACTTTCATTCGGTTGGTAAAAATTCAACAACAGTAGCTATCGCTGTGATACTGGTACCCAGCCAATTGTATTTCCTGTTGGGGAACAGACGATAGTCAGACAGTGCCAAATCAGGAAAACAGAAAAGGTGATCAACCTCTTCGAAGCCACAGTTTCACACAGCAGATATTGAAACCAAGGACTTAACTGCTGGAACATTATCCTTAAGAAACAAAACACCTTTCATCAGTTTTTGGGGGCATTTGGCCTTTATAGCCTTTTGTAACTGCCTCAGTAACTTCGCATTGTAGCCTCTATGAATATAGTTAATAAAAAAATATTTTGTTATGGTGCCCTTCTGCGAGGAATGAACTCTTCCTTTTGCTATATATAAATTACCTGCCTGACTTCTATAGAGCAGTCAACAGTAGCAGTTAAGTACAGTAGTTAACGAGAGCAGTTAACGACAGCTACTAGTCAGGCAGTGTAATAATACCTTCGGACTTACTTATTTCTATATTACTTATTATTAACACTTCTTTGAATATTTTGTTTCTTGTTATACTAATTCACTGTTTTAAACCTACCTTCTTGTTCCGTGTCTTACTTCCAGCACAAACCGGTCACTACAACTTTGCGGCGAAGCTCCACAACACTTTTTCATCCAAAAAAGCTGAGCAAGTGATGAGGGGTGTTTACATTGCATAAATTGTTTGTCTCCGTCTCACAGTGATGAACTCAATACACATCAAGGGTTAGGAAACATTCAAGGACACCAGCTGAATCTGCCTCAAACAAAGTCACATTTTGCCGTGATGTGATCAACCTGGTGCACTTTTGATCCAGTGTCAGATGACTCCACGCTCATCGAGCAGAAACCTTCGTCATGCAAAGTTCATTGCGAAGAATATTCTCAACTCGCTCACAGAATATGCTAATAGTATTAGCTGTTTTATTTATAGCCAATCGCCTGCCATCTACCACCCCGTGGTTAACGTGAACAATGTTTTCTTCTGCGGTAGGAGTTGCAAGTTGTTCAGACTTTCGATCATCTTCAAAAATCACTCTTCACTCCTAAATTCATTTGCCCACTTTGCACTGTTGATAAAGCTGGAAGGTAATATCCTAATGCCGCGACCATGTCAGATGAAT
This sequence comes from Ascarosepion bandense, assembly GCA_037127315.1. NCBI lineage: Eukaryota > Metazoa > Mollusca > Cephalopoda > Sepiida > Sepiidae > Ascarosepion > Ascarosepion bandense. Next base: position 2,826,562 of record JBBBDQ010000941.1, read on the forward strand.
ATCCTTATGGGTTAAATCCTGGGTTTGCAGATACTTGATACCACCATGATGTCAAATTTTCTCCATTTTCAAGAAAATCCGCTATTAGTTACTTTTGAAGTTTGCTTAGAACAATCAGATGTCAGTTAACGTGGAAAGAAAGACTGCAGATATTAATAAGACGAGTTAATGCATGCAATATATCACGACTGTATCATCAATTCTTCATCTTCTTCTTTATAATTCTATGTGCCTTGTTCCATGCTTCTCTATCTCCGGTGGCTCTTAGCACGCTTTCTCCTGTTATACAACGAAATCCCCGTTCTGTCATCCACCTGTTGAGGACTTTCAAATATGTTATCCGCTGCTTTCCCTTGTCTCTTTTTCCCCCTCTATCTGGCCTGTTAGTATCAGGTTCTCCAATTCTTCCGCATTGCATGTCCCAGGAACTTTAGCTATCTCTTCCTGATGCTCAGTAAGAATTTCCTTTTCGTTTCCATCATTTCCAAAACCTCACATGCTCAATCTATGATATCCACAGCATCCTTCTGTAGAACCACATTTCAATTGCTTCAGGTTTTTCCTTCATATTCGATATTGTCCATCATTCACTGCAATATTAAAGAACTGACATCACCTAACAATCCAGTACTCTCTTTTTTGTTTCTCAGTTTATAAACTTCTCAACATACCTTCGATGTGATGACACCCCCCTTAAAGCGCAACAACTAGTACCTTTTTCTTTTATCTCAGATTTTTCTCATTTGTTTCCAGTTCTTTGGTCGTAGTATTCTCCTCCCTTAGTTTATATTCCTATACCTTTTAATCTCTCTCGGTTCACTCTTACCCCTGTTCTCAACCCATTTCAGAGAAATGAAACTCGAGCAACATCAGAAACAAGTTAAATGACGACAAGAACAAAAGATTATCCTTCCAACAAATCGCCTAAATATCCTACAACCCACAGTCTCCACCCGTAAGACTAGAACTGTCTCCTTTCTACCCCTTTCCTGTTCATCTCCCTTCCTGTTTTCAACCCGGTACATTAACAAACGCAGCCCGTTATGTCGACTATGATACGAGTCCACTCGATATAATTAGCGCATTACAAGTTGAAGTGACGTCATAATTTATTGAAGCATACTTTTATCATTATTTCCGACCTTGAATCAAAGACCTCTGTTCCCACAATAGAATGATAAAGTGTCACCATGGGAATGTTGGAGGCGTAATTGACTGTCAAAGATTCATAATATCACTGAGTTTGTAAATTGATTTTCACATGGCACGGTTGTATCCTGTACACATAATCGCTTCACACGGAATATGATCTTTTTTTGGCTGCAGTCCTAGTTCGGAGATTGTTTTTCTCTATCACTAGGTATCTCCAAATTTTTCTGACAAAAAAGGATGCTATGATATTTACTTATTTTGATAAGAATAAAGTTTTGTTATCAAAATCATTATAATTATTACTAAGGGGGAAAAACCAAAATATTTTTTATTATTTTATTAAATGTTTTCATTCTTTCTAGCACGTTTGATACTTTGAATAAAAATATTGTTTTTCTTGCATCAGTTGTTGGGCCAAAGATTAGCATAAAAATCTTAACTGTTTTTCTTTTTTTCATTTTTTTTAATTCTTGCAAAAATCAATTATCAAATCAAATATAAAAAAATTCAGGACTTATTTCTAAATGCATGAAATTATTTTTGAACTTGTTTTTAAAAACACTTTGGTAATTTTTTTTTTACATCTGTTACCCCCACTATCTTGTTTTTATCATATTTTGAGAAATTAAAATGCCAGTCTCTTCATGTTTATATTAGCTAAAAGCAGGACTCATTTGAGAATTTGAATCATCGATTTGATTTTGTCAAACAGAAAGATTATTTACCGAATACCTACTCTGAATCGAATAAAAAATATGCAACATGAATAGAGCAACATTTAATTAGAAAGGCTTCAATTGCTTTTATAGGTTAAATATATTAAGGAAACTATTGTCTTAAGAAAAAGATTGTCAATTAATAATGAATTTCTACTAGAATTGTTTTCATTATTTTAAATTTAAATTAGAAAAAAGGTAAGTTTTAAAATTCTGTCGTGATTTCCGTACTTTTGATGATATTATTATTAATTGAATACTACATTTGCGAATCATAAGTGGACAGGCTAAATACAAATTATCAAACACCATTATCTTTAATTGAATTTTTGATATTTTTGTACGTATATAAACGTACCCATTTTTGTAAGTGCGGACAATCATACACGACATTATCAGAAAATAAGAGTGATAACTATATTAAATGTAAAGTCAACATTTCTCAAAGCTAATAAAAAATATTTTCCGAGATTTATGAGTAGTTAAAAATTATATACAAAATGCGCTCATATCATTTTCTTAAATTAACAACTATTTCCGGGTTAAAAAAAATACACAGCTGCTGTTTGGTTAAAAATACATTTCTGCGATATTTTAATTTTAAAATAAATAATATTTATTTCAAATCAGATTAATTATCCTTTAAATCAGCTAATATTCTTCAAAGAAGCTTTCCGAAAAGTATATTTTGTTTCTGGAAGATTATTTAATAATGAAAGACACCTCAAAAACTATTTTTGCAAAAAAAAAAAAAAAAAAAAAGAAAATCATTTTATTTAATTCAAATTAATTTTAAAATAGTTTTTTTGATAATAAAGCAAAGTATTTTGCTTATTAGAAATGTTAGACGTTGGTTAATTTGATCCAAAGAGTTGTGAGTTCAATAGCAGGCTACAGCAGTGGTGAACAATTAATTTACAGGGTTAGAGGGTGATAACTCATGACTACCAGAAGAGGCTCTACACAAGGGTTGGAGATTATATATCTCAGTGACTGTAATAAAAAGTTCGAAATTTCTAGCACCTGAAGCGTAAAATGGCCGAAACGTTGTACAAATGACAACCAAGTTGAGGACAAGAGTTCGAATAATGTAAATATTGGTAATCTATTAGATTGAAATTAAAGCCAAAATAAAAGCTTCAATAATTTTTAAAATTTTTACAAATTCGTTTTGGACCATAGGCATTGCAGCTTTTCTATTTTTTTTTTTTTGTTTTTGTTTTTGCTTTTGTGTTCTTTTTTGTTTTTGTTTTTTCTTTTAGGTACCTAGACTGTTAAACATTATCATTTCCGTTGGATAGGATAATACAGATTCCAATTTTCCTCATTGGTACTTTACCTAGTAAGGATGATATAACAAGTCTATATATCAATGATGGACGTAGGTACAAATTTTGCTTAAACTTAGAATAAGTCAGATGAAGGAACAATTAATATAGTTTAGACATATTTTTGAGTTCATGATTTTGTTTTCTTATCGAACTATAACTTGCATTGAATTGTTTTGCTAATTCTCATGTGGTTTGCTTTAAACCTTCATTAACTGCATCAAAGAATCTCACCGTTTACGGAGATTAAGTCTAAGAGGCAGAAAGATGCTAACGTGTACCTAAGTCCGGCGTAGGAGATGAATTCCATTCTTAACCAGAGGAAACCTTCCGAGAAATAGATCTAACACTAAAGGCTTTTTTCTCAGAAAATAGAAATCAAGTTGAAAATGTAAAAATAAAAAAAAACTTTTGCCAAAATGCTTGGAATGAGTGCCACTTACAATCAGAAAAAATAATTCGATGTTGTTGCAAAAGACATAGTTTATTTCTTGATTAAATTTAACCTGCAATACAAATGCTTTCTGTTCGTTAATCAGAAATTCTTAGCGCAGTTTTAACCATAACGACGCGCTAGAATGCGAAAGTGACACACTAGATTTCTTCTACCAGACAGGAATGGTTTACCTCCAAAACATTGGATGAATCGCCTAGAACATTGTGGCAAATTTAGTCAACAAAAATAGATCGAAAGAACCACTTTAGCTTTTGCTCATAATTCAGTCAGTCAGTTAAGTGTCATACACGCTTGAGCGATCATGTCTCGAAAGAGACATGACTGACTGGGCAGAAGAGTAGGTTGCCATTGCTTTCTGCGGTAGACTGGTTGCCAACCAAGGCTATAGAACCCAATCTGTCCTGCTATTTAACCCATAACTGGAAGGAAGAGACGGATTAATACCTTACCCAAGGGTATTTGCGCGTAAGTGAATACAATGGATTCAACTGGAATTCGTACTCGGCTCCCCGGTTTCTCGTTCCGAGCCGATATCCACTGCACCACAACGCACATCCTGCTCATAATTACACGTATCAAATGAATGCTAGAAAACCTGAATATACTAGATTTCAAAGTTTGACACTTTCCATATTTTCAAAACTCAACTTCAATATTTTCCAAATTTTCCTGCCATATTTCTCTGTCTTGCCTTTAATATTTTCCAAAATTGCCTCCATATTTTCTAATTTGTCAACAATATTTTTCAAACTTGCTTTCAATATTTTCCAAATTTCCCTGCCATATTTTCCAATCTTGCCTTAATATTTTTTTTTCAAATCGTCTACCATATTTCCAAAACTTGCATTCATTATTATCAAAATGCACCTACAATATTTTCAACGTGTGGGACTATATTTTCAACTAATGAAACAACTTAATCAAGTCATAAATGAAAACAAAAGATCTTTAATGTTTGGTCTAGTTACAATCTCAAGTATTTTTTCTAGTAAATATTGTCAGCAAAGGGGTATAGTTTTAACCGGTTCATATATTCTGTTGAAATTGTTAGTTGCGAATATATTTTCCGACCAGTCATTTTTTTTTATAATCAGGCAAGACATTTTACTGCCACTATTGTGCAGGGGGTTACATAGGAAGAAAGTTATGAGAAAGAGTGACGGGTTTCAGGGGGTCTCACGAAGAGAGCAAGAAAAGGATGATAAAACTGATGAGAGTGGAATGGACGGAGAAGGAAGCATGAGAGAGAGGATTCAGGTTAGTGAGATAGGAGATGACTATTTACTTTACATTTGAATTCTTGAAGGTTGTAGCTGCCGGGAAATAAAGTAAACGGAAGGGAATTCTACAGGCGGGAAGTGCGAGAAAAGAAGCTGATGAAGTAGAGTTTATGTTTACAATTTATTGGTTTCACAGTAAAAGAGTGGAAACTAGTTGCTCATCTTGTGGCTCGAATAAATTCATATATAGTGAGTACCAGTGACATAAGATCATCTGAAAAGAATCCGTGAAAGTATTTGTAGAAGAGTCACAGGGAAGCCACATTGCGCCGGTGAGAAAGTGACTGTTTCTGAGCTGCCAAGTCGAGATCGATCACATTACAGATTCTCCGTTGGATTTTGTCAAGGACACCTAAATGGATAGAAGGAGCACCCGACCAGATATGGCAACAGTATTCAATGCATGGGCGGATGGTAGATTTACATATGTGCAGGATTGTTTCAGACGGGAAAAAATTCCTAGCCCTGAGAACCGACCTTTTTAGCAGCGGATTTAGCTATAGATTCTATATAGTCATTCCACTTGAGGTCTGTTGTGAGAGTTAACCCGAGTAGGTGCAGTGTTTTATTTTTTAGGGAGACTAGACTGATCCATGCTAATGTGGGGTAGCAGATATTGTCTGTGGTGGTTAGTAGATAGCAGCTTCGTTTTGGAAGCATTACTTCTCAATAGACAATAACCACAAGTTCTTGATGTTTCCGATACCATATTTCCTATGTCAATTCCTTCCTTGAATGCACGTATACCAAAAGTAAGAGAATACGTAGTTAACTTTGAAGAGGAAAATTATTTCTAGCATCGATTGATTTGGATTATTTTTTGTAAATCAATCTGCTATATAAAAAATGGACGTCTACATGAACATGGGTATCAGCGAAATATCTTTTTGAATATAAGAAACTAAGGTCGGATAAACAAAAAGAAAAAAACATTGATTTATAACTGTACTAACAGTATAGCCCGGCATTGCTCGGGTGTAATGAAAGCTTTAAAACTAATCCATGGTCCTGGAGCTCAGACTCAGCCTAAAGAATATTTGTGTGAAGTTTGGTGAGAATCGGATAAAAATTGTGGATTTTTATAAAGGCCATTCAGACAGATAAACAAACACACACACACACACACACACACACACACACATCTTGCCTTATATATATATATATATATATATATATATATATTATCGATCTTCTGCACTATTGTAAGAACTGCAACCTTGAAACTTCTGAATATCGTTTCTTATGTCTTTGTCTATGAGTGTATCAAATTTGATTAAAATCGGACCACTTCTTCTATAACCCGATTGTTTCGATTATCGATTTTCGATATTTATCGGGGGTACCTCGACACAAAACCTAGCTCACAACACTCGCAGACGCTTATAGTACAACTGTGTAAATTCTCAATAAAATCGGTTCAGCCGTTTGGGAGTCTATAGTTAACGGATATACACACACACACACAGACACACACAGACAAATTTCCATTTATAAATAAGTTTAGATATTTACTTTTTAATTTTCTTTATTATTATTTTTTTTCAAATTATAGAGAATAGTCTCCACACCTTTCAGTTTTCCATGCGTTGATTAAATTAATAAAAGCTTTGACTTAAATTACCTGTTATATCACCGCTTACATGACCAAATAAATACATTTAAAAACAAAACAAACAATTCGACATTCATGATTGAGTTTCTTGATCGAATCAAGTTTCACTTCCCCACCCACTGATTATTGTCACCCTATACGATTGTCAGAGATCTTAGTAACCTTGAACTCGGCATCTGATGATCAATACAATATTACCTGATAAGTACCCGGTGATTAGATCTGAAACTAGCGTATGGCCGCGAGGTACCGACATCAAGAGAACCTTTTTCCAAAGTATCTGCATGACTCATCGGGAAGAGTGAGTGTTCTGTCGATGGTACAAATGATTCCTGCTCGACGGTATTCAAATCGAGGCTGTGTTCGGGTCTTGTTCGTGTGACGTAAGTGGGTGAGCAAAGAGAACAACGAAATATGCAGCGCTGAGCATTTGCCGTAGCGTTTTGTATAAAAGTCGAAATAATGTAACACTTCTATTTTTAGCACCTTCTCCAGGTGAAAAAAAATTTCCTCTTAGATAGAATATAAAATAATTTCTGTTCTTTTTTTTGTATTTTTTAAGTTTTAATTTTTTCGAAACTTGTACCTCTTCATAACTAACTGGCATTGTTGGATACAAATTAAAATCTTTTTGGGTCGACGTTGTATGACCGGCCCTTCTACAAAGGTTTACTTTTATATCGAAAATATATATCGTAAATTCTATGATTGGAGATTTCATTTTCTAGAATACAAACGAAAATAAGGAATTTAATCCAAATTTAATCCAAAAATTGAAGGAGTTATTTTGATCTGCAGAAGAGACAATGTTTTATCAGTTATGTTGATAACTGCCGGTGTACAGAGAAAGTGGAATCGGCGGGTAAGTTCAAATCCTAATCGCAGCTTTTTCCTTCGTATGACAGTCTTCGAAATGATATGAATCTATCTTCCACGAGGTGTGAATGGCAGCAAGTCTAAGAGAAGATATCCAAACCTCCGAGTTCAAACCTTTGCAGTCATGCAAATATATGTAAATATAAAATGCTATCGAAGTAAATTCTTACAGGAAAATCCTTATCTATCCTCATGACCCGAATAGTTTTCATTTTCTTCTACTTCTTGCATTTATACCACACACCTGATCCAGTAAACCTCTTCCTTGAGTGGCTCTCGAGACTTTTTCGAGGAACGCTTTCAGCTAAAACCGGTGTAGCAACCCAGATTAATCCCTTTCCAAAGTATAATCGGGTATAATTTAACGAAGTTTAATGGGGTTCAGTCACTTTCTTAAGGTTGCTAGATGGCTTCCCTCTGTCTTTTCTACAAGTAATTTCATAAAAAATGATTTGAGCTGTTCTCCCTCTTGTCCCAACTGCACGAATTTAAAGTGTGCTATGAGACTGGCAAGTGGGTCTCACAATTTTACTGCTGAAATTACTAGATACAACCGCAAATCTATTAGTTTCATTTCTCGAAGCGCTCACCTGCAAAATTGTTCTGTTTTTTGCTTTTCTGATAACTTAGAAAAGTGCCATATGTGAATCACGTTTGGGCGATCATGTCTAGAAAGACTGGGCAAAATATTTTTCTTGCAGTAGATTGCCAATAACAGCGCGTATAAGAAAATGTGTCACTAAATATCTGTTCCTATCAGAAAATGAGGTAAAAGTCTTTTAAACTTCATCTTATGCCGAAACCCATTAAGTACCCGGGAAAGGAACAAAACATAAATAATTGAGAGAACAATAGCCAATCTTATAAATTACACAGAATTGATATATATATATATATATATATATATATATATATATGACTATTTACGCTCTCACACCCTGATTAAGCACTCTGGAAGAAAGGTAGACTTTGAAAAACAGTAGCTACTCTGGCATTTACGCATCGTTTATTCAGCAATGAATTAGAACACTCTCAGCTACTTGGCGTGTATAATGATAATATACACGCTAAAAAGTCTGCCTTCTTCTACCGAGAGCCCGTAGCTCAGAGGTAGAATCGCCGACTGATGTCAGTTCGGTCGGGTTTCAATCATGGGTAAAAAGCAATCAGCTGTCTAACCGTACTGATGAGCTGTGATACAGCGAAACAAATCTGTCTGCGGATGACTATATACATATATATATATATCCGAGTGAATATTTATGTGTGTGTGTGTTTGTATCCAAGTGAATAAGGGACGAAGAAAAAATTAACAACGTTCAAAACATTAATTTAAAACGGTGCTCAGTTTAACACAGACCTATGAATATTTATTATAAATTATAGTTTAGAACATGTACAAATCATCGTTTGAATATACACGTTCCAACTATGATTTCCATCTTCTGTCCCACTGACCTCTCACACGTAATTCGCCAATATAGGGTAAAGAATTTTCCATCTTCTTTCACACTACCTGATGAGACATTGTCCTTTCAATGTTGAAACAAATTGTACATTTTGCAGTGTGCAAGTTCTAAACTATAATTTATAATATATATATATATATTGTCATCCGCAGACAGATCTGTTTCGCCGTATCACAGCTCATCAGTACTGTTAGACTCCGATTGTTTTTTTACTCAGGATTGAAACCCGACCGAATTGGCGTATATATATATATATATATATATATATATATATATATCATATTGTAGTGTGAGTATAGAAGAATCCAAAGGAGTATCCTGTACATACAGTGGTAGGATAACTCTCTAAGAGAGCACTATATATAGAGTGAGAGAGCAAATATAAAAAAAATTAAAGAAGACACGTTATTTCATGGTAAATTGGAAGTATGGGGCTATTTCAGGCGAACTATCATCAGCTCCCGTCTTCTTTATTTTACAAAGGATTTGACATGAATTCGTGTAAAATAAAGACAGAGGTTGATGATGGCTCGCCTGAAATAGGCCCATAATTCCGATTTACCATGAAATAACGTATCTGCTTTAATTTTTCTTATATATATATATTATTAAATAAATCATCGAGCTTTATAATTCGACCTCAACAGAATGCAGAGACGGCCGTTTCGTCCTATATTTGGGACTCATTAAGAATCGAACCCAGACAGTCTTGGTTATTAAGCTGATGTTATACCAACAGCACCACGGGACCTGTTCGAATCCTACTACTACTTCTTGAATTATATCTCTGTGCTTCAACCACGAAACACACTATGGATGTAGCGGCTTGGTTGCGGAAGTCGTTGCTTGGGGAGGCACTATCCTATGGGCAAAGGAGCTTGGATTAGTTCCACCACGGAATTCATGAGGAGGAATCTGAACTCGGCTCTCTAATTTCCCCTTCCATGTCAATATCCACTGCACTACAAAGGACTAAAAGAAAGATACAAGAAGAAAAATGTATTTAGTTTTAACAGACGAAGCAAAAAACGAAACAGATTTATCTGAAATAAAGTATCGATAAACAAAAGCTGTTGGCGACTAGAAAGTTATAAAACGCTCATAAATATTCATTAGGTCAACTGAAAAATATTAGATATTTAATTACGTCATTTTGCAGACTCAAAAAGGATTTTTTCATATAAAGTATATTGTTTCGATTGTTTTCGCATAAGACATTGAAATGATAACTTAGTCGTCTGAAAAGAAACAAAAAAGAAAAATTAAATGTATAGATGGAGTAAGTCATTTAGCAAGAAGACAGAAGATTTTTTTTTAAATTGAAAAGACAGTATAGACAAGAGTTAATAAAAAGATACAAAAAGAGGCAAAGCCCTACCTGTTAGAGAAAATCATTAAGAGATCAAATAAGCTCCACTACTAGTTAAGTACACTATCGGCCATAATTATTACGCGACACCAGTGTTTTAAAAAAAAGATGTATTTCATACTATTTTTAGTATTTATCGCCAAGTAAATAATTGTAAATGAAAATAGAATGGTTCTTTTGTTAATATTGCAGAATAATATGTGCATCAAATGAATTTATAAATATTTAATGATTACCTATATTGCAGTTTCATCAATAAAAGAATGAAGAAAATTTAGCGTGATTCGGACGAGTCCACCTTTGCTTCCTTACCTTGTAAATTTTCGCAAAGTAATAATAACAAAAGAACCATTCTATTTTCATTTAGAATTATCCACTTGACAACAAATACTAAAAATAGTATGAAATACATGTTTTCTTTTCAAAAACTGTGGTTGCCTAATAATTATGGCCGGTAGTGTATATTACTTCGAAACTTAAAAAAAAAAGATAACATTTGGCAGTTGAATCGGCCACCAATAAAGCATTATGATAATACGAACTTTAAAATCACGAGGTAATAAATGGGAGGAAAGAGATGGCGGGTGAATACAAGAAACAAGAGCAGATAGAGAATGGGGCAGCAGAATACAAAAGGTAAAATATACCAAATGTGTTTTCAAACGAAAAAGTTCTAAGTACATTTAACTAAAACCACGGAAAAACGTCAATTAAAAAGATAATACTAGAAATCAATGAATCAATAAGAAAAGCATAAAGGAATTAAATTATTATCAATTATTTGAGAACATCTATTTATTATTATAATGTTTGGTATTAAAATTGACTACTCTGAAGCATTAAAAATAAACGATATGACAAATCCGAAAATATGTCCCCCCCGTCCAAATATAAATCAGCGGAACCATCTTTTATTAAATACGACCGAGAAGGAAGAATTAATTAAATTTTTATTAAGTTTTTCCAGCACCGTAACATTTTTACGTTCTGTAGGAGTTAAGGAATCAAAAAATTGTCCATAATTTTTATTGCGCCAATATTATTTTATTCCTTAACTACTCGAAATCGAATCAAATAGACGGCACGTCATCGAGATGTTTTTTAAAAAATTACAGCTTTTTTCACACGCACACAGAGAGAGGGAGAGAGAGAGAAAGAAAGAGAGAGAGAGAGAGTAATGAGTTGTGATAATGTTTAGCGCCAAGGTTGTTGTTTTTACAATGAACAATGTGGTATCGCACATATAATAAGAATTATATGCACAAGTGTTCGGAATAAAGTGTCTAGTTCAAAATTCCTAGCACCTGAAAAAGGCCGGGACGTACAACGGCCGAAATGTCGTAAACATGGCAGTAAAGATGAGGACAACAGACCGAACAGTATAAATAATCTAAACTTATTTATAAATAGAACTTTGTCAGTGTGTGTGTGTCTGTGTGTTTTTGTTTCCGTTACCTATAGACGCCAAAACGGCTGAACCGATTTTCTTGAAAATTTATACAGTTGTACTAGAAGCGTCTGCGAGTGTTCTTAGCTAGGGTTTTGTGTCGAGGTACCCCCGATAAATTTCGAAAATCCATAATCGAAAAAATCGGGTTATAGAAGGAGTGGTCCGATTTTAATCAAATTTGATACACTCATAGACAAAGACATAAGAAACGATATTCAGACGTTTCAAGGTTGCAGTTCATACAATAGTGCAGAAAATCGATAATACATATATATAAAAAAGGCAAGATGTTTGTGTGTGTCTGTCTATCTGCCTGTATGTCTGTATTTTTTTCAGCCTTTTTATTTTAGTTTTTACTTCGGGTTTGGCTCTAAGTAGGTATAATTGTAGTTCTTAGTCTCAGCCATGACACCATTTACTCAGAGGACTTATTTAGTCTTCAAAATTCAGTTTACGATGAAAAAAACTTATTTGATATCGATACCAGGAAATCAAAATTTGACTTACATCCATTCATTTTTCTTTCAGTCTACAGTTTCGCTTTAACTGGACACAACTATTGCATTTTAGTCTTTCGTTTTAACGTTCAAAGAGTCTGAGCTCCAAGACCATGGATTAGTTTTAAAGCTTTAATTACACCCGAGCAACACCGGGCTATACTGCTAGTGTTTACTAAAACTGTTTATGAAAACAAATGTGCGTAAAATGTATTCTAAAATTATTCATATAAGGAAAATATATGGAACAGATCGTATAGATATACTTTCAAATAATGCGATTCGTGTATTTACTAGAAAAACAAGAGAAATCCATTACTCTTATTACATACAGGGTGTCCATAAATTTCGTGTCCACTTTAAAAAAAGTATATCTTTATTTGTATTTGCGATAGAAATAATTTGTAAAAAGGATTAGAAAGAAGGAAATCTATATTCTTAAGTTTTTACTGAAATTTTATTTAAGTTTCCACATGTTCTCCATCATTAGCAATACAAAGGGTAATGCGATTTGCAGTTCACGGAAAACATTTGCCAACTGATTTACAGTAATGCTTGAAATCACTTTAGTTATTTTGACTTTCAAATCTTTTAATTAAAGTAGCTTTGGTTGCATACACAATTGTTTTCACATGTCAGTTGAAGCCATGGATCAAATTGATTCTAAAAAACAATGCTTTTTTTACTTGTTGCGAATTTTATGGTAAATAATGATTCAATAACTATACATAAACTACGTACATTAAACTTTATAACATTTTTTTAGATTAGTTCTGTCAAAATACAAATAAAGTTATACATTTTTAAAAATGCACACGAACTTTATGGACACCCTGTAGCTCAGTTTTCTTGACTAAATCCAAAGTAGGGCCTGCAATATAATTGACTCTAACTTGACATATCGACTTCAGTAGATATCGAGTTCGAATTCCAGTTGAATTCGTTGCATTCACTTACGCACAAATACCCTTGCGGAAGGTATTAATCCGTTTTTCTTCCTCTAGCTATGAGTTAAATAACAGGACAGATTAGGTTCTATAGCCTTGGTTATCAACCAGTCTATCCCAGAAAGTAGCACGTATGACACTTAACTGATTAACTAGATTGGCAACTAGGTCTCACTGTTTTCACTGTTAAACTAGCTAGATGTAACCGTGTATTCTATTCTAGTAGTTTCTAGTAGTTTCTATTCTCTCATTTCTCGACTTTGGAATTCTCTTTCAATTTATTGCTTCCCCGTCGCCTACAATATTCAAAAATTTAAATGCAATTTTAGCCATCATCTTGTATTCACAAAGCCTGTTCTTTTATTGTCCTTTCTTTTCACTAAAATCTTCTCATTCTCTTTCACTCTCCGTTAGCTTACTAGCATTATCGTTTCGTTTGGGGCAAAATCATTAAAATAAAAGTTATAAATCCTTGTAATGAATCGGCAGTGAAATACGCAACTCTTACGTTAGATTGGTGGGATAGGAATAATATGACAATTTCAGTCTACAGTTTCGCTTTAACTGGACACAACTATTGCATTTTAGTCTTTCGTTTTAACGTTCAAAGAGTCTGAGCTCCAGGACCATGGATTAGTTTTAAAGCTTTAATTACACCCGAGCAACACCGGGCTATACTGCTAGTGTTTACTAAAACTGTTTATGAAAACAAATGTGCGTAAAATGTATTCTAAAATTATTCATATAAGGAAAACATATGGAACAGATCGTATAGATATACTTTCAAATAATGCGATTCGTGTATTTACTAGAAAAACAAGAGAAATCCATTACTCTTATTACATACAGGGTGTCCATAAATTTCGTGTCCACTTTAAAAAATTTATATCTTTATTTGTATTTGCGATAGAAATAATTTGTAAAAAGGATTAGAAAGAAGTAAATCTATATTCTTAAGTTTTTACTGAAATTTTATTTAAGTTTCCACATGTCCTCCATCATTAGCAATACAAAGGGTAATGCGATTTGCAGTTCACGGAAAACATTTGCCAACTGATTTAATATGACAATTTTTACACACCAAATTTAATTTTCTATAGAAGTAATGTTTTATGGTGACCTATCTATAGGAATGGATGTTCGATCTCTCACTGAGTGCCAATGGATGGTGGTTAATGTCACAAGGATGGAGCTTTTTAATTTTCTTATGTCAAATAGTTGTTTGCAAAATTAATTCAAGCGAAACAGAAATTAGAAATTAAAACATCTGGCACATACCGTGTAACATTACTTTAGGATATTTTCTTTTAATGGGCGGCTGTGTTAGGCTCAAAGCTAGCTGGCACACCCTATATATATATATATATATATATATATATAGGATGTGCCAGCTAGCTTTGATCCTAACACACACACACCACACATATATATATATATATATATATATATATATATATATATATATATATAAAGATGGGTACTGAAATGATTCCAGTTGAATCCATTGCATTCACTTACGCGCAAATACCCTTGGGAACGGTATTAATCCGTCTCTTCCTTCCAGTTATGGGTTAAATAACAGGACAGATTGGGTTCTATAGCCTTGGTCGGCAACCAGTCTACCGCAGAAAGCAATGGCAACCTACTGCGGGATAATCTTCTGCCCAGTCAGTCATGTCTCTTTCGAGACATGATCGCCCATATGGCATGATCGCCCATATGGCACTTAACTGACTGACTGATCTATAGGAATAGACTCTTCCTCCGTCAATAAATAAATAACCTGCGTGACTTTCGAGGACACAGCGGTGAGGCACTCTAGACACAGTCTAGAGGCAGTCGAGTCTCAGCGTAACAAAACCGTTCGGACGTCTTCTATTTGCTGACTACTAACGCACGTATCTGTGCCTTAGTAGTCTATATATTCTGTTATTTTAATACACTGTTTGAAACTACCTTCATGTTTACGTGTATTTCTTCTTTGCCCAAACAGACCACAACAACTTAGCAACGAAGATTCGCCACCACATTATGGTTTCTGTATTTATCAATCCGGCAGATTTTCTTTCCTTAAACCTTATTTTTAGTACCGAGAAGCGTATATTTTTCGCGAATTTTCAGACCGGCAGAAGAAAATGTATAAATGTACCGTTTAATAAATAAACGGAGCATCTACTCAAATACGAATATTCACTATTTTTCTTTCTTTTTTTTTTTTCCAGCAACGGAAAAGAAGCAAAGCTCAAAAGATCGTCCGTTGAGAAAGGAAAAAAAAAAAAATATATATATATATATATATATATATATCCATAGCAACGAAACCAAAAACAAAACAGTTAAAAGAGGCACTGCGAAACAAAGACGACACATTGTAGCTAACCAGCAGAAAGGGCAAAATATCAATCGAGAACTTCAGTCTTTAACCTGAGAAGGGCGGAGAGCGCCGAAAATTTGTTCACAAATTCACTGACAGCTAAAGGCTCGACACAAGTCGACAAAAAATAAAATAATTCAACAATCCTCTTAAAAAGGAATATGAATAGATTGAAGAATCTCTCATTAATAATGTTTTCTTTCTCTCATATTCTCTCATAGCCAGTAACTTTTTATTGCTTTACTTTGGGTGAAATTATTAACAAAATTTATTAAGCAGAGGTTGCATTTAAACGGTATTTTCAACGTAGCCATTCATTTATCCGATCAAATTGTTAGCAAAAACCACTGCAGGCATGGTCTTACCATGATTCAGTAGCATGGGTGATACTTTTCATCTTTCAGTCGGCAGAGACAACGCATAAACTTCTATAAATTTCATCCTGATCGGCACTAGTTTCCTATTTCTAAACTTATTTATAAATGGAACTTTGCATGTCTCTGTGTGTGTGTGTGTGTCCGTTACCTATAAACTCCAAAACGTCTGAACCGATTTTCTTGAAAATTTACACAGTTGTATTAGAAGCATCGGCGAGTGTTCTTAGCTAGGTTTTGTGTCGAGGTACCCCCGATAAATTTCGAAAATCGATAATCGAAAAAATCGGGTTATAGAAGGAGTGGTCCGATTTTAATCAAATTTGATACAATCATAGACAAAGACATAAAAAACAATATTCAGAAGTTTCAAGGTTGCAGTGCAGAAAACAGTGCAGAATATCGATAATATATATATATATATATATATATATATATATATATATATATAAGACAAGATGTTTGTGTGTGTGTGTCTGTTTATCTGTCTGTATGTCCTTTATACAAATCCACAATTTTTATTCGATTCTCACCAAACTTCACACAAATATTCTTTAGTCTGAGTCTGAGCTCCAAGACCATGGATTAGTTTTAAAGTTTTCATTACACCCGAGCAACGCCGGGCTATACTGCTAATATGGAAATAATTGCTTTTTCTCACTCATTTTCTATTGAAATGCAAAAACCATTTTTCATCAACTGTAACCATGTAGCACAAAAATGAATGCTTGTTATTCTTTGTAAAGACTGCTTCCGAAGAAAGTGATATTCCTCTCTGAATCAAAAGCTAACGAGAAATTCAAATTTTCTTTTTGCAAGTGCTTTTCAATTTGTTTGAAACAGTCGTTGACAGTTAAACAGTTTTGCGGCAAATTTCTGGTCCTTTGATGTCAGTCAGTCATTTAAGTGCCATACATGATACACGTTTTGGGAGATCATGTCTCGAAAGAATAAATCGAAAACAAATTATTTTTTCTTTTACTTCTTTATGATCCCCACTATCAACATGAAAAACCTGATCAAATCTTTAAGTATGATTACCTAAGCGAAAATATCCAGAATGTGCAAGCCGAAGTATAATATGCTGACGTATTATTCTTGAATCGGCTACCATGAATGATGTTTCTGTGCGAACGTTAGTTTAAGAAATGAGGAAGGCATGAAGGAATATTACCTAAAAAGGAATGTTGTTTCTTGTCAATATCCCAGTATCCCAACAGCAAGAATAGCTTTTCTCAAACGTTAATTTACATTTGAAATACCGGAATTGTTTAACTGTCATTGCTCAGAATCGGATCTAACTAGGGCGCACCCCACACACGAAGCCTATATCTGGCGTCACCGGCCTTCGATTTATATGGGCACAGGGTGGATTTTGGAGATATTTTACAGGAAAAGAAACTGCGTCTTTTAAGCGGGAAAATACGGTTATCATCACGTGTCAAATCGAAGGCAAGTGAGATAAGAGAGGACAGAGAGCCACCTACTGGACAGGCTTTTAGGAATGAATAGTGAAATAGTGGGAAGGATTCTTAGCAAAGGAAGAAAACTACTAAGAGTCACACAAGATAGACAGTTATAGAGAGACATAATCAACTTTGTCCTGAAAAGATGTTGCACATACAAAAAAATTAAGTGTTTTGTGATTTATTGACCCACAAACAGATAATAAATGACAGAAGACAACAATAAACTAAACGAGGATTTATATATTGCCAAGTTTATTTTTGTTAAGGAAAAAACATCGACAAAAATAAGGTTTGGTAGGGAAAATATCTCTGCTGTTCATGATGTAGAGAGTGAGAAGAGCGTTGAAGAGTGTTGTCCTGAGAAAAGCAGTTTTGCAATCGTTGTCTCTTTAACGATTGCAAAAATGCAATTCTCATGACAACACTCTTGAACTATTGCGAAACTGAAGGGCAGTTTGCAATGGCTGAAGTGTGTTGTCCTGAGAAGGGCAGTTTTGCAATGGCTGAAGTGTGTTGTCCTAAGAAGGGCAGTTTTGCAATGGCTGAAGTGTGTTGTCTGAGAAGGGCAGTTTTGCAATCGTTGAAGTGTGTTGTTTGTCCTGAGAAGGGCAGTTTTGCAATGGCTGAAGTGTGTTGTCCTGGGGAGCAGTTTTGCAATGGCTGAAGTGTGTTGTCTAGAAGGGCAGTTTTGCAATGGCTGAAGTGTGTTGTCCTGAGAAGGGCAGTTTTGCAATGAAGACTGAAGTGTGTTGTCCTAAGAAGGGCAGTTTTGCAATGGCTGAAGTGTGTTGTCCTAAGAAGGGCAGTTTGCAATGGCTAACGTGTGTTATCCTGAGAAGGGCAGTTTTGCAATCGTTGAAGTGTGTTGTCCTGAGAAGGGCAGTTTTGCAATGGCTGAAGTGTGTTGTCCTGAGAAGGGCAGTTTTGCAATGGCTGAAGTGTGTTGTCCTGAGAAGGGCAGTTTTGCAATGGCTGAAGTGTGTTGTTGTCCTGAGAAGGGCAGTTTTGCAATGGCTGAAGTGTGTTGTCCTAAGAAGAGCAGTTTTGCAATGGCTGAGAAGTGTGTTGTCCTGAGAAGGGCAGTTTTGCAATCGTTCAGTGCGTTGTCTGAGAAGGGCAGGATTTTGCAATGGCTGAAGTGTGTTGTCCTGAGAGGGCAGTTTTGCAATGGCTGAAGTGTGTTGTCCTGAGAAGGGCAGTTTGCAATAGCTGAAGTGTTTTGTCCTGAGAAGGGCAGTTTTGCAATGGCTGAGAGTGTTATTGTCCTAAGAAGGGCAGTTTTGCAATGGCTGAAGTGTGTTGTCCTGAGAAGGCAGTTTGCAATCGTTGAAGTGTGTTGTCCTGAAAGGGCAGTTTTGCAATGGCTGAAGTGTGTTGTCCTGAGAAGGGCAGTTTTGCAATAGCTGAAGTGTATTTGTCCTGAGAAGAGGCAGTTTTGCAATGGCTGAAGTGTGTTGTCCTAAGAAGGGCAAGTTTGCAATGGCTGAGTGTGTTGTCCTAAGAAGGGCAGTTTTGCAATGGCTGAGATGTGTTGTCCTGAGAAGGGCAGTTTTGCAATCGTTGAAGTGTGTTGTCCTGAGAAGGGCAGTTTTGCAATCGTTGAAGTGTGTTGTCCTGAGAAGGGCAGTTTTGCAATCGTTGAAGTGTGTTGTCCTGAGAAGAGGCAGTTTTGCAATATTTCTTTTTGATGTGTTGTCCTGAGAAGAGGCAGTTTTGCAATGGCTGAAGTGTGTTGTCCTGAGAAGGGCAGTTTTGCAATGGCTGAAGTGTGTTGTCCTGAGAAGGGCAGTTTTGCAATAAGCTGTGAAGTGTGTTGTCCTGAGAGAACGGTTTGCAATGGCTGAAGTGTGTGTCCTAAGAAGAGCAGTTTTGCAATGGCTGAAGTGTGTTGTCCTGAGAAGGGCAGTTTTGCAATGGCTGAAGTGTGTTGTCCTGAGAAGCGCAGTTTTGCAATGGCTGAAGTGTGTTGTCCTGAGAAGGGCAGTTTTGCAATGGCTGAAGTGTGTTGTCCTGAGAAGGGCAGTTTTGCAATCGTTGAAGATTGTTGTCCTGTAGAGGTTTTGCTGTTATTGAGAATTGTTGTTCTGAATAGTATTTGTAGTTATTGAAAAGTTATTGAAGAATATTGAAGAGTATTGTCTTAATGTTATGGGAAACTCACCTATTCCTAAGATAATGAACTCTTCCTCCTATATTAATAAGTGTTAACTGATATATGATATTGCAACAGAACTAAAATATCACAAATAGGCTATTATTATCCTAAGATATGCAGATGACAAAGTGTTGGTAGCAGACACATAAAGAGCACTAGAAAACCTCCTACAGAAGATAGGGAAGAAAAGCGAGAAGAAGGGACTAAATGTCAACTGAAAGAAGACAATGTATGGCTGTTAGTAAAAGTATTTTCTCAAGATTTCAATTATAAATCCAAGATACCAAAATGAAACAAGCAAAAAAATAAAAATAAATAAATATTTAAGAAATGCTTTATTCAGGGTAGCAAAGTGCAACAGTAAAATTCAAAGGTACATTTGGATAGCGAAAGATGCCTTCCAAAAACCGAGCAGACCATTAAGAAACAGAAAAGACAAGAGTACTCAACTTTTACATGATATCTATCCTCTTGCATGACAGCGAGTGCTGGGCATTCTCCTCAAAGATGAAGAAGTAACTTGAAGCAACAGAAACATGATTCTACAGAAGGATGCTGAGGATACCATGAAGCGATTATGACGACGAAGTTTTAGAAAAAATGGAAACAAAAGGAAACTTATGCTTAACCCCGGAAAGAGACAGTTGAAATTTTTAGGATAGATAATGAAGAAAGCCGTATATTCCTTCCAGTTATGGGTTAAATAACAGGACAGATTGGGTTCTATAGCCTTGGTCAGCAACCAATCTACCGCAGAAAGCAATGGCAATCTACTACGGGATAATCTTTTGCACAGTCAGTCATGTCTCGAAAGAGACATGATCGCCCAAGCGTGTATCACGTATGGCACTTAACTGACTGAATGAGGAAAGTGGCTTCGCAAAATCGGACACTCACATAGATGATTATAAAATGTCATGCATTTCACCCGTAAAATATTTCCAAATGAAAAGGAACAGAAAGTATTTCCTTGTCTTGAATGATGATTTTCTAAGCGCAGTTTAGATGTGACACAAGGCCGCAACTAGACCAGAATGAGCACCTCGACCTGGTGTAACGGTTTGTAATCTTGTCTCGATAGAATAATAACAAGTGAGTTCGATCCTCTCGAAGGCAAGTGAGACAGAGGAAAACAAAGCATAATAAATAATCAACTCGAATAAATGGGTGTCAGAACAAGTTTTAGGAGAAATAACAAAAGAAAAAGACAAAGGACATGAAATTGTGGAGATCCAAGATCGCCTACATCCTGAGGTGACAGAAGATTATTATCCGAACAAGCGAAACGCAAAAACTAAAGTTAAAAAATGAATAAATAAATAAAACGAGTGCAAACCAAACGGTTTAAGAAATAAAAGAAAAGAAAAAAGAAAGAGAACTCCCCGCCACTTTTCAACGCAGCGGTCGGTCTTGTACTTTTCGAATCAAAGATCAGAGATGATGACGACGGACATAGCATCACCAGTCGGATCAAAAGACGATGACGAATGAAGGAGAGTAAAGAAAAAAGGAGGGAAGTAAGCCCGGAAGGTGATACAGTGATCTGCGTAGAACAAGGCAGAGTGGAGTTAGCGGGTAACGGATAGACGCAGATAAGAGATAAGTGATGAGGGGACATTTTTGTGGAGGAGATATTATCTTTGTCAGCCATATTCACCCTGAAGCGGAACTGTTGGATAAGAAGTTGCTGCAGCCGCCGCCGCCACCACGACGTACTTTCCCCGGCACCGCCTCTAAGAAAAGAGTTCAGGGGGACATCTGGTCATTCAAATGCTCCAGAGTGATCCGTAACAGCATTCGCTACCACCGGTATGGATGGAGAGCTATAGATGAGTAAGTATCTGGTTTATATTTAAGTTGCGTCACCAGAATACAAGAAAAAGTATTGTGGTTCGATGTCTGGTAAATGTAATGGCAATTGTAAAATTAACCGTTTCCAGAGAGGAAAGATTCAGCACCTATTGATCGAAGAGATTGTGTATCAGGGGCTCCGAAACGGTGCTGAGCGTCTCATACGTGCAACGGGAGGCGATAGCAGGTGAGGCGGAAAGATTGAACAATAATGAACGCTTAGAAACAGTTTTTAAAAATGCATATTTCAGAATTTAAAATATTATTATGGATCACTTGTAATTGCCTGCATGAGTTCAAGTAAAAATAATTATAAATAATTATTGAGCCACTTTATCATAGTGATATTTTTGCATTATATCAAATATTAAGATTAGAGTAACTACGGTCTGCAAAGTGAAGAGGACAGTTATCAATGATAATATTCTTACATCGAATCCGTAGTTATCTCTCTTTAACCCTCTCTCTTTTTTTTTAATTCTTAATTGCACTTTTTATCACATAATGTGATAAACATGCGGATGTGTGTTGTGGTGCAGTGGATATCGGTTTGGAACGAGAAATCGGGGAGCCGAGTTCGAATTCCAGTTGAATTCCTTGCATTCACTTACACGCAAATAACTTCGGAAAGGTGTTAATCCGTTTCTTCCCTCTTGTTATGGGTTAAATAACAGGAAATATTGGGTTCTACATCATTGGTCTGCAAACAGTCTACCGCAGAAAGTAATGACAACCTACTACTGGATAATCTTCTGTCCAGTCAGTCATGTCTCTTTCGAGACATGATCGCCCTCGCGTGTATCACGTATAGCACTTAACTGACTGATCACATAAAATACGGTGAGGCGTGAGCAAATTTGAAAAAAAATTACGAAACACTGTTAGCTAAAATTTATGTTTTATTATGTACTAGCAGTATAGCCCGGCGTTGCTAGGGAGTAATGAAAGCTTTAAAACTAATCCATGGTCCTGGAGCTCAGACCCAGCCTAAAGAATATTTGTGTGACGTTTGCTGAGAATCGGATAAAAATTGTGGATTTGTATAAAGGACATACAGACAGATAAACAAACACACACACAAAAACAACTTGCCTTTTATAAATATATATTATCGATTTTCTGCACTATTGTAAGAACTGCAACCTTGAAACTTCTGAATATCGTTTCTTATGTCTTTGTCTATGAGTGTATCAAATTTGATTAAAATCGGACTACTCCTTCTATAATCCGATTTTTTCGATTATGGATTATCGATATTTATCGGGGGTACCTCGACACAAAACCTAGCTAAGACCACTTGCAGACGCTTATAGTACAACTGTGTAAATTTTCAAGAAAATCGGTTCAGCCGTTTCGGAGTCTATAGGTAATGGATACACACACACACACACACACACAGACGAAGTTCCATTTATAAATAAGTTTAGATGTTAGTCTGTTTTATCACTTTGCGCGCCGGATTTTTCCCAATCTCACCTTTGCTTATGGAAATTATACTAAAACAGACTAACATACATAATAAAAAGTTCAAAGAAGCGGTTAAATTCCCTTCATTTTAACATCTCGTGACTTTGCACTACACATGAAGGAATTCTAAGACTAAAATATTCTGTTAATCTTTTTAATGATTTGTCTTGTCTTCTTTTTGTTTAACCATCCAGTCCTTAATGTCAGATCATAACTGAGTATATTTTTACACACATACATAGATATAAATCCACATGAAGAGGACCCAAGGTTTTACTATTTTGAGTACCCCGGCATTTATTTTATTATAAACAGTGCTCAATATAATAGATATTATAGAGCTTAATATAATCATATAATTAAGAATTAATTGTACTAAAAACCTACGGTAAATATCGCAAATTTTAAAATATAGGGTGGCTCATATTTCACCAAATTGACTGAAAGTTTAATACCTTTTTTGCTAATGATTGCTTTTTAGTTTTCTTTTTTATAAAAGAGTTTTGGGAAATATAAATATAAATCAGATAAATATACACAACCGAAAAGCGAATGCAGGTCACAAAATATTTCTCCTAATCATAAAAATCAATAATTCAAAGTTAACAAACATGACACCATTACGGTGTGGGATACTCTGCTAGTTTTGAGAGTAAAGGTTCAGATAGCGACCTTATATAGAATCCGTCAGTTAAGTGCCATGCGTGATACACTCTTAGGCGATCATGTCTCTTTCGATCTATGACGAGACGAGACTGAAGATTTTCCTACAGTAGGTTACCATTTCTTTCTGCAGCAGAATGGTTGATAACCAAGGCTATAAAACCAATATGTCCTGCTATTTCACCCATATTTAATACATCCTTTGGCGATTTTGTCTTTTTTTGATCCATGACTGATAAGACAAAAGATTTTCCCCCAGTAGATTGACATTTATTTCTACGGTAGACTGTTTGCCAACAAAGGCTATAGAACGCAATCTGTCTTGCTATTCAACCTATAGCTGGAGAGAAAAGAGATAGATTAATACATTTTCCAAGAGTTTTTGCACGTAAATGATTACAACGAATTCAATTGGAATTCGAACTCGGCTTTACCAATTTCACATTCCGAACCGATACCAATTACACCACATCACACATTATATTGAGAAGATATGGGAAATAAATTTGCATTACTTAAGAAAGATTATAGCTTTTAAATGGCGTCCATTTCCGGCTTCGCACAAACATATATCGGAAAATATATATATATATCTGATAAGGAATATTAAAATTAGATATAAGGTAATTCAAAATGAATTAAAAATGTCAGCTTAAAACATCTGTTATAACTGTAATAATTAGAGCTCTGTACTTTGGTACATACGTCTTTTTTATGTGACGTGTCTCTTCAGTACATAGACCATCATTCCCCTTATTCTATCCCATGTCGCTCTCAGCATTTTTCTCTTGGAATCTCTCCAAAACTCCGTTCCACCATCCACTTACTCTAGTCCAGCAAGTATGGCTTTCCCCTGCCTCTCTTTCCCTATATTCTTCTTGAGAGTATTAAATTCTGCAAGCCCTTCTTTCTCATTACATGCACCAGAAACAAGTTTCTTTTCAGTTTGCATCATTTCCAAAGCATCGTCGTTGCTCACGCGTTCAGTCCTTTGGTATCCTTGGCATCTGTCTGTAGAACCTCATTTCTGTCACATAACAGTCCGGTGCTCTCTTCTTTGTTGCCTACAAAATCTTCCCGTCTCTCGATACTCATTGCTTTTGAAATGAGTCCTTGGCCATGCCAATGCTCTTGCGGATATCAGTGTTTCACTTTCCATCCTCTGTCAGAACACTTCCAAGTTATTGAAATTTCTGCACCTGTCTGATTTCAGTAGCCTTGTTTTGTAATTGACTCTTTTCTGGTGACCATGTATTTGGTTTTCTTGAAGTTATTTCTTCTCACTTTTCCTTCTTATATTCTGTAAGAGGTGCCGTATTTTCTTTTACATGCAAATAATATACCAATGCAATAAAATAAAATTTACCATATAATTGTATGGCATATGTGGTATATAATAATGTTATATAATATAATACAAGGGTCATTCAATAAATAAAGTTAATTTTTCTGTATAAGGACTTCCAACACAGATAGAAGCTTACTTTTTGTTTAATTTCTTTTCTTTTACCCTTTCAAAAGGATTTATTTTTTTGCAGATTGAAAAAAACTTTGAGAGTTTTGGTGATTAACAAATATGACCAACCAAGAAGCATGCTCCAGGATTGAACAGAGGTCAGTTATCAAGTTTTGGTTAATGAAGGATGCAAATCAGTTGAATTTCATAGGAGAATGTCAACTGTGTATGGTGCCACATGTATCAGCCAAGAAAATGTACACAAATGGGCTAAATTGTTTAAAGAAGAACAGAGCAGTGTTGAGGATGAAGAAAGGCCTGGGAGGCCTACAGAAGTGAGGTCTCCTGAGGTGATCGAATCAGTCAATGACCTCATTCAGTCTGACAGAAGGGTGACAGTGGATGATATTGCAAGGATTTTAAGCCTATCTGTTGGGACAGCAGACAAAACTGTCCATGATGACCTGGCCTACACATCAAGACAACGCAAGGCCCCACACAGCAGCCCAAAGGGTGCAGACCATCAACGAGCTAAGCTGGGAACTTCTCCCTCATCCTCCTTACAGCCGAGCACTTGCCCCTTCAGACTTTCACCTGTTTGGTCTCTTGAAAGCGTCGAGAGGCACGAAGTTTGAAAGGGACGATGAAGTCACAAGTGCTGTGAGCGATTGGCTGAGACATCAGTTCAAAGATGAGTGAATACAGAAGCTTGTGCACAGATGGAAAACTTGTGTGACACTGCTGGAAGACCACGTTGAAAAAAAAGAAGCTTCTATGTGTATTAGAAGTTCTTATACCGAAAAATTCACCTTATTTATTGAATGACACTCGTATATCATATATATAATTTTTATAATCATATCACCCCAAGCAGGGCATTTTACTGCCACTGTTTTGCAGGGGGTTACATAGGAGAAAAGTTATGAGAAAGAGTTACAGGTTATAGAGGGTGTCAGGAAATGAGTAAGAGAAGGATGAGAATACTGATGTGAGTGGAGTGGACGGAGAAGGGAGCATGAGAGAGAGGATGCAGGTTAGTGAGATAGGAGATGACTATTGACTTTACCTTTAAATTCTTGGAGTTTGTAACTGTCGGGAAAGCAAGTAAACGGAAGCGAATTCCACAGGCGGGAAGTGTGAAAAAATAAGCTGCTGGAGTAGAATTTGCGTTTACAGTTTATTTGTTTCACAGTAAAAGGATAGGATCTAGTTGCTAATCTTGTGGCTCTAGTAAATTCATATATAGAAGGCACCAGTGAGCTAAGTTCATCGGAGCAGAAGCCGTGAAAGTATTTGTAAAAGAGACACAGGGAAGCCACATTGCGCCGGTGAGAAAGTGATTGTATCTGAGCTGCTAAGTCAGGATCTATCACATTACAGATTCTTTGTTGGATTTTGTCAAGGACACCTAGGTAGATAGCAGGAGCACCCAAACAGATATGGCAGCAGTATTCAATGCACGGGCAGATGGTAGATTTATATCTGTGCAGGAATTTAATACGGTATATAATAATTTTTTGATATATAATAGAAAAATATACCCATGTAAATTTTATTTAGTTCCTTTTGTTTTTCTTTATGATTTTATCACTTCCCTGAAGTCTCCAGTCTTGTGTTAATAGATCTGCCAAGAATATTTCAGAAAGAGTAACAAATAATACATTATCTTTCCTAGATATTACGTTACACGGTAGTAAAACTAATTGTCCATCGCAAATCAGCTAATGAAAATGATCAAATAAAATCTCTTTCATTATCACTATTCTCGTCATAGCAACAAAAGGAAATCTGCAATAATCATCGGATTCTGTTTAAGGGCATTCGAAACTTGTCGCCATCAATATTTACACGAAGTAAAGGAATACAACGAAATACTTTTAAACATTTCTAGTTCCCGAATAATTTCATATACAACGAGAAGAAAAGGCTCGTAAAATATTTCCAAATAGAAGAGCATGACATTCTACCAAATCAAACGAATCAAAATATATTGTTCTACCCACCAGTTCAATCATAAAAAATGAAAAGAATTTTTTAAAGAAAGTTTAACTAAAACTTGAAAAAATTTTCTCCATTACTTTTAATATGTACCACAAGGAATACAAAGGAAAAACCTCCAGGAATTTAAATTAAAAATTATATGAACACACAATAGACTATTTACGGAAATTAACGAAGATTAACGAAATGGTTATAAACAACCGACAATTTAAAAATTATTTATTTGAACATTATTTGTTCAGCACTACTTTTTGTTCTGCACTATTTTTTGTTCAGCACTATTTTTTCTTTCTAACGAAATTGTCCAATATTAATTGGCATAGAGGAGGTGTGATATAACGTGTGATATAACGTCGCAGTTTAGTACACTTTTTTCTAGCGAAATTGTTCAACATTCATTAGCATAGAAAACGATATAGATTTGCATTTCGCATTAATTTCTAACGAATTTATTTTTGATCGATACTCGTATTTAAGTAGACATTCTGTTTATCATCAAACAGTTACCGGCCTGATTATTTACGATCAATTTTTGTTACGAAAATGTTCGAATCCTGCCGAATGACACACATTTTCGTAACAAAAAATTATCGTAAATAATTAGAAACAAGTATATAAAATAGTTAGATTATAAACAAAATATCTACTAAAATACGAGTCTTGATCAAAAATATTATTCAGACAAATAGACTATTTATAAAACAAGTCACGAAATGCATTAGTTGCTCACAGCAGGTAATTTGACTATAAATTCAATTTAAAATATAGTACTTTAATTTAGATTAAAAATATGGTTAGTCAGTTAAGTTCCATTCGTGATACACGCTTGGGCGATCATGTCTCAAAAGAAACATGACTGACTGGGCAGAAGATTATCCCGCAGTAAGTTGCCATTACGTTCTGCGGTAGACTGGTTGCCTACCAAGGCTATAGAACCCAATCTGTCCTGTTATTTAACCCATTACTAAAGTGAAGAGACGGATTAATACATTTTCCAACGGTATTTGTGCGTAAGTGAATGCAAGGAATTCAACTGGAATTCGAACTCGGCTCCCTGATTTCTCGTTCCGAGCCGATATCCACTGCCTCACAGCGCACATCCTAACGCATGGTCTTTATCTAATGAGAAAGCATTTTAATTTTAGATATTGCAGCCCCAGCTGATTAAAATACATCTTTGAAAACGTTCCGTAACTCTCTACATAGAGTGGCTCATGAGGCTTGTATTGCGTCAATATTAGAAAAAAAAACAATGCTTGTTAATCTGGTTTTCTTCAGATTTTTGTGTATGTCTTTTTGTGCTTTAGTCTTAAGCGCGTGTGCAAATGTGTGAACGTTCGCTTTAATAGAGACGAGATACTTCTATTTTTTTTATATACGCTACATATTAGGTCGTATACGCTCATGCCTCTCCACAATTTCTTATCCTTCGTAGGTCTTAGAGATGTTTACCTTTTTATATTACCTCTCAGTTACTGGACTACCATTCATTTAATTTGCACAAGCTCTTTAGAAATGTTACTTTCTGCTTAGGATGACCAAAGACGCGTTCCAAAAATTATTAAGGGACAGGAAAATTTCGTTGGAAACAAGAACAAGAGTTCTGAGCAGTTATGTGATTTCTGCAATCCTTTATGGTAGTCAATGCTGGACAATCTCCTCAAAGATGAAGAAAAACCTCCAAGCAACAGAAATGGCGTACTATAGAAAGATGCTGAGGATGGACCACAAATGGGAGTAACGACGATGTTTTAGAGAAAATGGAAACAAAAAGGACACTTATACTTAAAATGTTGTGGTGCAGTGGATACTGACTCTGAACGACAATACGGTAAGCCGAGTTCGAATTCCAGCTGAATTCCTTGAATTCACTTACGCACAAATACCCTTGGGAAAGGTATTAATCCATCTCTTCCCGAGAGTTATGGGTTAAATAATAAAACAGATTGGGTTCTATAGCCTTGGCTAGCAACCAGTCCGCAGAAAGCAATGGCAACCTACTGCGGGACAATCTTCTGCCCACTCAGTCATGTCCCTTTCGTGACATGATCGCCCAATGCGTGTATCACGTATGGCACGTAACTGATACTTAAAACCATGAAAAGTTGAAGATACTGGGACAGGTAATGAAGAAAGTGGGCGAGGAGAATTTGATACTCCAATGGTGGATAAAGGAAAAGAGAGACAGGGGAAAACAGCGAGTGGCATACTTAATGGACTTAAGCAAATAGATGGCAGAGCAGGGTTTGGGAGAAATAACAGGAGAAAATATATCAAGAAATACAAGGGAGAGGAAGATGTGGAAGATCATGATTATCTACGTCCTGAGAATACGTGGCATATAAAAAAAATCACTTTCTTCTATTCTTCTTGCATCAAATATATCATGAGAGTGTCGAATTTTTCAAGCCTCCTATTCTTCTTTTCTAAACATAAATTTCAATTCTCTCTGATTTTACGTGTCATTGACGTTTTTGTTTAAAATGCGTTTATTGCTTACATACGTTGATCATGCGCAATCTCAGCATTTTTCTAATGTTCAACGTTTTGTTGTCTGAAGTCTTTAATACATCCGTGAGAAAATTGTCCAATATTCATTTTCATATGAGAAGATTATTATAGCATAGCAGTTAAGCATTCCTTTTTTTCTTTCTAAAAGTATTGTCCAATATTAATTGGCATAGAAGAGGATTGATATCGTGTCGCAGTTCAATACACTTTTCTAACACTCTTATCTCATATTCACTGGCATAGAGAGAGATTGATATAGCATCGCAGTTCAGCACAATTTTTTTTACTAACGAAATTGTTCAACATTCATTAGCATAGAAAACAATATAGATTCGCAGTTCAGCACGCATTATTTGTTTCTAACGAATTTGTCCAATATTAATTGGCGTAGAGGAGGTTTTATATAGCATAGCAATTCAGAACTCTTTTTTTTTCTAAAAAAGTTGTCCAACATTTATTGGCGTAGAGGAGGATTTATATGGCATAGCAATTCAGTACTCTTTTTTTCTAAAAAAGTTGTCCAACATTTATTGGCGTAGAAGAGGATTTATATGGCATAGCAATTCAGTACTATTTTTTTCTAAAAAAGTTGTCCAACATTTATTGGCGTAGAAGAGGATTTATATAGCATAGCAATTCAGTACTCTTTTTTTCTAAAAAAGTTGTCCAACATTTATTGGCGTAGAAGAGGATATATATAGCATAGCAATTCAGAACTCTTTTTTTTTCTAAAAAAGTTGTCCAACATTTATTGGCGTAGAGGAGGATTTATATGGCATAGCAATTCAGTACTATTTTTTTCTAAAAAAGTTGTCCAACATTTATTGGCGTAGAGGAGGATTTATATAGCATAGCAATTCAGTACTCTTTTTTTCTAAAAAAGTTGTCCAACATTTATTGGCGTAGAAGAGGATATATATAGCATAGCAATTCAGTACTCTTTTTTTTCTAAAAAAGTTGTCCAACATTTATTGGCGTAGAAGAGGATTTATATAGCATAGAAATTTAGTACTCTTTTTATTTCTAAAGAAGTTGTCCAACATTTATTGGCGTAGAGGAGGATTTATATGGTATAGCAATTCAGTACTCTTTTTTTTCTAAAAAAAGTTGTCCAACATTTATTGACGTAGAGGAGGATTTATATGGCATAGCAATTCAGTACTCTTTTTTTTTCTAAAAAAAGTTGTTCAACATTTATTAGCGTAGAAGAGGATTTATATGGCATAGCAATTCAGTAGTATTTTTTTCTAAAAAAGTTGTCCAACATTTATTGGCGTAGAGGAGGATTTATATGGCATAGCAATTCAGTACACTTTTTTTTTCAAAAAAAGTTGTCCAACATTTATTGGCATTGAGGAGGGTTGATATTGCATAGCAGATTAGCATTTATTATGTTGCCTTTCAAGCAAAATTGTCCAACATTCAATTACATAGAGATAGATTGATATAGCATTGCAGTTCAGCATTTTTTCTTTCTAACGAAGCTGTTCACAATTAACTAGCATAGAAGAGGACTGATATAGAATTGCTAATCAGCACACTTATTTTCTTTTTGAAGAAATTGTCCAACATTCTTTTGCATAGTGGAAGATCGCATTTCAGCTCTCTTTTTTTTTCTTTTTAAAAATTTCTCTAAGATTCACGTGCAGAGTAGAGGATTGATATTGCGCTGCATTTCAGCATTCTTTTTTCTTCTTTCTAACAAAATTTTCGAACATGTATTGGTACAGCTGAGGATTTATATAACTTCGTAGTTCAGTACACCTTTTTTTTATTCTAATGAAATAGTCTAAAATTAATTGGCATAGTAGATGATTGATATAGCATCGAATTTCAACCCTCTTTTTTTTCTCTAGAAAGAAATTGTCGAACATTCACTGGCATAGTGGAGGATTAATATAGTGTCGTAGTGCTGGAGACTTTTTTCATTCTAGCGAATTTGTCAAAGATTCATTGGCATAGGATAGCATTGATATAACATTGTATTTCAGCCCTCCTTTTTGCTTCTTTCGAAATTGCCCAACATTCACTGGAATAGACATAGATTGATATCGCATCGAAGTTTAGCAATCTTTTTTTTCTAACAAAACTGTCCTGTTTCTTACTTAGTTTTTTTTTTATTTCTAGATTGTACCTTTTGCTTTTTCAATACGATTTCTGATTTAGGTATCACTTATTCCACCGTATCTCAAAACATTTCTCAAGTAAGAAAACTTCTGTATGTGATTGATTTTTATATCTTCAATATGTAGCTCGCATTTTACTTGGTTAACAACGAAGAAAAAAGAAGAAAAATGGCCATTTAAGAGTAGCAACAAGTGCACGGTGCGGTTGAAACTGTAGTACGAAAAGGCAAGAAAATTTAACCATTTAAATAGCTTAGTTCAGGAATGAAAAAGATTACAACTATTGGCATCCAACGAGCATTGAACTCACTAACCACACGTAATTTTAAATCTGCCAGCCTGCTGATAACACACATGCACCCATAAGAGTTAGTATAACATACCAATGATGTACTTTGCCATAGAAAATTCAATTTAATACTTTAAACTGAATTGTATATATGTTCATAATAGTTAGTATAACATACCAATGATGTACTTTGCCATAGAAAATTCAGTTTAATACTTTAAACTGAATTGTATATATGTTCATAGTGATCTAGAACCCTAATATAATTGGTGAAAATTAATGTCAGAAAAAATAAAATGCAAAGGAAGAAAGAAAGAAATAAGTAAAGAAAGAAAGAGTGAAACTCAGAGAGAAATGCAGAGCTTTAAAAGAATGTAAGACTGAAAAACAGATTTTTTAATAAAAGAAAGAAAAAAAAAAAGAAATGACAAAAGAAAGAAAGAACGAAAAAAAGAAAAAGTAAAAATCGGAAATAAATGCAGAGTTATGAAAGAACAAAAGAATGAAAAACAAATTTTTGAATAAAATAAAGAAAGAAAGAAAAAAGAAAAAAAGAAAGAAAAAAAAAGAAAAGGAAAAATCAGAAATAAAAGCAGAGATATGAAAGAACGAAAGACTGAAAAACAGATCTTTGAATAAAAGTAAGAAAGAAAAAAGAAAGAAAGAAAGAAAGAAAGAAAGAAGGAAATAAAAAAGAATGAAAAAAGAAAAAGTAAACATAAGAAATAAATGCAGAGTCATGAAAGAACGATAGATCATTGAAAAAAAAAGGGAGAGCAGAAAACCAGTAAAAATTGCAGAGCTTTGAAAGAATGAGAGACTGAAAAACTGATTTTTGAATAAAAAAGAAAGACAAAAAGAAAGTAAAAGAAAGAAAGAAAGAAAGAATTAAAGAAAAAGGAAAATCAGAAATTAATGCAGATTTTTTAAAGAATTAAAGACTGACAAACGGATCTTTGAAGAAAAGAAAGAAAGAACGAAACATCAGAAAAAAATGCAGAGCTCTGAAAAAGGGCTTTGAAAAAAAAGAAAGGAAGAAAGAGAGAGAGAGAGAAGGAAAAAAGAAAGAAAGAATGACTAGTGACACAAAAATAAAGAAATAAATATAGAATGAATGAAAGAAAGAATGACTAAAAGAAAGAATGAATGAAAGAAAATATAGTGGGACAAAGAAAGATTTTTAAAAGAATGACTGAAAGAAAAGATGGTTTTAAAAGTAAGAATGAGAAATAGAGAAGGAAAGAGTGAAATAAACCTATATAGTTTCATTTGAAACATTTATCTATTTTAAATTAGCTTTGGTAAATACATAAGAGTGATTAAGAATCTCTACTGGCAGTAAACTGCCTGCATACGGACAGGTAACGAAGTCAGCATATACACAAAGATAGAAAGGGGCGCGAGACAAGGGTGTGTCTTTTCACCGGGTCTGTTCAACTTGTACAGAGAGGCTATTCTGAGGATTTTATGCCAGGATTTGTAATCGGAGGCCACAATTTAAATAACATACGGTACGCAGGCGATACATTGCTGATTGCAGACACGGAAAGGAAACTACAAAACCTCCTACAGAAGGTAGCTGAAGAGAGTGACAAAAAAGGACTACAAATAAACAGCAAGAAAACAGAATGCATGGTCATCAGTAAAAAGAGCAGCCCAAAATGTCAAATACTGGTGCGGGATACTAAAATCAAGCAGGTACAAAAATTTAAATACCTGGGAAGTGTTCTAACAAAAGACAGAAAGTGCAACACTGAGATCCGAAGGCGAATTGGTATGGCAAAGGACGCGTTCCAGAAGCTGAGTAAAGTATTAAGAAATAGGATATTTTCACCAGAAACAAAGAAAAAAGTACTGGATTGCTATATGATGTCAGTTCTTCAATACGGCAGTGAATGCTGAACAATATCATCAAAGATGAAAGAAAAACTTGAAACAGCTAAAATGTGGTTCTACAAAAGGATGCTGCGGATATCGTGGACCGAGCATGTGAGCAGTGATGAAGTATTGGAAAGGATGGAAACGGAAAGAAAATTAATATTGAGCATAAGGAAGAGACAGCTAAAGTTCCCGGGACATGCAATGAGAAAGGAGGGCTTGGAGAACCTGATACTAACAGGCCAGATAGAGGTTTTCCCTAGAGGCAGAGGAAAGCAGCGGATAATATATTTAAAAGGCCTGAACAGGTGGATGATAGAACGGGGGTTGCATGGTGTAACAGGAGAAAGTGTGCTCGGAGCCACCAGGAATAGGGAGACGTAAAAGGCAATGATCGCCTACGTACTGAAGGGACAGGGCACAAAGAAGAAGAAGAAGAAGAAGAAGAAGAAGAAGAAGAAGAAGAAAACCTTTTAAACTTATAATTCCTTGACATTTTCTTTTAAAAAAAACATCTGGAAATATCGGAACCACATTCGTTATTTATTAAAGCTCACGAAAAATGAAACTTTTCCGTTTCTAATGCAAAATATTGGATTTTTAGGAAATGTACAGAACGTGATGATTATATTTGAATGTCATCTTATTGATCTACCACCGTAAACTAATCAATCATCTGTTGCCTGTGTCAAAGAGACTGTCAGGTATTTCGTATAGGGAACGAGCAAGCATTGACGGAAAGTATATCTCTAATTTAGATAACTGCTTCTCGTTTAACACTTTCAAAATTAAAAAAGGCACAAGTGTTGCAAATAAGAAAAAGAAGCCGGAAGAATCGGCCGAAGAAATCAAAAAGAGAAAGAAAGAGGGAGAGAAAGAAAGAGAGAAAGAAAGAAAGAAAGAAAAGGAACGGGGAATAGTAATATCAAAGGATAAAAGAAAAGTGATATCAAAAATGAAAGAAAGAAAAAAAAAGAAAAAAGAAATGTAACGGAAAAATAGACAGAAAAAGAGAAAGAAAGAAATATAACTACAATAACAAATCTTAAAAAGAAAAAAAATTGAAAATGAAAAAAATAAGAAAAGAAATAACGAATAGAAATTTCAAAGAAAGAAAGAAAGAAAGAAAGAAAGAAAGAAAAATATTAATATCAAAGAAAGGAACAGAGAAACAAAGAAAAAGATTATAACTGCAAGAAGCAATTTTAGGAAAAAAAGAAAAAACGAAGGAAAGCTATGAAGCTATAAGAGACATTTTTAGATGTAAGAAGGAAAGAAAATAGAAATTTAAGAAGAAATTAAAGAAAGAAAGAAAGAAAGAAAAGAAAAAGAAGGGGAATAGTAATATCAAAGGAAAAAAAAGAAAAGTGATATAAAAAAGACAGAAAGAAAGAAAAAGAAAAAGAAGTGTAACGGAAAAAATAGACAGAAAAAGCAAAAGAAAGAAATGTAACTACAATAAAAAATTTTAAAAGAAAAAAGAAAGAAAAAATTGGAAAAGAAAGAAAATACGAAAGGAAAGAACCAATAGAAATATCAAAGAAAGAAAGAAAAGGAATACAGAATATTAATATTAAAGAAAGAAACAGAGAAACAAAGAAAAAGAATGTAACTACAAGAAGTAATGTTAGAAAGATATAAAGAAAAAAAAAGGAAAGAGATGTAGCTATAAGACACATTTTTGAAAAGTCAGAAAGAAAGAAAATAAAAATCGTAACTTTTAGAAACAATTGTAAAAGAAAGAAAGGCCCAAGGATAGTAATATCAAAGAAAGAAAGAAAGAAAGAGAAAAACAGGAGCAAAAATGGAAGAAACAATGAATGTAACTATAAAAAAATAATTTTCGAATAAAATAAAGAAGAAATGTTAGAAAGATATAAAGAAAGAAAAAGAAGGAAAGAGATGTAGCTATAAGACACATTTTTGAAAAGTAAGAAAGAAAGAAAAAGGAAATCGTAACTTTTAGAAACAATTGAAAGGCCAAAGGATAGTAATATCAAAGAAAGAAAGAAAGAAAGAAAGAAAGAAAGAAAGAAAGAAAGAAAAAGGGAGGATGATTGGGAAAGTTTAAAGGGATAGATTAAACCAGACAAAGAAAGAAAGAAAGAAAGAAAGAAAGAAAGAAAGAAAGAAAAAGGGAGGACGATTAGGAAAGTTTAAAGGGATAGATTAAATCAGACAAAGAAAGAAAGAAAGAAAGAAAGAAAATTGAGGACGATTAGGAAAGTTTAAAGAGATAGATTAAATCAGACAAAGAAAGAAAGAAAGAAAGAAAGAAAGAAAGAAAAAAGGAGGACGATTAGGAAAGTTTAAAGGGATAGATTAAACCAGACAAAGAAAGAAAGAAAGAAAGAAAGAAAGAAAGAAAGAAAGAAAAAGGGAGGACGATTAGGAAAGTTTAAAGGGATAGATTAAACCAGACAAAGGAAAGAAAGAAAGAAAGAAAGAAAGAAAGAAAGAAAGAAAGAGAAAAACAGAGGAGGAAAAATGGAAGAAAAAAAATAAATGTAACTATAAAAAATAATTTTAGAATAAAATAAAGAAGGAATGTAAATCATAGAAAAGATTTTGGAACGAAAGAAAAAGAAATAAAGAAACGTAAAGTAACTATAAAAACAAAATTAAAAAGAATAAAAGAAACAAAGAAAGAAAGAAAAGCAATATCGATTCATGTAGGAGGCGACAATTTTGATCTTGAAGTCAAAAGAAAATGAAGAGACAACCAAAAATAAAGCTAAGAAAATGTCAGATATATTGCAAAAGAAAGAAAAGAGTAATATCAAGGAAATAAAAAAAGAAAGATGCACATAATTTACGTATGACTTAAGTAGCAAATAAAACAGTAAAAATTACAATAATTTCTTTTAAATTCCCATGAAGAAAAGAAGAAAGCGAAAACGCTTATATTGAGTCAAATCAGAAAATTCTGAATGGAAAGGAAACCAAACAGAAAATCATGATGGTTGTTCCTAGAATCCTGTTAACAACCGGGATTGTCAAATAATAAATTTTTTGCTTGGCAGGCACGCACCCCTTCATTTGGAAAAAAAAATGACGTAACACAGTCTTCCTTTATCCATGTTTACTACGGACCAGATGCCGTACCAAACAAACGAAATTACCAAAAGCGAGTCGCAAAAGAAAAAAGAAAACTTGCTTTGAACGAAACAAATCGAAAATTCCACTAAAAAGAAGAGAGAAAAACATGTAAACAAATACAAAAGAATCATAAAATAAGATATTAAAAAAAGGAAATATTTTCCGAACAATATTCGACAGGACTTATAGTTTTGCGATGAAAATAAGACGGAAGTCTGCGATGTGAAGAGTCGTTTCCCTTGATTGAGTTCTGCAGGTCGATGTTTGAAATTGGCAGACAGACAAACACATTGCAACAGCACATTGCCCAATGGGCTAATTCGTGACAAATCGTAGGATGATTGTGTTTCCCTGCAGACACGGATATTTCCGGCGAACTCTGCAAATACTCATCAAGCTGGAAAGAACCTTGGAGAAATCAAGCAAGCAAGAAAGAAAACATAATAGGATAATGACCGAGAAAGAAGGAAACAAATAAAGGGAGCGTTGAGTTAAGAAATAAATAGAAGGAAAAAAGAAAAGCAAGCGGTTGAAAAAATTATTAGATATAGGTGGAGGCTAGAAAAAGAGAAACAATCTGAAAGAAAGAAAGAAAGAAAAAAAGAAAAAAAAGAAAGAAAGAAAGAAAAAGAAAGTGAAAATCAGAAAGAAATGCAGAGCTTTGAAAGAATGAAAGATTGAAAAACAGATATTTGCAAAAAATAAAAGAAAGAAAAAAGAAAGAAAGAAAGTGTGAAAATCCGAAAAAAAACGCAAAGCTTTGAAAAAATGAAAGAATGAAAAACAGAGCTTTGAAAAAAAGTAAAAAAGAAAGAAAGAAAGACAAAGTGAAAATCAGAAAGACATGCAAAGCTTTGAAAAAATGAAAAAATGAAAAAAACAGATCTTTGAAAAAAGAAAGAAAGAAAGAAAGAAAGAAAAAGGAAAAAGAAAGAAAGAATAAAGAAAGAAAAAGGAAGAAAATGAAAATCAGAAAAGAATTGAAAGAATGAAAAACTGAAAAACAGATATTTGAAAAAAAGAAAGAAAGAAAGAAAGAAAGAAAAAAAAAGTATAAAGAAAGTGAAAGTAAAAATCAGGAAGAAATGCATAGGTTTAACAGAATGAAAGACTGAAAAATAGATCTTTGAAAAAAGAAAGAAAGAAATAATGAAAGAAAGAAAGAAAGAAAGAAAGAAAAAGTGAAAATCAGTAACACATGCAAAGCTTTGACAGAATGAAAAACTGAAAAAACAGATCTTTGAAAGAAAGAAAGAAAGAAAGAAAGAAAGAAAGAAAAAGAAAGTAAAAATCAGGAAGGAATGCAAAGCTTTGAAAGAATGAAAAACAGAAAAACAAATCTTTGAAAAAATGAAAGAAAGAAAGAGAGAAAGAAAGAGTGAAAATCCGAAAAAAACGCAAAGCTTTGAAAGAATGAAGGATTAAAAAACAGATCTTTGAAAAAAAAGAAAGACAAAGTGAAAATCAGAAAGACAAGCAAAGCTTTGAAAGAATGAAAAACTGAAAAACAGATCTTTGAAAGATAGAAAGAAAGAAACAAAGAAAGAAACAAACAAACAAAAAAACAAACAAGAAAGAAAGAAAGAATAAAGGAACAAAAAGGAAGGAAGAGAAAATCAGAAAAGAATGCAATGCTTTGAAAGAATGAAAGACTGAATAACAGATCTTTGAAATAAAAAAGAAAGAAAGAAAGAATGAAAGAAAGAAATACATGCAAAGCTTTGACAGAATGAAAAACTGAAACTTTGAAAAAAATTAAGAAAGAAAGAACGAAAGAAAGAAAGAAAGAAAGAAAGTAAAAATCAGGAAGGAATGTAAAGCTTTGAAAGAATGAAAGACTGAAAAACAGATCTTTGAAAAAAGAAAGAAAGAAAAAAATGAAACTCAAAAAGAAATGAAGAGCTTTGAAAGAATGAAAGATTAAAAAACAGATCTTTGAAAAAAAGAAAAGAAGAAAGAAATGAAACAGAGAAAAATGCAGTTTTGAAATAATGAACGAAAGAAAAGCTAGTCTTTAAGAGAAACAAAAGATATCGAAACAAAGCAAAAATGAAAAATACGAAGTAAAACAAATCTTAGAAAGAAGAAGTGAAGAAGGTAACAGAAAAAGAAAAAGGAAGGAATAAATGAGTGAATGAATGAGAGAAAGAAAATAAT
This sequence comes from Ascarosepion bandense, assembly GCA_037127315.1. Classification (NCBI taxonomy): domain Eukaryota; kingdom Metazoa; phylum Mollusca; class Cephalopoda; order Sepiida; family Sepiidae; genus Ascarosepion; species Ascarosepion bandense. Next base: position 2,865,585 of record JBBBDQ010000941.1, read on the forward strand.
GTGAAAGAAAGAATGATTCTATAAAAAATAAGAAGAAAAACCAAAGTGAAGAAATAACGAAGAAAGAAAAGACTAATTAATCAAAAAATAAACGTAACGAATGACTGGAGTCAGAAAAAATAAAACGTGAATAATAAAAAAAAAATTGAGAATTTATATTAATTATAGGTGAGTTGAACCAAGAACATTTCAGTCAGTCAGTTAAGTGCCATACGTGATACACGCTTGGGCGATCATGTCTCGAAAGAGACATGACTAACTGGGCAGAAGATTATCCCGCAGTATGTTGCCATTGCTTTCTGCAGTAGACTGGTTGCCGACCAAGGCTATAGAACCCAATCTGTCCTGCTATTTAACCCATAACTGGAAGGAAGGGACGGATTAATACCTTTCCCAATGGTATTTGCGCGTAAGTGAATACAATGGATTCAACTGGAAACATTTCAGTACCCATCTTTATATATATATATATATGTGTGTGTGTGTGTGTGTGTGTGTGTGTGTGTGTGTGTGTGTGTTAGGCTCAAAGCTAGCTGGCACACCATATATATATATATAGGGTGTGCCAGGTAGCTTTGAGCCTAACACAGCCGCCCATTAAAAGAAAATATCCTAAAGTAATGTTACACGGTATGTGCCAGATGTTTTAATTTCAAATTTCTGTTTCGCTTGAATTAATTTTGCAAACAACTATTTGACATAAGAAAATTAAAAAGCTCCATCCTTGTGACATTAACCACCATCCATTGGCACTCAGTGAGAGATCGAACTTGTTGTAATTGACCAGGTTTACAGGAGTATAGATCCCAACGACTGATCTAGCAGATGAAGAAGACTACGCATGACGAACCTACTACAGAAGGTGCTCTTCAAAAATATAACAGTTCAAGGCAGTCCCTTTCAGTTTCTTACCATCTCTCATTTTACATGTGACGCATAGAAAGGTCATGAAATCAAGTGTGTGGGTCACTTCCTGGCATTTCTACCATGAACAAAATCACGCCATCGACACTTTCTTCTACTTTGATTTTCTTTCACCTCCAACCAACTCTTGCAAAGCCAAACGGCGATAGGGAATGGATGACGAGAGCAGATTTTGGTAAGACTAAAAGTTTCTAATTCCGAACCCTCACGTTGACGACGAATTTAGTCATCAACGTCATTACCACAAAGGAACAATCAGCATAAAAAACAATTAAATTATTGACTAAATCCGACAACGACCACAGGAGTATTGAAAGACGCCTCAATACTGACTCTATGGAGGTACCTGCAGTGTTGTATAACAAGTTAATTTTCTCTGAGATTCGTGAGCAACGAAGGCCTTATGGCGTTCTATTTTTTAGTGTATCAACATCTACAATGAATTGCTAGAGGCGATAGTAAAGATCTGGATAGGGGAATTCTCAAGATCATGTCACTCCCAACAGGTGGTTACCTCGTTCTTCTGAAATTAATCCCTGGGTTATTTTACCTAAGGCGTCGTCGAAATGACCAACCAGCGCCCCTACAATACGTGGGATTCATTGAGGTTGGCATTGTTGACGTCATGGCCAGTATAATTCAGATTCACCCGATTCTGACATGCAGCTCGCCTTTGAGGCCGAGTTTACTAAACGAGCCTTTTCTAAGCTTTTCGCTGTTAATTTGAATTTGATTGAATTTTGTTTAACGGCACATCAACCTCTGTGGGTAATTTAATGTCAGAAAGGTGGGGTTTTAAGTCAGATTTTGTTGAAAGAGTTTTTTTTTTTAATTTTTGTGTTTTAGAAAACTAAAGATGTTTTCTAGTTTTGTATTCAAAAATGTATTGCTGGTAATAGTTTTTTCTTCAAAAATGTGTTATAGCAATAATTTTCTTCCTTCAAAAACATATTTTTCTATAAAAGACATTTTTTATACTTTCATAGTGTTTTGACCCCAGTTTAGGGGGTTAAATATTTGCCCATAGCTGGGACCCTAACAGAGGCTACCACTCCGGGTTAGGGGGGACCTGAGAACAACAGCAATTAAGAGGTGGTTCCATGCTCCTCGCAACCCCCAAATCAGAGGACTCGCTGCCGGATACAGTTTACCGTCATGCCCAGAACCTTCGCTCTTAATGACGTACAGACTTTTCTTCGGCAAAATATTTTAATATTTGTTTTATTTTTTTCCTAATTTTTTCATATTTATGTATTTATTATCATTTCTCTATAGATATAGAGTAAACTAAAAGTTTTATGTAAGTACCTCCACAGCTTCGCCATACCAAAGTTATAAAATATTTTTTTAAATGAAAACTCTTCCGTTAATCTTTTATTTTAGTTTAAATTTCAAGTTAATAAATTTAAATTCACAATAAGCAAAATATTTTGCTCTATTTCAAAATTAATTTAATTTACAAACATGGATGAAAGTGTTGTAGGATTTTTCCAGTCCCGCGTTGGTAAAAAATCCCCTGTTCGTGCGTTTGAGAAACGGAAAACCAGTTATTGTAAATCGCCTGAAGATGACGAAAGATTGAAACCTACTTTGCGGAAATAAGTCATTTCCAAATTATATATATATATATATATATATATATATATATATATATTGTTTAATTACTTAGTTTTTTTTTCATAATAAAATTAGACCAGTACACAGTTGTATTAATAAGTGCTAAATACAATCATATTGTAGAACTTTTGAATATTCTTCATTTGTAAAAGAGTTATTACGCGGCCTAGGTTTCTACCATGTATCGCTTGAAGACAACACATGGAAGAAACCTAGATCGCGTAATAACTTGTTTACAAATGAATAATATATATATATATATATATATATATAGCCACACTGATGAGCTATGATACAGCAAAACAGGTCTTTGTGTGAACAACTAATTTATTATGCTCTCATTACGATTGAGCTCCCTATAGAAGGAAATTTAAAAACAGTTTCCACTCCTGTTATATATGCATTACACTTCATAAATGAATTCTTTTGGTGTGTGTATACACTGCTTGTATACAACACTTTAAAATTTCTTCTTCCTGATTCCATGCGACTATGGCTTAGTGGGTAGCAACTCCGACTTACACCAAATCGGTCGAGTTTCGACCCCGGCCAGAAGTAAGTGGATGAGCTGTGATACAGCGAAGCAGGCTTATATGTGGATGAACTATATATATATATATATATATATATATATATAACACCGGCAAAATTAGTACTTGCAATAAATATAGAAATGTTATCCATGGTTCAATGCAAGTCATTTGGGCATTAAACCTAGATTTGCACCAAACGGTTAGAAAGAAATCCATATTGAATCTTAGTATATATATATATATATATATATATATATATATATATATATACAGATGCGATGGAAGAATTATCGTCTAAATCACGCGAAAAGAGAAATAACACAGACATCTAATTTTAACAGATATATTTACCAAAATTACACAGAAATATCAGAATCACCTGCATCTCTTCTGGACGGTCGCCTTTTTTAAGTTGGTGAATTCTACCATAATCCTTACCTTCAGTTAATCTTTACTGCTACAAGGATTTTTGTCGTATCACGTTCAACTACACCCGACAAAAATAACCAAGGGGGTTGCAGCCTGGTGAGTTAGGTGGCCAGATGTAAGGGCGGTTGTGATCGCGAAATTGTCTGACAGCCATGATTTTGTTCTATTGCTTGTGTTGCCAGACACTTTGTTGCCTTCTTTGTGTTGCCAGACACCCGCTTAACCCAGGGAAGCAGTATTTCTTCAAAGCATTTGATATAAGCTTCGAGTGGAGTACGAAGCCCTGTGGGAAGATGAATAAAGTCATAATCTCGCCATCACCAGTGATCATTCCAAATACCTTCGTAATCACCATTAGACTCAAATCCTCTGCATTGTCCTCAGATTGGCGTCTAAACGCTCAGAATAAAATGACAAATTAAGAAGTACGCTAAAGGCTAAGGAATATATTCTAAATCAGTATATATATATGCACATATATATATATATGTGTGTGTGTGTGTGTGTGTGCGTGTGTGTGTGTATGTGTGTGTGTGTGTGTGATCTTTCCACTTGAAATGACTCAAGTGCCACTCAAAGTTAAGTCTTACGGAGTTGGATGTGGTAAGAACAGCTTATGAGGTTATGCTGTAAAAATAGCCGTAAACACCATACTTGAAAAAATTAAGATTGATGTGATTTGATCAGAGAAGCATTCTATCCAGCGTCTGTTTCACAAAGTGGAGGTTCTTGGCAAAATCTGTCTGAATGGAACATCATTCTTACAAATGAAACAATCAAGGGAATGGAGATGATTCGTCCTAGTCTCCGTAACATGGTTGGTTTTAGATGTGAAGTTCTGAATTGGTTTAACCAAAGAATGCCGCTAGTCCAAACATTTACTATTGAAATAACGATAAAATAGCGAAAGAGTTCGGACAATTCGACTATTTGAAAGAGGTTGTACAGTGAAAATAAAAGAAAATATATATATATATATAGTCATCCACAGACAGTTCTGATTCACTGTATCACAGCTCATCATTACGGTTAGACATCCGATTGCTTTTTAGAACATCATTCTTACAAATGAAACAATCAAGGGAATGGAGATGATTCGTCCTAGTCTCCGTAACATGGTTGGTTTTAGATGTGAAGTTCTGAATTGGTTTAACCAAAGAATGCCGCTAGTCCAAACATTTACTATTGAAATAACGATAAAATAGCGAAAGAGTTCGGACAATTCGACTATTTGAAAGAGGTTGTACAGTGAAAATAAAAGAAAATATATATATATATATAGTCATCCACAGACAGTTCTGATTCACTGTATCACAGCTCATCATTACGGTTAGACATCCGATTGCTTTTTACCCAGGATTGAAACCCGACCGAAATGGCGTCAGTCGGCGATTCTATCTCTGAGTTATTGGCGTTCGGTAGAAGGAGGCAGACTTGTAGCGTGTGATATGTCATGTATACATTCGCCAATAGCTGAGAGTGTTCTAATTCATTACTGAATGAACGATGCGTAGATGCTAGAGTAGCTACTGTTTTTTCAAAGTCTACCATTCTTCCAGAGTGCTCAATATATATTGGTTGATTCATTTTCTACGGCATATCAACCATTTATTAAAGCCAGAAAATATATTATTTAGATTATAACAAAATACTTTTGAAGATAATAATGTTTGAGTGATATGCCTTATTCAATTCCCATATTGGGGGTGGGGGTTAAGAATTGAATTCGTACCTTTTCCAAGGGTATTTTTCGTAAGTAAATATAACGTATCCAACGGGTATTGGAATTGTACTTTCCGATAAACACTTCCAAGTCATTATCCATGCAGTCAGTCAGTTAAGTGCCATACGTGATACACGCTTGGGAGATCCTGTCTCTTTCGAGACATGACTGACTGGGCAGAAGATTATCCCGCAGTAGGTTGCCATTGCTTTCTGCGGTAGACTGGTTGCCGACCAAGGCTATAGAACCCAATCTGTCCTGCTATTTAACCCATAACTGGAAGGATGAGACGGATAAATACCTTTCCCAAGGGTATTTGCGCGTAAGTAAATACAATGGATTTAACTGGAATTCGAATTCGGCTCCCCGGTTTCTCGTTCCGAGTCGATATCCACTGTATCACACACCACCTATACATCCAAATTTGCATCACCTGATATTCCCAAGCGATCACACATCTAGGCACAGTTTATTTATTAAGTGGATCGAATCCTGCCGGAATGTGTATATTTATCTAATAAGACTTCTTGAATATTCACGCCGGTAAATGAAAATAAATTTACTGTTTAATAAACAGAATAACTATTCAAATTTGGGTATCCACTAAAAACAACGTTTTAAGCAATAAAATATGCAGGATTAATAAATGAAAAATCTATTTATAGTATACTGCTGATGGACCAGTTTAGACATATTAACTTTCAATCCCCTACTACAAAGCACCTACACCTCACATTTCCAAAGATAAATTGTTTCCATCATTTATTTTCAGTTATACATATCACCCGAAGAGGAGCAGTTCGGCTCCGAAACATGAAAATTTTTGTGTAGTGATACTATGCTTTTATAAACAACTATTACAAAATATATATATATAAATTATTTTATAAAATTTTTATGATAGCTATTTCTTTGTGACTGTAAGTATATTATATCACCTTTTCTGCTGCCATTCCTTTTTTTCCATTATTTTATTTCTCTTCATATTTTTGATTTTGTGTGTGTCATTATTGTGTGCTTAAACGAAACTGCTATCTGTCAAACATCAAAAGCAAACTCTTCTGCCCCCCATAAGCATGGGCCAAGCGAGTCTCCCTGAAAGCAATATATTGCGCCTCCTCGGCCTTATCCTATCATCTGATCTCAAGTGGAATCATTACACTGGGCCAATAGCTAAATCCACTGCTAGGATGGTTTGGTCACTGTGTCGGGCCAGGAAGTTTTTACGCCTGATTCCATCTTGCACATATACAAATCAACCATCCGTCCTCAAGTGGAATCATTACACTGGGCCAATAGTTAAATCCACTGCTAGGATGGTTGGGTCACTGTGTCGGGCCAGGAAGTTTTTACGCCTGATTCCATCTTGCACATATACAAATCAACCATCCGTCCTCAAGTGGAATCATTACACTGGGCCAATAGCTAAATCCACTGCTAGGATGGTTGGGTCACTGTGTCGGGCCAGGAAGTTTTTTACGCCTGATTCCATCTTGCACATATACAAATCAACCATCCGTCCTCAAGTGGAATCATTACACTGGGCCTATAGCTAAATCCACTGCTAGGATGGTTGGGTCACTGTGTCGGGCCAGGAAGTTTTTTACGCCTGATTCCATCTTGCCCATATGCAAATCAACCATCCGTCCGTGCATGGAATTCTGCTATCATATATGGTCAGGCTCCTCTGCTGTTCATCTGTGTTCTCGATAGGCTCCAAAAGAAAATCTGTAACGTGACAGGTCCCGACTTGGCAGCTCGACTCCAGCCACTTTCTCACCGGCGGAATGTGGCCTCCCTCTGACTATTCTACAAATATTTTCATGGCTTTTTCTCTGACGAACTTAAGTCACTGGTGTCTCCGCCACTAGACTTTACCAGACTGGTAACAAGATCACACCTACTTACTGTTAGATCAACCAAATGCTACGTCAATTCTACTTCTTTTCCCGCACTTCCCACCTGTGGAACTCCTTTCCATATACTTGCTTTCCAGACGGCTACAACCTCCAGGAATTTAAATGCAATGTCAATACCCATCTCTTATCCACTTGACTATAGTTTTTTCTACATCACCCTGTATATCTTGTTATATTTTGTTCTTTTTCTTTCTCTCTGCCTTAGCAACTGTCTTCACATCTGTGTTTCCATCCTTCTCTTGGTCATTCTTTGAAACACCCTGTCACTGGACCGTATTTCTCTTCAATCTCCTCTTGTCTAAACTTCTGCTCTTATGTAGTTCCATGCGCATCAGTGGTGGTACTGCCTTGCTTGGGGTGAAACGATTATGTGTGTGTGTGTGTGTGTGTGTGTGTGCGTGTGTGTGTGTAATTTTGGTCTATATATTTATTTTGAGTATGTCTGTTTTTCCCTTCTTTTTGTGTCTGTATACATTCACTCCTTAAATATTTTTGTTGTGCGTTTGTGTGATTTGATATATGTGTTTTTTGTTCTCTCTCTCTCTCCCTCCCTCCCTCCTTCTCTCTCTCTCTCTCTCTCTCTCACTCTGTGCGTGTGCGTGTGTGTGTGGTTTGATGTATGTATTCTTAAATTTTTGACACTTCCGGCTAGAACGTAGTACACATTGTTCGCTGCAAGTAACCAGTTTCCCCAATGTTAAAAACCGTTTTGCGGATGTCTTGAGTGAAATTAACTGTTATTCTTTTATTTTACACGGTCTGAACGAAGAAGTTTGTTTTCTTACTACTGCCGAAATAAATTCAGATTCTATAACTGTTTAAATATGTGTTAAGTTTCTTCTCAATAGTTAATATTGCTCTGGATAATATTCATTAAGTTCTCTACTTTTAACACTTAAATACTTTATATCATTTAGATAAAATCTTTTGGATTATTCTCTCCGTTTTTACGGACCTGCCATTTTCTCCTATGTATGTATATATATATATATATATATATATATATATATATATATATAATGTTCAGAAAAATAATATATATATATATATATATATATATATATATTATTTTTCTGAACATTATTTTTAATCGATACTCGAATTGGAGAAGATATTCTGTTTTTTCATCAAACATATATTTATATATTTATTTCTACCGGTCTGATTATTTACGATAAATTTTGTTACGAAAATGTGTGCCATTCGTCAGGATTCCAACGTGCGACTCCTATCAACATAGGAGAATCCACCAATTGATCTGGTGCGTCTTAGACCACTCGACCACGAATTATTTCACTGTCTAATCGAATATTTACGCGTTTGTGTGTGCAGACTTGCAAGTACGTATGTATTTTTTTTAAATCATTTCTCCCCAAGTCAAGTGATAAGCAATCAAAATGCAAGTGGCTACTAGTAGGAACAGAAACTTAGAATGAAAAAAAAAAGCAGGAATGATGGATAGAAAAAATAAAGATTGTTAGCTTCAGAAGGAAGCCTATCTTTTAGGAAAAGAGCAATTTGAAAAGTAGAGAAAAGTATTTCTTTTTTTATATTCACATGGTATTTTTACAGACATAATTAATTTACATTTGAAGTTTTACACACACACGCACACACTCACAGATGCAAACACACACATATTATTATTATCATTATTATTATTATTATTATTATTATTATTATTATTATTATAAACATTGCATAGAGGAGGTGATTGTGTTTGAGTTGGAATCACCTTTTTATTTTATAGCATTAGTAATTTAATTACATGTTTAAAAATGCATAGATATGTGTGCAGGTTAGTTGGATGTAGAATCCGAAAACCAGATAGATAGATAGATAGATAGATAGATAGATAGATAGATAGATAGATAGATAGATAGAGAAAAGGAGAAGGCTAGATAGATAGATAGATAGATAGATAGATAGATAGATAGATAGATAGATAGATAGAATGAAAAGGAGAAGGCTAGGATAGATAGATAGATAGATAGATAGATAGATAGATAGATAGATAGATAGATAGATAGAATGAAAAGGAGAAGGCTAGGATAGATAGATAGATAGATAGATAGATAGATAGATAGATAGATAGATAGATAGATAGATAGAATGAAAAGGAGAAGGCTAGATAGATAGATAGATAGATAGATAGATAGATAGATAGATAGAATGAAAAGGAGAAGGCTAGATAGATAGATAGATAGATAGATAGATAGATAGATAGATAGATAGATAGATAGATAGATAGATCTGAATAGTCTGAGATAGAAAGATATTTTGCTCGATCTATGAATAGATAGATGGTCGCACACACATATACTGTGTATTTGGCCAACAATATCTCTTTTGTATAGGTTTCATTAAAAATTACCGATAAGTTATTATCATTAAGTTTTTTTATCAATTTTCATGTGTTCCTAAACAATTACATTGGTTACACCACAGGAAATTTTACAAGAAGATTGACATTGCAATTTTTAACAACAGTTCCATCTGATCTCTTTTAAATACACATCGTGATCTTCCATTACGTATCCATGATATCCTCATTGATAATACATATATAATAGCATCATCCACGTGCAAAAGAAGATGAAAATTAATGGAGGCATTACTAATTGTTATATCTCGGAAGGGGATAAACAGAGAAAGAATAGTGCAAGAAATAATTCTTAAGACTGAGGATATATGAATAGAGATTTATTATACCTCAGGACAATAAACCAAATACACGTACACCAACGAACAGTTAACAAGAATAACAACCAAGAAGGCAATGTCTCTGTATAGGACGTATGCTTCAGTCTAATGACGTATAACTCTCGGCTAAGGACGATGGCTCTCGTAGAATCTCGATGGCTCTCGTATAATAACGAAGACTCTCGATCACTCTCCAGTTCGTTCTAGTCCCGGTCTTTTATAACCCGGGTCATACCCATTCCTGCGTAGGACAGGATATTTTACTACAACACTAATAAAAAAGAGAAATCCTGCACTTAATAACATTAATTATGAACATGGTAACAATGTTCTTACCGTGTTCAGAACTTAACATACACAAGACTCCCTTTGCATAAACTTTACACATGTTTTTTAGTAAAAGAAAATTAATTCTTGATAATGGCTAAGAGTATAGCCGAAAGCGCTCGAAAGCACAAAAGCTTTGGACAATTCTTATATAATTTGAGTTCCGTCAAGAAATAATTTATGCGATCATATGAAAAATTATTTAAAACTAAATAATATTACCTTGTCTGTATACCGCGTTTCAAATGACTAAGAAGGTTACATTTTCTTTTCATTTTGTCCAAAAACTACCATGCAGAATTTAACGACATTTTTACAACATAATGGGAATAACTATATACGCAGGCTGTATAAAAAATTTATTATTCTGCGTAAAAGGAAATTAACTGTGACCATTTTCAATATTAACACGATATAGAAGTGGTCCAAATTATAAACGATTGTCATTACGCCTCCTTGGTCTCACACTTTCAGCGGACCTCAAATGGAATGACTATATCGAATCCATTGCTAAATCCGCTGCTATGAAACCAGTTCTCAGTGTCGGGCCCGGAAGTTTTTTCCGTCTAAATCTATCCTGCACATATATAAATCTACCATCCGCCCGTGCATTCAATACTGCTGCCATATCTGGTCGGGTGCCCCTGCTATTCTCCTCGGGCTTCTCGATAAGGTTCAGAGGAGGGTCTGTAATATGATAGATACCGACTTGGCAGACCGCCTGCAGTCTCTCTCCTACAGGCGCGACGTGGCTTCCCTGTGTCTCTTCTATAAATACTTTCACGGCTTCTGCTCCGATGAACTTAGATCACTGGTGCCCCCTAGATACGAATTTGCACGATATACTAGATTAGCAACTAGATCCCACCCTTTTACAGTGAAACCGATAAAATGCAATCGCAACTTCTACTCCAACAGTTTCTTTTCTCGCACTTCCCGACTGTGGAATTCTCTTCCATATGACTGCTTCCCCGACGGCTACAATCTCCAGTAGTTTAAATGTAAGGTCAATAGACACCTCCTAACACACTAACCTGCTCCCATTCTATCAAACACGCTTCCTATCTCCCCAACTCTCATTCTCGGTATCCTTACTCATCTGTCACCTTCCTCCTGACATTCCCTATGTCTAACCACTCCTTCTCTTTACCTTCGCCTATGTAGCCCCATGCGCAATAGTGGCAGTGGAATGCCTTGCTTGGGGTGAAATGATTAAAAAAAATTATAATCGTTCAGTTGTGGATGCAAATGTGTCTTGACCAATTCTGAGAAAGATATTATAATATCTGAACTTTCCAAAGGCAAATCTACATTAGAACTATCCAAAATAATTGTAAAATATCACCAAATTGTGAAAACATTTGTTGATTTCTACGAACATACGTAAGAAGGCCGATAAATGTCACTAGATAGTTGTCTGCCGATGTGTTTTTTTTTGTTTTTGTTTTTTGTTTTTTTTGTCAAGAAATGACACGGGAAACTGGAAATAAATCAGGCCTGACCAGTGGAAGAATTTTCAGAAGTCCTGGAGAAGTAACCTGTCCAGAAGTACTCGCTATTTTCTTCTGAAAATGTTTGAGACATCAGTGATACCATTGACAAAGCCTCGATTGAAAAAATACACATGCAAATACGTTTCAGATAGGCAAATGATAATATAAAGGTTGATTTTTCGAATGTTCTGATCACGCTTGAAAGTCGTATAACACTTGATGGCTCTGATGGTTCGATCAAAGGTTGGGTCGTAAATAAGCAAAATCTTTATCAAAGCTTGACACGCCAACAAGGAGAAGGAATGAATTATGATTTGGGATGGTATTATTAGAGGTATCATGGTTAGTGCGTGGAGAGTACTTGCCGGCGCAAAAAATAACCGCATATGCTTATATAGCCTTTCTCAAAGAACACCTGGAACCTTGGCTAAAAAACAGCAAAGAATCACCTGCAAATAAACCATCGTATTTATGCAATGTAACACTTTTCATTGAGCGCATAAAAGTACAGGTACCTGCAGAAATTCTGTGAATCTCGAAAGATGAACTGGTCGGTCAATTGTCTAGACTTAAACCCATTTGAAAGCTTGTGGATCATTCTGAAGCGACGTATTTATGAGAATGGGCGCCAGTTAGAAGCAAGGATGACTTACGGCAGGAAATAGTCAACATATCACGTGAGATTACATCAGAGGATATGCAGAAAGTTACATGTTCGATAGATCAGCGCCATTTCCAAGTCATTTATAAAAAAGTATCACATATCTCATATTAACCAAATCCACTATCATTTTTAACTCAATTTACTCATTTATTTCGATTTAATTTCATCTTAGTTACGAATTTATCCATAAAAATCTGTAAATAGTGTAACAGAATTTTTTTTTACAAGGATTTTTTATTATATTTAAGTAAATTAGACAAATGACTGTAACTTCTGTTCTTTTTTCTTAAACCTTACAATTCTCACATATATGCATGTTGTCATCATTTTCCGAACATTTCGTTAAACTCCAACCAGTAGTTTTTGGATAGGTTAGAAAAGCGTCAACTCGTTAATAATTTGAAACATAGATAGATAGATAGATAGATAGATAGATAGATAGATAGATAGATAGATATGAACAGACATAGGTTTCATTAAATGAAGATAGATAGATAGATAGATAATGAAAAGAATAACATAGATAGATAGATAGATAGATAGATAGATAGATATAGGTTTCATCAAATTAAGATAGATAGATAGATAGATAGATAGATAGATAGATAGATAGATAATGAAAAGAATAACATAGATAGATAGATAGATAGATAGATAGATAGATAGATAGATAGATAGATAGATAGATATGAAAAGACATAGGTTTCATCAAATTAAGATAGATAGATAGATAGATAGATAATGAAAAGAATAACATAGATAGATAGATAGATAGATAGATAGATAGATAGATAGATAGATAGATAGATAGATATGAACAAACATAGGTTTCATCAAATGAAGATAAGTAGATAGATAGATAGATAGATAGATAGATAGATAGATAGATAGATAGATAATGAACAGGCTTAGATAGATAGATAGATAGATAGATAGATAATCCTGTAGAGAAAGATACATACATAGATAGAAAGATATATATATATATATATATATATATATATATATATTGTCATCCGCAGACAGATCTGTTTCGCAGTATCACAGCTCATCAGTACGGTTAGACTCCGATTGCTTTTTTACCCAGGATTGAAACCCGACCGAAATGGCGTCAGTTGGCGACTCTACCCCTGGGCTATGGGTGTTCGGTGGAAGTAGGCAGACTTTTTAGCGCATATCGTTATACGCGCCCAATAGCTAGAGCGCTCTAATTAATTTCACTGAATGAGCGATGCCTACACAATAGATAGATAGATAGATAGATAGATAGATAGATAGATAGATAGATAGATGTGAGTTTGTAACCCTGGGTTTCTCATGTACATTGTCTTTTTACAAAAAATAATCAGATAACGTTAATTCACTATTCAACTTTATTTTGATAGAGCATATTTTGACTTATAGCAAGTTGAAACATGATGAATAATATCTTAACGTTGGTTCCGTAACTAACTTTACACTAAGACATATATTCAGAGCTAATCGCTGTTGTTGGAGCTAAGGGTCAAAATTTCAAAAACCTCTCAACCACGGTATGGCATTGTGTATTTTACTCATGCCTAACTCCGTAAGTAGAAATAGATCCGATTGAGTAGTAAAAAGAGAGCTTGACAATTGCGAGCGAGCTCAGAACTATCGATGTTTAGCCAAAGTCTCCCCACTGAGATTGGATGTGGTACAAGTTCGATTTTGATGTTGGGAACCAGAGCGCCTTCACTCGGGCTAAGGTTCAAAATTTAACCAGCGTCAGCAACCGCCTAATCGGGAACATTGCATTGCTTATTTTTTTATCTCAGTGTATGTCCGTAGACAGAGTCCTGACTAAGTCATGCCCTGCCTGAAACCGAGAGCTTGACAATTGCGAACTGATTCGGAATTCTGGATATATATGCAAACCCTACCCACAAGTTCAGTATTAACGACGGGAAGACAAGGGCGTACACTCGGGCCAAGAATAAAAAGTTACAATGCAACCGCAACCGCGTGATCGGTCATTTGCATCGTCTGTTTTTCTCAGCCGAGGCTCAGTCCGTACACAGAGCCCGAATGAACCGTCCTCTACCCGAAGATAGATTGAACTCTCTCGGAATTCCGCATATTTGCCCAAAGACTCCTCAATGAGACGGGATATAATACAAGGTCGTGTTTAACGTAGAGAACACGATCGCGTACATAGAAGCTAAGAGTTAAAATTTTCTCAGCCCGAGCAACCGTGGAATCGAACACATTCCATTGTCTATTTTTCTCCGCCTGTATACTCGAGCCAAGGGTCAAAACTTACCCAGTTACTGCGAAAGCGGGATCGAGCACTTTGCATTGTCTCCTTTACATAGACGAGATTCCGTCTGTAATCAGATACATGACTGACGGGTACTCTGCCCGAAAACAGAGCTCTCTTGCAACATTGGATATTTACTTAAAGTCTCACCAATGACAAGAGGCCTAACACAAGTTCGGAATTAACGATGGGAACACGAACGTGTAAGCAGCGGATAAGAGTCAAAATTTACCCAGTCATCGAAACAGCTGGACCCTTAGCATTAACTTTTTTCTCGGCTGATTCTACATCTGTAGATCGAGCCCCGACAGGGTTGGACTCTGCCTGAATCTTGACAATTGCGAGATCTTTCGTAACTCAGGTTATTTCTCCCTACGAAGATGGGATTTGAAACATGGTCTTGTTTAACGTGAGTAACGCAAGTGTGTACACTCATGCCATGGGTCAAGATTTACCCAGCCATCGAAACCGCAATCTATTTTTAGCAGACGAATCAAGTCCATAGACGGAACATCGACTGAGAAATACTCACCTCGAAGACAGAGAGCTTGACAATAAGGAGCTCTCAGAATTCAGGATATTTACCCAAAGTTTGCCCACTGAGACAGGATGCGACAAAAAGGTCGACGTTAACCTGGGGAACCAAGCGGGTACATTCGGGCCAAGAGTCAAAATTTACCCAGCCATAGCAACCGTTGAAATAGGCAATTTGCATTGTCTATTTTTCACAGCCAAGTCACTGTTTTCAAACAGATTCCCAACTGAGTCGTACACTGAAAATTTCGAGCTCTGTTTGAACTCAGGATTTTTACTCAGTGAGACGAATTATGACACAAGACAGGGATTAACGTATGGAACCCGATCGTGTATTTTCTGGCTAAGGGACAAAATTTACCAAGCTACCACAACCGCTGTATCGGGCACATTTTATCGTGTATTTTTTACAGTTGATCCTCCGACAAATTCCGACAGAGAGCATGATATTTTCGAGCTCCTTCGGAACTATGGATATTTAACCAAATTCTCCCCACTGCGCGGATGTGCGTTGTGGCGCAGTAGATATTGGCTCAGAACGAGAAATCGGGGAACCGTGTTCGAATCCCTGTTGAATTCATTGCATTCACTTACGCGCAAATACCCTTGGGAAAGGTATTAATCCATCTCTTTCTTCCAGTTATGGGTTAAATAACGGGACAGATTGGGTTCTATAGCCAGTCTACCGCAGAAAGTAATGGTAAACTACTGCGGGATAATCTTCTGCCCAGTCAGTCATGTCTCTTTCGAGACATGATCGCCCAAGCGTGTTTCACGTATAGCACTTAACTGACTGACTCTCCACTGAGTCGGAACGTGACACAAGTTGGTGTTTAACGTTGGTAACCAAAGCGCGTACAGTCGTGACAAATGTCAAATTTTACTAATATTATTGAACAGGTACATATGGCAATAGGCAAACAACAGAAATATGGTACTTGTTGATAAATGAAGTCCCATATCATACATGAAAAAAAAGCTAATTCCAACACTTGTTTACCAGCATATACCAAGCCAGCAGCAATACACTAGTCAAAGTAAATATGTCTGTAAAATCTGGTATTTTTACAAAACACGCAGTAAAATATTGTGTAATTCCAGAATTGTTTTAATTTCGTTTTTCTGTGTGAATATTTCAGGGATATTTTTATTGGTATTATATTTCTGTAATTTCAGGAGTCCTTGTTTCGGAGATAAACTCAATGTGTGCACTGATTTCTGGTGACCCACACATTTTTTTTGGTATTCATGTAAATCACATGCGTAATAGTGTCGCATTTGACGCAGGGTGATTATCTGGTGCATTCTTTTAAAAAACACCCGTATTCAATGGGCCGGCAAATATGGTTTATATATATATATATATATATATGAAGAGTGAGAGAATGGAAAGAAAAATGTATGTGAATGAGTATAGTTTAAAAAGACTCTCATTTAAATACAATATTCGTAGATAACGATAGCAGCCTGTGAAATTGATGGGATAATCAAATCACAAGTTTTTATTTCCTATTCCATTTGTATTAATAATCGAGTTACAATCTTGAAATAAGTTCGTATTAGAACAGACAATATGTAAATTGAATTATATATATATATATATATATATATATATATATATATATATATTGAAAATTGTAAATTTATTATATACATATATATATATATATATATATATATATATATATATATATATATAGGGTTAAAAATAGGGTTATACCCTATATATATATATATATATATATATATAAAGAAAGAAAGAAAGATGAAAAAGAAAAAGAAGAAATCCAAATATTTAATGGAAATAAAAGAATCTTTTTCTTCTATGTGCCTTGTCCTTTCTGGACGTATACTACCATAGCTTTCCACGTCTCCCTATCCCTGGTGGCGCTTAACACGCTTTCTCCTGTTACACCACGCAACCCTCGTTCCATCATCCACCTGATTAGGCCCTTCAACTATGTTATCCGCTGCTTTCCTCTGTCTCTTTTTCCATCGATCTGGCCTGTTAGTATCATGTTCTTCAAACCTTCCTTCCTCATCACATGTCCCAGGAACTTTAGCTGTATCTCAGAATTAATTTTCTTTTCGTTTCCATCCTTTTCTAAAATCTCACCATTGCTCACATGCTCGATCCATGATATCCGCAGAATGAAAATAATTACATAAAGAGTGGAATAGCAACAAAAGGAAAATGAAAAGAGAATCAAAATATTCGATGTGAATAAGATAAAGAAGACAGTGACAAAAGGAAGGAATCTAAATTAATAATAATAATAGAGAGTGTGCTACGATATGAATGTTTTTTCATCGGTACCATCCCATGCAAAGTAGTCAGTCAGTTGAGTACCATACGTGATACACGCAAAGGCGATCATGTCTGGAAAGAGACATGACTGGCTGGGCAGAAGATTATCCCACAATAGGTTGCCATTTTTGCCATTTCTGCTGTAGACTGGTTACCAGCCAAGGCTATGGAACCCAATCTGTCCTTTTTTTAACCCATAACTGGAGGGAAGAAACGGATTAATACCTATCCCAAGGGTATTTGTGCGTAAGTGAATGCAAGGAATTCAACTGGAATTTGAAATCGGCACCGCGATTTGTCGTTCCGAGTCGATATCCACTGCACCACAACGCACATCCCACATTTGGCGCAAAGTAGTAACGACACTAAAACACAAGGGATTTTAGGGTGTGGAAGAATTAGGAACAGAAACAATAAGCAGAAAGAGAAGAGACTGACATTACGTTTCAATTTTCGCAGTTTAAAGTCGCCTGGAAAGTGTGGAGTCGGAAGGGAGTTCCCTAAGCGAGATAAAAATATAGGTTAGCATAGAATTTATGTTTGAATTTTTAAAAAATCTAAGTACCTTAGCGAATAGTTCATTCGAACAATTACCATTAAACTATTTATAGAAAAGTCAGAGGGAGGCAACCTTACAACGTGGGAAATTGACTGAGCCGAGCTGCCAGAACAGAACCAATAATATTGCTGAATCTTTTTTGCGATCTTATCAAGGAGCTCAAGGTAAATAGCCTGGGCGCTGGATCATATGTGGTAGCAATATTCTAATCATGGACGAATGATGCACATAGATATGTAAGACAGATTCTAAAGAGAAAATTGATCTTGCTTGACACAATTAACGAATTCTTAGCAGCTGACCTATGAATGCATTCAATATAGTTTTTCTACTTCATAAACACCTGAGTACGTGAGCCCGAGAAGGCACAAGGAGTCACTTTCGTGGAGGTTAGCATCAGCCATTCTGATGGAAATTAGCGATGGGTCTCTCAGATGATTAATGAAGATAATTTTAGTTTTTGAGGAGTTAAAATTAATGAGACATCTTTTGTCCAAGTTAACGACGGACTTAAGGCCGGTTTGGACATCGGCTGCCATTTTGACCTGATCGGACAAATAATTACTATCTTACTGTTGTGTTATCAGGGTAGATGCCAAGTTGAGAACTAATGTCATCAGAAATGTCATTAATTAAAATTAAAAACATTGTTGGACCAACGATGGAGCTCTGGGGTAAACACGCGTCAGTACGAAATGATCTAGATGACTAGCAGTTCAGGATGACTTTCATTTCACGAATTGATAAGAATGACTGGATGAGTTCAGAAAATCGTCCGGAAACACTGTAACTTTTCAGCTCGTGGAGAAAGAATACCCCAGATGAATTAAAAGTGGATATTAAGGAGAACGAAATTAATCAAGCCGAAAAGCATTTTGCTCGATTTTGCAAGGGAAACGATTAGGGAAGTTAAGTAAAAGATTGGGCAATGGAAAAATTTAATGCCTCGATACGAGAAACGTCAGTACCATTAAAATGTTTAAGCTATGTGCTGTAGTCATCGAACACCAAAACGCTCAAAGGTGCATTGAAGGAGAGAGAGAGATAGATAAAGAGAGAGGGGAGAGACAGTCTTTTAGCTATTATGTCTAATATACTGCAGTGCTGAGAAGAGGGGGTGATAAAGTGTTGTGGAGTAGTTTTCGCACTGAAAGTTATAATCGTGCTATGTCGGTTGCTAATTGATTTAACGCACCCTAAATTTTAGGAACTTGGTAATCTTCCACTGAAAGCTGACTCCTTAGTATTCAGCGAACTGCAGACTAATATCAACTGCCTTAGTAGTTCTACTGAACCCCAATAGAAATCTAAAGAACTCTCTAGAACTTCTAAGAACGCTTATGAACTCCCCAATAACTTCTTGAGTTAACTTCCTGTTAACTCTTATTAATATAGGAGAGAGAGTCCATTATCTGAGGAATAGTTGTTTTTCGCCATAACATAAAGAAGAAAGAGATGCCTGACAGATTTTAATAACGAAAGATAAAAGAACATGAAGGAATAGTCTGGGGCCTCGAAAAACAATTCTCTAGCCATCCGAAGATTATTTCGGATGTAGACACCAGGGCAATGCCTGTGAATACTGCAATCTTTTCGATAAAGAAGAAGATTGCATGGAACCAAAAATCCATTAGAAGAACGGAAGAATTTGAGTTAGTGTCACAGAGGGTAAAATATCTGGCGAACGTCGCAAAGAGGAATGATTCTACGGTGCAGAAGCTGGAACGGATATCACAAATATTAGTGAAAGAAAGGCTGAGTGGGGTTGGTGTTTTTTGTTTACTGGTTTACTTGTATTCCTTTTGTTGTGTTTTCCATGAGATTCGTTTTGAAGAGGTGGGGAGAAAAGTCAATCAGTTAATTGCCATACGTGATACACATAGAAAAGACATGGCTGACTGGGCAGAAGCTTTTACCGCATTAGATTGCCATTACTTTCTGCAGTGGACTGGTTATCAACCAAGACTATAAAACTCAATTTGTTCTGCTATTTAACCAATAGTTTTAGGGAGAAGCGGCAAATTAGAAACTTCCTCAATGGTATTTACCCATGGGCGAATGCAACAAATTCGACTGGAATTCGCATTCCGCTCTACAATTTCTCTTTCAAAGACAATATGCACTGCACCACAACGCACAAGACCCCTGTAATTATCCCTATCTGTCATTAATATTAATACAAACAAACCAGTGCATGGTTGAGTACAGAAAATAATGTGATCTCAGCGAAATTATATGAAGCGACACCTACCCATGCGCGATATGGCACTACAAAACCCATATATTATACGATTGTTTATTAAAGCAACCTCTCTAAGCGCTATCAAAGGGTTCGGGCTCCTAATGTCAAGTCGGAATCAGCAGCCAGCAAACAGCCAACCTTGTACTCACACAATGGCCAGTCTAATCACAAAGTTGTTAAGACAGTTAAGGGATGAATTTCTAGTCTGATTTCATATATATATATATATATATATATATATATATATATATAGAGAGAGAGAGAGAGAGAGAGAGAGTTGTCATTTCTTGATTTCCTTTGGTAAGGAGAGTCCTGGAGTAGTAGTAACAGGACCATCATCAAATGGGACAAGGGTACGAAGGGAACTGGCGCAGAGTGCAGCATGGTGTAGTCTCAGGGTTGCCCACCGGAAGCGCTTGCATGGTCACACATTCATGCGCGATATGGAACTGCAAAATCAGAGTAGACTTTCTAGACGCTACGTAAGAGTTCGCGCTTCCAACTAATAGTTGGAAACAGCAACCAGAAAACTGCAAACCAGTTACACTCAGTATTAAGAGACGTTGGCACCTTCCACACACAGCACAAAAATTAGCGAAAGTACTACTATTAAGGCTTTAGATGATAAGAACTAGGGAGCTCTTCTTAACAGAAAACAAGGGTTGAGTTTCTACAACTGTTCAACAGAAGAGTTGGAAGTATGAACCGGACGATAGTAAAGCCTATTGACTCCTATTGAAAGAAAAAATAACTAAAAATATAAATGGCTTCACTCTCTCAACCGACCTCAAGTAGAACGTCTAAATCGAATCATTAGCAACATCTACTGGTAAAATGTTCCGTTCACTATGTCGGGGTACAAAGTTATACTCGTCAGAATCCATCTTGCACATTTATAAATCTACCATTCGTCCGTGCATTGAATACTGTTGCCATATCTGGTCGGGTGCTCCTGGGATTCCTCTCTATGCCCTCGCCAGAATCCATCTTGCATATTTATAAATCTACCATTCGTCCGTGCATTGAATACTGTTGCCATATCTGGTCGGGTGCTCCTGGGATTCCTCTCTATGCCCTCGCCAGAATCCATCTTGCATATTTATAAATCTACCATTCGTCCGTGCATTGAATACTGTTGCCATATCTGGTCGGGTGCTCCTGGGATTCCTCTCTATGCCCTCGCCAGAATCCATCTTGCACATTTATAAATCTACCATTCGTCCGTGCATTGAATACTGTTGCCATATCTGGTCGGGTGCTCCTGGGATTCCTCTCTATGCCCTCGCCAGAATCCATCTTGCACATTTATAAATCTACCATTCGTCCGTGCATTGAATACTGTTGCCATATCTGGTCGGGTGCTCCTGTTATTCATCTTGAGATTGTCGACAGAATCCAAAGGAGGATCTGCAACGTATTTGATTCAGACTTAGCAGCACGACTTCAGTCACTTTTTCACTGACGAGATCTGTCTTTCTCCCACTTTTAGACAAATATTTTCACGGCATCAGTACTAATGAGTTTCCTTTCTTGGTACCGCGACATTATGAATTTACTCATGCTACTGGATTAGAATCGAGGTATCACCCTTTTACCGTCACAACAATCAAATGTAGCCTCCACTCCTACACTCACTGTAAACCCTTCGCATCGGTGGCGGTCATGTCTTCCTTAGGGTGAAACGATTATAAAAAAATAATTTCTGTTTTTAGAGTTATCACCAGTTGAATTTTCTTCCTGTATATTGATTCCTTACCACATACAATTTTCAAAAGTTCAAATGCAACGTCAATCACCATCTTCTGTTGTCACATTCGCTTCCTAAGCAGAGTTATTAGTGACATTATCACCTTGCTTGAGGTGAAAAGATTAAAAAAAAGATTTGCATTTAATACAAAATCAACCAAAATATGGGTTGAAAAATTTTCCTTGGATTTAATAAAGAAACACTTCATATTCAAGCGCAAAAATGCCCTTGGCTGTGTATTGCAAACAAAAGTTTTTCTTCGTCTTATATATATATATATATATATATATATATATATATACACACATTTATATATATATATATATATATAAGTAAATTAAACCTAGTGAGCCAACACACCTACCAAGTTTTCACCTAAGTGAAACTAGAAGCCAGCGTTCCCTGAGGATCCGCTTTGGTCAAATCTTGGTAGGTTTGTTGGCTCACTAGGTTTAATTTATTTATTCTGCTCTGCTTAAGTACTGAACGCTTTTTTGTTAGTTGATTACCCGTCTCGGGTATTTTTCTTTTAGCTACGTGCTGGCTCGCTCCGAATCTCTTTGGCTGATGTTCATGTGTTTAGCTCTTTCTTTTTTTACAACCATTTTTATCTTCCACGTATATACGCGGAGGGTTTTTTGAAACGAGTATAGTTATAAGTTTGTGTTTATAATATATATATATATATATATATATATATGTGGTATAATTTTGTTGTATTTTTGTGCTTCAGATATTAATAAATGGCTTATTAAATCTACCTATTAAGATGTGACATGTCTTGAGACCATTTTGCTTCGTTTCGCTTACCAAATCTTCAACTCCATAATTAACTAATTCTCATTTTGAATTGAACAATATCGACACACCTACAAACATGTTCGTTACCTACTCCTTCTATTAGTACCCTTTCAGTTTCTAAATAACCATGAATTCATCTTATAGTTACTAAATCAATTATTTTTACAATTTATTTTAACTATCGCCTAGTAATGCTCTGCAAACATGAAATATTTGGTGTAGTGATATAATGATTTTATATACCGTTGTAATAAAAAATACAATATATATATATATATATATATATTCACTAAAAGCTTACACAAAACAGAAAAATACAAAAACACAACACTATCAAAATACATATAGAACCAGAGAAAATATAATAGGACATAGTAAAAATATCACCACCACACAGCAACAATATCAAAAGCTGTAAATTATGCCAAGAAAAGAAGATAGCAATAATCATCATTAAGAAACAAAGAAAAATATTAAACAAAATAAATGAGAAAATGTGTAAATGTGAACATGCGAACTATTATCTAGTTTGCTTCACAAATAACAATAAATAACAAACACTTTAAATAAATTCAAAACAAGCAAATAAAAGTATAAATATAAATATACATACACTCTATCATGAAAAAAAACAGAACATAATATAACAAACACCAAACAGAAAAACACACACACAAAGCCGACAAATAGAAATACACACGCAAACACAATCACAAAACCATGACCCAAAAAAAGAAACCCTTACGCGGTCATGCATAACAACACGGTAAGATAAAGGCCAAACCAATAAAAATATTTCAAAGTAACTGACAAGAACAAACCAACCAAAAAAGCAATTAAACGGACACCCCACTTACGCATACATCAAAAAGCAATAAAACATCATTAAAATGAAATCAAACACCTGAACAATAAAACGAAAATAAACAAAAAGGATACAAACTAATCGCAGATAAGACCACAAAATTACACTAAGCTCCATATAAATTTAAAAAAAACCGGGACACTAAAAAAGTCAAAACAGCCCCGATGACGGTGCCTGATAATTTGGAAGTCGGCAGAAACCTGTTCATTTAAAGTGACTAATTCTTTGCACTAAACATATCAAAGCTCTATCTCCACCCTGATATCGAACACTTCACGAAAAAAAACAGCTATCCCAAATACATTTTATCAGTATAAAAAAAAATATTATCATAACGGAATATATATATATATATATATATATATATATATATATATTATGTGTAAAATATAGTTTTAAAATATCCTATATTTATTTGTTAAAGTGCTCAATATCAGAGACAAAGAGTATGTAATTTTTAGTATTACATTTACGTTTATGATTTTCTAAACGTAGGTTAGCTGTGGCACAAGGCCGAATGTATGAGGCATCTAGTGAAAATAAAACTCCCTATTCAGGCGTAATTAATCAAGCGATACAATTTTGCTAGCCTTTATACCATGTTGGAGCGTTCTAAATGATTTTATAAGCGTAGCTTAGAAGTGGCACAAGGCCGAATGGATGTTTAATGGTAGCTTAGACGTGTTACAAGTATGGGGCAGTGAGTAAGGATAGAACTCAATATCCAGTGCTTGTCTATATTTTTTAGATGATGTAGTATTTACCGTATTTACATTATTCGGACTATTGCCCTCTTCTTTGTTGCCATTAGTACGACGTTCCGGACTTCTTCAGATGCTAGGAATTTCGAACCGAACCCTTTATTATAATCACTGGTATATATCATCGTCATTCCTTGCGTAACGCCTCGATTGGAAGTCATGCGTTATCTCCCTCTAACCCTGCAAGTTACTTGTTCACCACTGCTGTAGCCTGGTATTGAACTCACAACTTTAAGAGTCAAGTCAGGAACTAACCAATGTCTATCCACTGGGCCACGTATCCCGAAAAAGGCCGGAGCGTACAACCACGTCGTACAAATGTCAAAACGATGCGGACAATAGTCCAAATAATGAAAATACTGTTAATATTCTGTGTTATTTGATCTAGTAGTACAAGCCTGTTAACCATGACATCATGTCTTTACTTGAAGTTATGTGTGCATTTGTTGTTTGTTAATTTGCTTCTAATTTACTTAATAAGTAAATAAGTGTGTGCGCGTGTGTGTGTGTATAAATAAAAGATTTTTATCTTTCATCTTTAAAATAGAAATCCACGCATTTTATCTTTTAGAGAAAACCTAAAAATGTTGGAAGCCATTTCATGAGAAAGCTGAGAACGCCACCTTGCGGAGGAAGCAAACGCCAGTGCGACACATGAAGGTCAATGCTTATGTTTTTTATTTGCACTTTCTGTGCGTTTATTTCTGATTTTCCTTTTTCCTTTTTGATTTAGTTATTTATTTTGGAGGGGAAAGGCTGTCATTTGATTTTTTTATATTGAAAATACGGCAAGTTCAATTTCTTTAGCGACGTTCGAAAAGAACCGAAAATGGTGGCTTAGATCTATGCATTGATATTTTAACCTTCTATCATGATAGGTTATTTCTTACTTTTTTCCAGAATCGTTTATTATATAGTAAATTATTTTTAGAATACGTTATACACTCATATTTAAATACACGCACAGAGAAAGAGAAAGACTGATATATATATATATATATATATATATATATATATATATATATATATAAATTAAAAAAGGATTAATTCAATGATGTTGGATGATGAGGTTTTTGGAATTTACCTTCCTGCTTTTTCCGCTTGGATTAAAGTATCTGAATTAAAATATATATATATATATATATATATATATAGAGAGAGAGAGAGAGAGAGAGAGAGAGAGAGTGAGTGAGTGAGTGAGTGAGTGAGTGAGTGAGAGGAAGGCATTCTCAAAAAGTTATCCTTACGCTAGGCTTGTGCACCATAGTGTTGCTTTGTGAATTTAGTGACATAGCAAATGTAAGTTCAATCCTTGAATCGGGCAGTGTGCACTCGCACTCAGTGGAAACGAATGAGCAATAACTAAGCAGTACTAAAAATAAGAACTAAGCAAGATGTCCCCAGATATGGGAAGTAGCCGGAAAAAAGTCTACCCTCTTAGATTAAAATAATGGGTTTAGTTTAGTATTCCCTGCAAGTGACACATATCGATACACACCTGAAGAAGTCCGGGGTGCACAACAGCTGAAACATTTTGATAACAACATCAAAGATGAGAACAATAATCCAAATATATTCTTCTATGTGCCGTGTCACTTCAGGACGTAAACGATCATGGCCCTCCACATCTTCCTATTCCTTGCAACTCTTACCACCCATTCTCCTGTTATGCCGCCTAAACAACGTCCCAACATCCAATTGTTCAAGTCTCTCAAGTATATATCACGCGTTGCTTTCCTTTGTCTCTCCTTCCCTCTACACACTCGTCCCGTAAGCATCAGATTCTCCAAGCCTTCTTTCTTTATTACATGTCTCAGAAACTTCAGCTGTCTTTTCCTGATATTAAATATAAGTTTACTTTTCGCTTCGATCCTTTCGAAAATCTCGTCGTTGCCTAGATGTTCTGTCTATGGTATCCTCAGCATCCTTCTGTAGAAACACATTTTGGTTGCTTCAAGTTTTTCCTCCATTTTTTATGAGATTGTCCAGCAGTCGCTACCATATTGAAGGACAGACATCACATAATAATCCAGCACTCTCTTCTAGCGAAATCCTGTCTCTCAA
The DNA here is from genome assembly GCA_037127315.1 of Ascarosepion bandense. NCBI lineage: Eukaryota > Metazoa > Mollusca > Cephalopoda > Sepiida > Sepiidae > Ascarosepion > Ascarosepion bandense. The sequence goes on from JBBBDQ010000941.1 coordinate 2,892,076, forward strand.
TTCAGCTTCTGGAATGTATCCTTTGTCATACCAATACGCCTTCAGTTCTCAGTGTCGGTCTTTCCATCCTCTGTCAAGACACTTGCCAGGTATTTAACTTTCTGCGCCTGCTTGATTTTAGTATCCCCGACTTGTATTTGGGATGTGCGTTGTGGTGCAGTGGATATCAGCTCGGAACGAGAAATCAGGGAGCCGAGTTCGAATTCCACTTGAATTCATTGCATTCACTTACGCGCAAATACCCTTGGGAAAGGTATTAATCCGTCTCTTCCCTTCCATTATGGATTAAATAACAAGACAGATTGGGTTCTATAGCCTTGGTCGGCAACCAGTCTACCCCAGAAAGCAATGGCAACCAACTGCGGGTTAATCTTCTGCCCAGTCAGTCATGTCTCTTTCGAGACATGATCGCCCAAAGCGTGTATCACGTATGGCACTTAACTGACTGACTGAATATAATAGTTGGAATAATGAATAAGGCTTACATTGGTCATAAATTGTGGGATCAGTTTATTACTTCATAACAATAGGAAACCGATCCCCCCCCACTAATTACTACATAATAATATAATAGATTTCTTTTCCCTTTACCTATGAGTCAAATAACAGGACAGATTGGGTTCTATAGCCTTGGTCAGCAACCAGTCTACCGCAGAAAGCAGTGGCAACCTACTGCGGGATAATCATCTGCCCCGCAGTCATGTCTCTCTCTCTCTCTATATATATATATATATAGAGAGAGAGAGAGAGAGTAGCTGTCGAGGAATCGTTCACCCGTGTCTGTTTCTTCAGCCAGCGAAGATCCCTCTGTCTTCGCCCAAAATCCCTAGACATATATAACCCCAAAATTGTTACGCATTATTACTTTTCCGAGCTGTCGCTGATTTGATGTAATCTACTGGAAGATGCATCTGTCACTCATCTTTGCTGGCTCTCAACATTCAAGCCGGTTACCGCCTATTTTCTGCCTTTGATATTTCACTCCGCCACCATCATCCACGACCTGATATATTTGTCAATCATATCTTTGCCGTTCAAGGCAATATATTACACATAAAAAATGATCAATTACTTTAACTCACATGACACATATCTGATCAATAAGAATTTTTTTTTTAATTCTCAGCATCGTAGTATGCTTTATCTACGTAAAATTTTTTAACTCGATCTATAAAAACGTTTTAATGAACGTAAAGCCTGTTAGATTGAGACATTTATTTTACTTTGTTCTTTACTCATATTTTCATATATATATATATATATATATATATATATATATATATTATAAATTATGTTTTAGAACATATAGATAATTTTTTCTATATATGTCCTCTTCTCTACAATCATATGGCTGTTTCAGTGTTTGGACTCAAACACATCATCGGGAGAAGTAAAGACTCTTCCGATGATGTGTTTGAGTCCAAACACTGAAACAACCATATGATTGTAGAGAAGAGGACATATATAGAAAAAATTATCTATATGTTCTAAAACATAATTTATAATAAATATTCACAGCTCTATACATCATATATCGAGCACTGTTTTAAATTAATATTTTGGAAGAGAAAAATTTTTCTTTTCTCTCTTCATTCTATACTCACTCGGATATATATACATATATATATATATATATATATATATATATATATATATATATTATTTAAGATGTTTTAAGAATGTATTTTAATAATTTAGTTATTTTTCTTTCTAAGAGTTATTACTGTAACTATATATATAATAAATTACTACTAGTGGTTAGATAGTAATTTATATTAGGATGTATGATTTATGATTTACTTTTCACCATAAATAAACCCCATAGTAGGTATATTTTAATTTAAGTGTAAATCCCATGTCGCATTTCTAAAAATGAATATTAATGTAATAGACGTCGGTTTCGATCTAAGACGTTCATTTTGAATCATTTTAAATTCTTTTCTATCTTGCTCTCTTTGTTTTCCTTTCTTTCGTTTTATTTATTTTTCTCTCTTTTTTCTTTTTTTTTAATTTTATCTTTCTAACTTTTTATTTTTTAGTAATTTTAATTATTTTAACTGAATTTTTAAATTAATATGAACTTTTAAAATAATAGTAATAGTAGTTATTTTTTAAAATTTGTATTAAAATTATTATGTGCAATTTAACATTGAAATTTAGTTTCAAATATAATGGGATATATTTGAAACTAAATTTCAATGTTAATTTTTTCCACGTCACGTTTTTCTAAGAAAGCAGACGAGTCGTTAGAGACGCTATTTCGATACATGAATTTAACATTTTATTTCTCTGGATACTGTTTATTTTATTTTCATTGTATTTCTTTGTCCTTTATTTTTCTCTTTTTTTCTTTGTTTCTCTTTTTTCTCTCCTTTTTTCCCTTTTTTTACCTTTTCTTTCCATTAATCAATCGTCTACTTTTCCTTTATCCTTGCTTTTTTTTTTATTCTGTAGGTTTCTTTTTAAATGAGCGAGAAAATTTTCGTAAATAACCGTTAGAAATGTCTATTCTACATATGGACATGTGAGCGTCTGTGTAATATATTATTTGGGGGAGGGGATATTTTGAGGATCAACTGTTGTTCCATTTGGGTCTGACAAGCCGCTATAATAACATCATTATGCGGTGAAATATGTATTACCCATTGGAATTGTAGTAAATCAAAAATATTTTCTAATATATATATATATATATACACTACCGGCCATAATTATTAGGCCACTCCAGTGTTTTAAAGAAATGATGCATTTCTTATTATTTTTAGTACTTATTGCCAAGTTAATAATTGTACATGAAAATATAATGGTTCATTTGTTAATATTGTACAATAACATGTACACTCACATGAATTTATAAATATTTAAAAATTACCGATATTGCAGTTTCATCAATGTATGAATTACGAAAATTTAGGGGTATTTGGACGTGTTCATCTTTGCTTCCTTGTCTTGTAAAATCATTCCAAGTTATAATAACAAAAGAACCATTCTAATTGCATTTGGCAATAAATATTTAAAATAGTATGAAATACATCTTTTAAAAAAACTGGAGTGGCCTAATAATTATCGCTGGTACAGTATATATATATATATATATATATATATATATATATATATATATATACACTTATAAGTTTTTTGTAAACACTAACTCTATGAATGCAATAAAGTAAATTTAATAATAATTATCAACAGTGACTAATTAAGAAATACAAATTAACCGAATTAATCAATAATATAAAAATGAATTAAATGTACAGTATTTAGATTATTCAGACTATTGTCCTCATCTTTGTTGCCATTTGTACGACGTTTCGTTCTACTTCAGGTCCTAGGAATTTCGAACCGAACCCTTTATTACAATCACTGAGGTATATGAACTCCATTCTTTCCCTAGAGCTTCTTCTCGTAGTCATGAGTCATCTCCCTCTAACCCTGTATGCTACTTGTTCACTACTGCTGTAGCCTAGTATTGAACTCACAACTCACTGGAAGTAACCAATGTCTATATTCATTAGGTCATGTGTCCTTAAAGACAGGAACAACTGGATTTTTGGGACTTATAAACCTAATGTTCAGTAACCATTTTTTTTCCCAGAGTTCATATTGCAATTTTTTAGATGTCAATGGTTTTCTCTAGTATTTTTTGATGCTAATGCCTTTCTCTCGTATTTTTATATGTAAACAAACAACTCTATAAAATAAGCACATTATGTTAAACAATTTCCAGTCAAAAAGCTTTAGAATAATATGTTCTATCTAATTCACCCTGTTCAGTGATAGTTCAGATAAGAAAATTAACCGGAAATATATAACCTGAATAGACATTATGCGCTATTTACCAGCATATATGAATAGTCTAACTATTAATTCACATAGCCAGAAGATTTCGTTTAATTATGAAACCGGCTGTTGTCACTTGGTGTTGACCTCAATGTCTAAGATATATGCACATACAGATTAACGCATAATATATATATATATATATATATATATATATATATATGTGTGTGTGTGTGTGTGTGTGTGTGTGTGTGTGTGTGTGTGTGTGTGGAATAGACGTAGAAAAAGAAAGTAATATAGTTTAACCGCCTCTATTCTGTAGTTATTTTCATCATTATAGTGAAATATTTTCTGAAGTTGATATGTAAGCATTTCTATACCAATAATCTCCTACACAAAATCTTTCATAGAATTACTATTCAGATTAGTTATTCTTGTTCACACAAACAAAATTATTAATTCTCATAATAGAGGAATTTTAACGAATGTAGATAGAAAGAATGCTAAAACTGGTATTTTAACATCTTACAATTGTAGGTCCACCAACAACTGTCCGGTGGAAGGCAAATGTCTCTCCCAGAAATTACAAAAAGAATTACCAATTTTATATTGGAATTTCGGTTGTTGAATATAAACAACGTTACTACTCTTATAAAGATTCATTTTCTAACTTCAATCTAAAAGTCTGAACTTTCCAAAAGATTTTCCGAAATGAAAGAGAAGGGACCAATAGTGAGTTGGGGACTAATTGGTTCGGCCCGCATTCCTACTAACCCTTATGATAGATGCAATCTACATTTAGTTGAAAAATTAAAGTAATAAAATATCCTAAGTAGAATTTGCCTTGATACTTAAGAAAAGAATTCATATGCAAAAGTCGTCATAAATTCACATTTTTAAATTTTAAATTTAGATATAAACCACCTAAATATAATCAAAATTTGAACTTCAGTTGAAAAATATTACTTTTTACTTCTTCTTTTTAACAGTATAATTAATTACAGTAATGATATATGTTAATTTCTTTTAACCCTTACTTTTCAAGGCTAATAGTTTGATATTAATCGGCGCTTAAATTTTAGATTAAATTTTATTAAACTATAATTTATTTCCCTTAATATAATGGATTTATTTTCTGCTATTAGCCCTACACGATTAAATACTTAAAATAATATCTCCCGTTCTTTACAGCCCTTTTCACTCTAGTTCTAGGTTCATTTTCCTTCTGTTTCTAAATATTTTTATTTTTATTTTGACTTAAGTGAAAATTAACATTTGTTTTAGTAATAATGTTGTCATGATCTTAAATTATTTCCGAATAATATTAATTATACTAAATACTTAAGTTAGTGTTTGTTTTTTTCTTCTTATGTTTATATATATATATATATATATATATATATATATATATATATATATATATAAGTTTATAAAGGAAAACTCAACACGTCATATTAGCTATAAACTATAGTTCATTTCAATGAGCTTAACTAGATCATATCCTCAGACTCGTTTACAATATTTCCTTCTATCTGGCATAAAATTTCTGACGGAATGAACGTTTTCTCATTTTAAGAAAACGTTCATTCTGGCGTCGCTCATTCAGTAATAGATTAGAGCACTCTGTCTGTGAGCAGGTATAATAACAATATACACACTAAAATGTCTTCTTTCTTTTACCGAACGCCCATAGCCCAGGGGTAGAATCGCCGACTGACGCCAATTCGGTCAGATTTCAATCCTGGGTAAAAAGCAATCGGAGTCTAACCGTACTGATGAGCTGTGATACATCGAAACAGATCTGTCTGCGGATGACTGTATATATATATATATATATATATATATATATATATATATATATATATATATATATAATTTACATATACTGTAATACTTAGTGCTTTGATTTGCAAAAATGTTCAGTCAAATAGTACAATTGTTATCTTTTTGTCAATATAAACTGAGCGTATATATATATATATATATATATATATATATATATAAGTGTGTGTGCATCTGTGTGTGTGCATGTGTGTAAAATGTGAGGGAAAAGAGTAAAGGTAGACGCAGAAATCGACAGTATACGGTGAATATTAATTAACAACTCAAGCGATCTTCACCCTATGTCCACACTGTCCAGAAATGTTTTTTCTTCGATAATAAATGTTCTTCTATAAATATACCAAATCCTAAATAATAATAACAATACTCTATCTATCTATCTATCTATCTATCTATCTATGTTATTCTTTTCATTATCTATCTATCTATCTATCTATCTATCTATCTCTCTATGTTATTCTTTTTATTATCTTATCTATCTATCTATCTATCTATCTATCTATCTATGTTATTCTTCTCATATCTATCTATCTATCTATCTATCTATCTATCTATCTATGTTATTCTTTTTATATCTATCTATCTATCTATCTATCTATCTATCTATCTATCTATCTATGTTATTCTTCTCTTATCTATCTATCTATCTATCTATCTATCTATCTATGTTATTCTTTTCATTATCTTATCTATCTATCTATCTATCTATCTATGTTATTCTTTTCATTATCTATCTATCTATCTATCTATCTATCTATGTTATTCTTCTCTTATCTATCTATCTATCTATCTATCTATCTATCTATCTATCTATCTATCTATCTATGTTATTCTTTTCATTCATTTTCATTATCTATCTATCTATCTATCTATCTATCTATCTATCTATCTATGTTATTCTTTTCATTATTCTATCTATCTATCTATCTATCTATCTATCTATCTATCTATCTATCTATCTATCTATGTTATTCTTTTCATTATCTATCTATCTATCTATCTATCTATCTATGTTATTCTTTTCATTATCTATCTATCTATATATATATATATATATATATATGTGTGTGTGTGTATATATAAATGTTCTACGTATATATGCGTATGTGTATGTCAAATGTAAGTGTATTTTTGCATTCATCTTCATGTAAATATCTAAAAATATAGTCATATAAATATATAGTCGCATGTTTAATACTATCTACGTATAAAATTACGCACACGGGTATATATATTTAAATATGTATTTATTTCTGTGTATATATACATAATATTCGCTTATACGTTTATTGCGTGCCACTGTATTTACTCGTAGCTGTGTCTGTGTGTATGAGCGTTAGTTATCGCATACCTGTAAAAGTCTCACCTTGTTTCTTGTTTTCTTTCCTTTTCCATTTTCCTTGATACTTTTAAGATTTGATGAAAGAATAAAATCTTCAAATTCGATTTTCATATTCGATTGCCTACTTCAAGCAAAAATATCAATAAGTGAATTTTTGTACGCAAACGTTTAAATATCCAATGGCAACTATAGTCGCCATTACTAACTGTTTTGGAAATTTTATTTTTAAATAGTTTTTTTTTTTATCGATAGTTTTTTTATCGATATTTTACCCGAAATCGCGGCATATAACAAAAGGATTAAATGTCGTGTCAAAGTTATTCTTTAACACTTTTTTTATTTGTTATTATACTTTTTTGCTTTATTTTTCTTTTTTTTCATGCCCCTCTTAAACGTATCGGACGAATACTCAAGTCACTCACGCATTCATCCGGAACTACCAATGACGTCAAGAAGTGAAAGAGATGTGTCACTTCCGCTTAGGAAAAAACTGCTGTATCGTCTGCTCTCCCTACGAGGTCTCTATTCCTTGGAACTACGCGTATCATCTATGAATGCAAACACTATATATTTATTTGTTCATTTTTACTTCTAAAAAAAATATGAACAACTTATACAAGAAATTTAAAAAAAAACCTAAGCAGAATAAAAAATAATATTAAACCAAATATGGTAAATAATTTTTCAAATGTTGGGATTGAAAACGAAAAGAAATCAAATACTAAAATTTGTAAATCAGGGAACTCCCAGTTTGAGTTGCCTCTTTAAAAAAATTGATTCATCGCATTTTTTTATTTTTATTTTTTTTTAAAAATGAGAATGGAGAAAAAGGAAAAAAAAATCTTCCATTAGAACTCTCCATGTTGTGCGCACAGCGTTTCCGCTAGGAACAGAAAAGGATGAAAATCTCAGAGTAGCCGAGAGCAGGAAGATTGCAAACGTGAAAATACGTTAAATTGATTCACCAAGTGCTCATCTCTTTTCAACCTTTGCTTTTGACTTGCTCCCGCTTTTCGAAATCTAACTCTGAATTAAAAAAATAATAATAAATAAATCATCGATGTCTTATAAAAGAGAGTTTCTGCAAAACGCCCCTTTCTCCTTCATCTCACCTCCCCAGCTAAAAAAAAACGCAATTTAAAAAATTCACAAAAATGAATATTCCTATCCCATCTTAAAAATGTTCTTATCCCATTTAAAAAAAAATATTTCCTATTATTATTATTATTATTATTATTATTATTATTATTATTATTTTGTAATGGATATAAAAAATAGATGAATCATATACCATAAAAAGATTCACATTGGCTGCTCAAATCGTAACGTACCTTTGATATTTTTTCTTCATTCATATTTTGCCCCCACAAAAAAGGATTACAAAATTAAAAAAAAACAAAAAAAGAAACTAAAAAACAAATGAACTAGGAGCTTCCGGTTTGATAACTTCCGGTAAAATATTTGCAATAAATAATGTTTTCTATTTCTTTCCAGACGAAGTTGGCAAATGGAAGTTTCTGCGCAAACTCCTTCATTTGAAATTGATATTTCCTGCTCGCTTTAAATTTTGTACAAGATGGCTCGTAACTGAAAGACTGACCGCCTAGAAAATAGGGTTCTGAACGGTGCCGGAAAAGTTTCACAACGACTTTTATCTCATACCGCTCAGGAGAGTATCAAGAACAATTTAATTGAAATCGATTTTTGGTTTGGTTATAAACAAAAGAAATCTGAATGATTGTACATCATTGCCAGAGATCACAACGAGAAACGTAAAATGGAATTTTCAAAACATGGTCATACGATTGGTGTAACAAGTTGTTTTAGACTATCTTTTATTCACATTGGTGTCTGTGTAACATAAACTTGATAATAGTCGATAAAATCATGGACACTTGACTGGGCCCTATATTATCTGGAGAAAACGAAGACGCCTACAATAGCGCAATAGATTGAAAGTGAACTATTAAGGAATCTTTTAAGTTAAATTCTAATTAGCGATAAAAATCTTAAAATCTTAAGGAATAAAATGAAAATCGCATGTAAAAAAAATATTTTCTGATTTTTTTTTTTTAATCGTATCACTCCGAACAAGGCGGTAACGCCACTGATGTACATGGGGCTACGTAATAGTGAAAAGATTCGAAAAGATAAAGCCGAAAACCACATCCTAAGCAGGGAACAAGGGATGAGCCTCTTAACCTGTTCAATAGACGTGGGTGGAGTGTGAACCGGGCGATAGATAGATCTATCTACTCCAATTGAAAAAAACTAAAACAAAATGAGAAGATTGGAAAAGAGAAAGCCGAAAACAACATACTAAGCAGGGAACAAGGGATGTGCCTCTTAACCTGTTCAATAGACGTGGGTGGAGTGTGAACCGGGCGATAGATAGATCTATCTACTCCAATTATAATTATAGTAGCATAGTTGGAATTTGTTTTTATATTTTAAATATGAAGAGGCTTAATTGTATAAGTTATTATACAAAGCAACACGATTTATTATTATTATGTTGTCATTTGTCACCATATTTCGATTTCTGTTTGGTCGTATTACCTGCCAATCTGCGGGAAGACCTAAGGCAGGTTGTGGTGTGTTGTTATGCCTCCATGTCATGCTTTTTTTTTTATCTCCCTTACCGTCCCTAGCGTTACATAGACAAAGTTCTCCTTAGTGTGTGGGCTGTACACAACAAGACAATTTTTTCTATATCTCTTAAGCCGGCGTTTCCAGGGATTCTCTCAATGTGTTGTTTTGTTCCATTTTTTATCATTCCAAGTGCACCTACTATCACTTGCACGATTATTGTTTCCAATTTCAACATTTTTTCTATTTTAATTTCCAGGTCTAGTTTTTCGAATTCCTTGGTTGCTATGTTACAATCCGCTGGACAAGCCATATCAATTAATAGACAAGTTTTTTCCTTCTGGTTTTTAATAATAATGCCCGGCCTATTTGTTTCAATTTTTCCGTCTGTGTAGATGGTGTAATCCCATAGAATGGTTACATCTTCTATTTCTGTAACCGGTGCTGGGTGATGTTCATACCAGTGCTTGTTTACAGATTTTCCATAGTGTTTGCACATTGTCCAATTCAAATTATTATTATTATTATTATTATTATTATTATTATTATTATTATTATTATTATCTCAGACAATAAAATTAACAACAAACGACTTAGATTAAAAGGTTCTACGTAAGAAAGATTGTGCTTGCGATAGCATTCAGCTGATCCTCATTTTCACCAAGGAAATCGTTTCTATAGCTGAAACTTGCATTTTACAAAATCGGGCACGGAGATTGTATTAATAAAACAAAATTCGAATTACTTAATCAAAGGATGTCCGTAACAAGTATATTTTGTGTATCTATGTCTGATAGCTTCAGTTTCATGCTCGGAAACAGCTGTAATTTGGTGAGTTTTTTATCCGACATTATTTCTTATTAATATAAAAGTTATTTTACATCTCTCTCTCTCTCTCTCTCTCTCTCTCTCTCTCTCTCTCTCACTATATATATATATATATATATATATGTTATAAGTTATAGTTTCGAACATGTACAAATTATAGTTTACTACAAAAGTGTACATTTTGTAGTAAATTATAATTTGTACATGTTCTAAACTATAACTTAATAAATATTTATTGCTCTATTTCTATACTGAGCACTGTTTTAAATGAATGTCTTGAACATTGTTAATTCTTTTTTGTTCTTTATTCACTTGGATATTATTTATCTATATATTGTGCCTGTGTGAGTATATATATATATATATATATATATATATATATATTGAGAGAGAGAGAGAGAGAGAGAGAGAGAGAGAGAGAGAGAGAAAAGAATTAAATATTTAAAAAGTTTAAGCGGGCATATATAGTGACACGGTAAAAAAAATGGTTGACCCAACACATTAAAAACAGTTCAAACCAAAATGTTAAAACAGATCAACTTAATATAAAGCAAACAACATTCGTCAAGCAAAGTGAATCACTCACACACAAAGATTGCACCAAGCTTCATATAAACACTAACAATTAGGCACCAGCATCAGGAAAAAGTAACTAACTCTGGAAAGGGTAGACACTACAATAATGCCTTCACGGAACTTCGAAGCCCTCATGATTGAAATAAGTGTCAGATTTCTTTTCCTGACGATTTTCTCCAAAACCTCGTCGTTGCTCAAGTTCTGTCTATACTATCTTTAGCATCCTTCTGAAGAATCACATTTCAGTTGCTTCAAGTCTTTCCTTTGTTTCGATGGCATTGTCCAGCATTAGCTGCTATACTAACATTTTTAAATTTAGCAGTGTTAAAATAGGATTGTGAAAAATCTTTCGAGAAAAGGTTTTTGTGAAAAAATCAAACATTACAAAACATTATTGAAAGTTCAATTTCTTAGGAGAGAGTTTGTAGCGTTTGTCAGAAGAAAGACGAGAAGAATCAGATTCATAAATCGCTCTTCAAACAAAACTAAATTACGCATTCCTCAGTTACTCCATATTGCCTTCTTGATTTTTCTCTGTTAAATTTTAAAACATTACATTACGGTATATGAACTGTGGTTAATATCGGTTTTACCTGTCTGTTAGAAACTGAAATGACGATCAAGTTAAACAGTTATTCATTTTTGAAATATGAATCATCTATATATTTATAAACAGATATGTCTGTCTGTCGGTTTTTATATGTCTCCATTCAAATGAACCCGTCTTCTTCTTTTATGTGCTATGTCCTTTCAGGACGTAGGCGATCATGGCTTTCCACATCTCCCTATACCTGGTGGCTATTAGAATGCTTTCTCCTGTTGCACCATGCAAAACCTCGTTCCATCATCCATCTGATCAGGTCCTTCAAATATGTTATCCGCTGCTTTCCCCTGTCTCTTTGTTCCCCTCTATCTGGTCTGTTAGTATCAGGTTCTCCAAGCCCTCCTTCCTCATTGCATGTCCCAGGAACTTTAGCTGAATTTTTCTGATGCTCACTAGTAATTTCCTTTTCGTTTCCAAAACCTCATCATTGCTCACATGCTCGATCCATGATATCCTCAGCATCCTTCTGTAGAACCACATTTCAGCTGCTTCAAAATTTTCCTTCATCTTTGATGATATTGTCCAACATTTACTGCCATATTGAAGAACCGATATCACATCGCAATCTAGTACTCTCTTCTTTGTTTCTAGCGAAATTGTCCTGTTTCTTAAGACTTAATACTTCTGGAATGCTTCCTTCGCTATGCCAATTCGCCTTCGGATCTCAGTGTCGCACTTTCCGTCTTTTGTTAGAATACGTCCTAAGTATTTAAATTTCTTTATCTGCTGATTTTAGAGTCCCTCGGCTGTATTTGGCATTTTGGGCTGCCCTTTTTGCTGATGACCATACATTCGGTTTTCTTGGAGTTTATTTCTAGTCCTCTCTTGTCAGTCTCTTCAGTTACCTTCTGTAGGAGGTCTTGTAGTTTTCTTTCTGTGTCTGCTATCAGCACTGTATCATCTGCGTAACTTATATTGTTTAAATTGTGGCCTCCGATGACGAATCCTAGAATAACTCCTAGGGTTCTCATAATAATCTAACCCTACTCGTCCGAAACCCTTAGTCCGATTTCAACCAAAATTGAGTCTCTTGTCGATCATGAGATGAAACTTTGATGTATGCAAATATCGATTTACAGAGTATGGCAGAAATCACGGAAACGGTTACAATTTACGTACTCTTCTCCTCCAAGAGGCTTAATACGAATTCCACCAAAATCGTGTAACTTGTAGATCAAGGTCCTAACCTTTGATTTTTTTAACTCAATGTACAGGGTTCGTAAAAAATCAACGACGAACATAATTTCGGGTTGTCTTTTGCACACTTTTATGTATTTTTCCAAGTCGCTTCGCTCAAACTCAGCCAAAGTCGAGTCACTGGTAGATCAAGATCTGATGCCTTGATATACGAACAAAAACTTCAATTGATACTCAGAGTGCGGCAAAGATTAATAGAAAATATTGCTTTTTTGCGATCGTTTATTTCTTCGAAACGCTTAGTCGTATTCTAATAAAAACCGGGTCTATTTTTTTAAATTTCCATCTTATCATATGCCATAATAATTTCACGTTTTCTACAAGGTACAAACCTCTTCGACGTTGTAGGGACAATGCATCCACTTCTTCTGCGTCATAACGTCATCGCATCACATTGCATGCTCCCGTAACGCACACCTCTGTTACTGCAATTGTACATACATCATTCCCGTTTATTGGCAAAATTGACCAAGCATAAGTCCCGTTTTACAAATACAACAAAAACCAATACTTACTCCGCATTTTTTTAACTTACGCATCACAGCAACCTCATAGTGGAACTCTTTGAATAAGCAGTTAAACTTACCATTTCAGCATCACTACTAAAACATCCCCGAGCAACATCGGGCTATAAAGCTAGTTATAAATAAAGATCTCATACAAAAAAAAAATAATTAATTTTAAATGAAGTGTGTTAATTTACCAATTGTTAAAACCAAAATATCTAATTGTGACACTATTTAGCAATGATAATTGGCTCATTGATTAATCATAGTAATTAAAAACAGGAATACGTAAAACGAGAAGCAGCTAGATCGAAAGACATACTGAGCGTCTTTTTTTTACCAAAAGAAAAATTGGGTAAAGATTTTGTTTTCATATACAAAAAGAGGCTGCTTTTCCTTTTCGCAGAAAATAGCGAATTGTAAACGAAACTGATTTCGAATTCTGTCAGAACTAATTAATATCATGACGCGCCAAGAGACGCAGAAATAGGTAAAAGAATGGCGTATTCACCACCCGCGTAGCAACAATAATAATAAAACCCTGGCCGGTCAAGTGGGCCGAAATAATCAAAGTTCGCTTATCAAAAAAGGAAATGATGAAGAAAGCCAAGCCTTGCTATGATCATAGATATGTTTGTTCAAAAACTGTTAACAATGAATTTTTTTTGTCGCCAGAAACGGGCAGCTGGAAAAGCAGACGATAGAAAGACAAAGAGATTTGATTTTCAGGTGGCACACGGCCACCCAGTTAGAAGTTGATTAGCAGTAATTAATGGTCCGGACGAGATTCGGCCAAGTGAATTTTGGGTGGGAAAGTAAGATAAAATTTTAATGACAGGTTACCTGCGATTCTTAAGAATTCTGGTCGATAAGGGGAAGAAAGAAGGAAAGATAATTTTTTATTTTCTCTTTGGGTGATAATGTAAACTAATGCCGGTCTAGCCACACCCACACCGCCGAGAGATCATTGGCCGAGTGGTAGCACGGGTGATAGGCGGAGGTGAATGAATAATAAGGAAGGAAAACCTGTTGCCGCCCACTGAAGGGATTGGTATGAGGTACCAATATCAGAAAGGAAGAGTTTAGGAGGATAATTCTTCCTCCGACCTCTCCTCACAGAAGGGGGAGAACCCTTCTCAAGCAGAAAGTAGTTAATTTCCGAAAATATAAAGTGATAAATTTTCCTGTCCGAAGAAAAAGACAATCCTTAGTGGGGATTTGAAATTATCGAATAACCCAGGCCACGCCCGGCCCCTACACCGGATTCTGACCAGAGTCAATATAAACGAACGTCCCCAAGCGTTCAAGAGACAGAGAGGCAGTTGCAGTCGAATTGAGTCGGAGAGAGCAGTTCGAGTTTTGCCTCGCAGAAGGTGACCACAAGATTCATGCCTTTCGACTTCAATTTCTCACCAAAAGCAGGCATTAATAGAGAACGGCTTAGACTCACACCACCGAAAGCAAGGCTTAATGAACACCAACTGACGTTACCGAAAAGCAGATTATTGAAATACGACTTAAAATACCAGGACTAGCTTAAGAAACGCAAAGGTGTCACGAATCCATAGAAACGGGCTGAGGAAGAGACCCATTTCTGTATTCAGCAAACTGCTATAAAGACATTTGTTATTAATCAACATATTTGGACTTCTTGAGTTGTTCATTATTTTTCCCTTTTCTTTTATATACTTGTGTGGTACCACCTCTGTCCCGGATTCATCTTGCACCACGGCCCGTCGCCTGATTGATTTCGTCCACCTAAAATCAAATCACAATGTGGGTAGGTTTGACTAGAAATCAAAGTTGAAAGCGAGCTGGGAACGGCTGAGCTGATATTGACTCTAACCATGCATCGACCGCGACCAAGACAACCAGAGGGGTTGGTGTCATATCTAGAGCCGTGGTAGACGGGGTTTTCATCCAAACCAACCAGCCAGAAGGGTCAGAGAGCCGTCACAACTGGCGCCGCGACCATAGGATCAAGGCCTGGACAGACCACTTCCCCTCCGATAGGGTTAGACAGTCACATAATTTTTTCAGAATTCCGTACAAAATAAGTTTGCTTTAAATATATAAACATAAGCAAGTGTAAAAGAAATAACCTTTATTCGTACATAAATAAAATATAGGTCCCTTTCATCAAAATTGTCTCACGTTTACATATCCAAAGTAGAAATGAGTTGATCTCATGTTGACATGTCGGGCATAGAACAGTTCGATACCAGTAGCTTTGTTGACAGCAAGACAATCAAATTTCTAGATGCAAACTGTGTGTCTATTTAAAATAGTATATTTATAAAAAAAATTATATTCTCTTTAAATATAGGAATCGAAATAAAAATGACTTGATATTTCGGGATGATGATAATTATAATGAATGAAAAGTTTAGAAATGTAAATGAAGCTGGTTAGGTACCCATTTGCGCAGCGATCCTATGAACGCACCAGCTCATGGAAGGAATGATGATGATGATGATGATGATGATGAGTAAAAAGCTTATTCATGCAAAGATACCTGGGCAGGTTCTCAGCTGCACAGCGACCCTACGACCACATCCGCCGATGTGACAAATGATGTTGATGATGAATAAATAGCTTAGACCAGTAGAGGGAACAAGCCGGGTGCTCAGTTGTACATCTGTTTTGGTGAAACACACCTATTCTTCAGATAATCGACTCTCCCTCCTATATTAATAAGGGTTAACAGGATGTTAACTCGAGAATTTCTTGGGCAGTTCTTAGGAGTTCTTAGAAATTCTAGAGAGTTCTTTATCGTTCTATTGGAGTAGAACTATTAGTTCCAGTTTGGATATAGTTGGACTAAGGCAGTTGATATTAGTCGGTAGTTAGTCGAATACTAAGGAGTCAGCTTATAGCGAAAGATTATCAAGTTCCTGACATTTAGAATGCTGTAAGTTGATTAGCAACCGATGTAGCACGATAACAGCTTTCGGCGCAAAAACTACTCTACAACAGCATCGACCCTATGACACAACAGCTCATGGAAGAGACGGTGATGATGATGATGATGATTAAAAAACTGAAACACATTAAGAGACCTATGTAGGTTCTCAGTTGCACAGCGACCATATGACAACACCCGGAAATGGGACTGATCAATTAAATGCAGTAAACTGTTAAAGGGGGACAAGTCAGATGTTCATTTACACATCAGCTATGACACAGCAGCTCATGGGAGAGATGACAATGGTGAATACATTAGACCGTAGAGAGAACAAGTTAGGGGCCTATAACAGACAAGCTCATGGAAGAGATGATGATGATGATGATGATGAATAAAATGCTTCGAAATAGGAAGTGATCTAGGCGTGCTCTCAGTTGCGCAGCAAATCTATGACAACACCCGGTTATGGTTCTGATAATGACGATGAGGAATAAATAGTTTGGACTAGGAGAACGAACAAGTCAGGTGCTTATTTGCGCATCGCACCTAAAATACAACTGCTAATGGGGTAGATGATTATGATGATGATGAGTAACAATTAGCTGAGACCGGTAATTGAAACAAGTCAGTTGCTCAGTTGTGTAGCAACCCTATGGCACACAAGATCATACGAGAGGTGATGGTAATGTTTATAAAGCTTAGACCGGTAGAGGAAACAAGCCAGATGCTTATTTGCGCATTGTCCCAATGACACACCAGCTAATGAGATAGATAGATAGATAGATAGATAGATAGATAGATAGATAGATAGATAGATTTGAACATACTGAGATATATAGATTTGAACAGAGACTGAGATAGATAGATAGATAGATAGATAGATAGTGAATAGAATTACATAGATAGATAGATAGATAGATAGATAGATAGATAGATAATGAATAGAATTACATAGATAGATAGAAAGATAGATAGATAGATAGATAGATAGATAGATAGATAGATTTTAATATCTCTTCGATAGATAGATAGATAGATAGATAGATTTGAAAAGAGTGAGAAATCGAAGATAGATATGAAAAGAGTGAAAAATGAAAGAGATAGATAGATTGATAGATAGATAATGAAAAGAATAACATAGACACTAACATAGATAGATAGATAGATAGATAGATAGATAGATAGATGATGATGATGATGATGATGATGATGATGATGATGATGATTAAAAAGCTTAAACCGGTAATTCGAACAAGTCAGATGCTCAGCTGCGCAGCGACCCTATGACACACAAACACATGGAAGAGATGATGACGATGATGATGATGATTAAAAAGCTTGGGCATGTAAAGAAACTCAGTGTAGGACCATCTTACGAAAACAACCGGAAATGAAGCTGATGAATAAAATCCTTAGGTCGGTAAAGTATGCTAATTTGCGCGTCGCTCCTATGATACAACAGCGCATAGGAGAGAAGATGACGATGATGCTGGTGATGATTAAAAAGCTTGGGCCTGTGAAGACAATTGAGGAGCCAACGTAAGAAAAGATCTGGAAATGAGACTGATCAATAAAATGCTTAGACTAATAAAGGTAGCAAGTCAGGGGCTCATTTGCACATAGCCTCTATGACACAACCGCTCATGGGAGAGAAGATGACAATGATGCTGGTGATGATTAAAAAGCTTTGACACACAAAGAGACCTAGACAGATTCTCAGTCACACAGAGATCCTACGACCAGAGCAGGCCCTGAGGCTGATGACAATGAAGAAAAAGCTTAGACCTGTAGAGGGAACACGCCAATTGTTTATTTGCACAGCGACCCTATGATACACCAGTTCGTGGGGAAGATGACAGTGATTATTAAAAAGCTTTTTTATCTTTTTTTTATAATTATATCGCTCCAAGCAAAGTATTTTACTGCCACTGTTGTACAGTGGGTTACATAGGAGGAAAGTTATGAGAAAGAGTGACAGGTTATAGGGAGTGTCAGGAAGTTGGTAAGAGAAGGATGAGTATACTGATGAGAATGGAGTGCACGGTGACTTGGGTAGTGGAACAAGACCTTTTTTCATAATCATATCGCCCCAAGCAAGGTATTTTACAGCCACTGTATGGGGATACATAGGAAAAAAGTTAAGAAAAAGAGTGACGGGTTATAGGGAGTGTCAGGAAGTGGGTAAGAGAATGATGAGAATACTGATGAGAGTGGAGTGGACGTAGACTTAGCTAGTGGAATAAGACTTTTTTTTAAAAATCCTAACGCCCCAAGCAAGGTATTTTCCTGCCACTGTTGTGCAGGGGTTTACATAGGAAGAAAGTTATGAGAAAGAGTGACATGTTATAGGGGGTGTCAGAAAGTGGGTAAAAAAAGAATGAGAAGTGGAGTGGATGAAGAAAGAAGAACGAGGGAGAGAGGATTAGGCACATAATAACTAGGCCGGTTCTCAGTTACGCACTGACCCTACGACCACACACAGATATTACAATGATGGTGATGATGAAACTGTTTAGCCCTGTACAGAGGGCTGATTTATATTAATTCACGCAGCGACTCTATAATCTCAGCCAGTCATTGGAGTAGTGATAATGATGACGATGATGGTGCAGTTAAGTATCATACGTGATACACGCTTTGGGCGATCATGTCTCGAAAGAGACAAGTCTGACTGGGCAGAAGATTATCTCTCAGTAGATTGCCATTGCTCTCTGCGGTAGACTTGTTGCCAGCCAGGGCTATAGAACCCAATCTGTCTTGTTATTTAACCCATCACTGGATGGAAGAGACGGATTAATACCTTTCTCAAGAGTATTTGTGCGTCAGAGAATGCAAGGAATTCACCTGGACTTCGAACACGACTCCCCGATTTGTCATCCCGAGTCGATATCCACTGCACCACAGCGGTCATTCTGAGAGCCGGTCTGGTACAGTTTTGTACAGTGACCCTACGACAACACCCGGTCTTGAGACTGATGATGAATAAAAACAGGGAGACCCAGACAGGTGCTTAGTTGCATAGTGATCAGACGACCACACTCGATTATGGCATTGATGATGATGATGTTATTTTTATTCAATAAGATACGTTTTTACAAAATTATTTTTTTTAAATAATTTTGTTTACTACCGAATAAATTCCGAAAAGTCCAATAAAACAATTCTCTGAATAAAAAATTTTTAAAAAGTTTAAAAAATTATTTTATTTTTTTTAATTTGAGACAACTATGCGATTTTGTTGCACAGCCGGTTGGAAGCCAAATGGATAATTTTAAACTTCGCCAAATCTTGTGTGCATATGTGTGTGTGTGTATCTGTGCGTGTGTGTGCGCACTTAAGCGTGTAGCTTACATAGGCGCATGCAACGCTAAATGTTGGGCAGATTTTCTTTCGTAATTCATGCAGTATAAATGCAGTACAATTGCCGAATTCCTTAAATCTCGACGTAATTTTTTTTTTTTTTTTTTTTTTTGACAACACGTATAAACTAATCTCTTTATTGGCTCTGCTTCATCCAGGGTTACATAAACCTCTAGTTTAGTATTATCATATGTTCTGGGCCGTTTTGCATGTAATTAATAAATTGTTACTCGTTACCGAAAACGATCTCCGAGACTAAATTGAATGTTCCAATAAATCTCTCTGGGAAGTGAAAATAATAGACATCTAACTGAACGATGTTCCTTTTTCGCTCCCCTCCCCAAACCAGATTTGTTATTTGTAATCTTTTTAGAAAGAAAAAATGTATTTATCAATCGTTTATTTATTCATTATTGCTTGCTTCATGAATTATTTTTAATTTTATTCATTCGTTTATTGAATAGAATAATTGAATTGAAAAGGAGTGAAAGGGTTTTAGGCCGAACTCTAATTAGACTGATAGAAAGATGGCTTCAGCAGAGACTTTCAGGCAATGTTCTTTTTGTTCGATTGCATTGTGGTGAATGATGAGTAGTGAAAGTCTGGACGGGGATAATAAATAAAATAAAAAAAAGAGAGAGGAGGAGGAGGAGAATACCAAGAAAAGAACTGGGAGAGGATAAGAATGAGGAAAAGGTGGAGAAGAGAAAAGGGGAAGGAGACGTGAAAAGAGGAAATGGGAGAGAAATATTAAGTAGAGAGGAGAAAGTGGTGAAGGAGAAGGAGAATAATGTAGAAAAAGGAAAGAATATTTGTGGGGGTAGGAGAATGCAAGCAATATGTTAAGAAAAGTATTGTGAAAGAGGAGGAGAAAATGGATAATAAATAGTAAATAAGAGGAGAGGGAAGAGGAAAATAAGAAAAAAGAAGACATTTGAGTGGGTAAGAAGGAGAGAAAGCAGTAGGTAGAAAGAAGGTTGTGGCGAAGGAGGAGGAGAAAATGGATAATAAATGATAGATAACGGGAGAGGGAAGAAAAAAGAAAAATATTTGAGTGGGAAAGAGAGAGGGAAAGCAGTAAATAGAGAAAAGTTTGGGGTGAAGGAGGAGGAGAAAATGGATAATAAATGGTAGATAACGGGAGAGGGAAGAGAAAAAGAAAAATATTCGAGTGGGAAAGAGAGAGGGAAAGCAGTAAGTAAAAGAAAGGTTGTGTTGGAGGAGGAGGAGAAAATGGATAATAAATGAGAGATAAAGGGAGAGGGAAGAGAAAAAAGAAATATTTGAGTGGGTAAGAAAGAGGGAAAGTAGTAAATAAAAAAGGGTTGTGTTGAAGGAGGAGGAGAAAATGGATTATAAATGAGAGATAACGGGAGAGGGAAGAGAAAAAAGAAATATTTGAGTGGGTAAGAAAGAGGAAAAGTAGTAAATAGAAAAGGGTTGTGTTGAAGGAGGAGGAGAAAATGGATTAAAAATGAGAGATAACGGGAGAGGGAAGAGAAAAAAGAAATAAAAAGAAACATTTGAGCTGGTAGAAGAGGGTGGAAATAATTAGGGGAAAAACAAATTGGTAAAAGAAGAGGAGAATATGAATCAAAGAAATGGTAGCTAAACGGAGATAGAAAGAAGAAAATCGAAGGAATATTTGAGTGGCGTAGGAAGTCGGAGGAGTGATATTGATATTTGAGAAAGTAGAAAGAGAAGAAAGAAAAAATAAAAATAAATATAACCAACTCGAAATGAGAAAGAGAAAGAAAAGTGGAAGTACAAAAATAGTAACAATGACATAGTAGGAGGAGAAAAATAGAAAGAACGATAGATAACAGTTAAAGAGAGGAAGGGGGAGATGTTTAATGTATAAGAGTAGAAGGTGGAGAACGAAATGTAAAATGAGGAAAAAACATTTGTCAAAGGAACGAGAGAGCAGAAGGAGAACTATCGACGCGTAAGAAGAAGGATGAAGAAAGAAAAAGCCGAAGAATGGTAGGAAAAAGGAGTAAACGAAAATTGAAGAAGGGACGGTTTATGAGACAAAATTAAGACTTTGATTCATTTATTTTACGGTTTATCAACCTTTTGTAGTATATTTAAAGCCAGAAATATTTTAAGATTGCTCAAATTTTTTTGGAGATAATAATTTTTATGTCTTACTAATTAACTCATTGCTGGGAGAGAAGAGGTGACGAACGCCTTTTCCATGTTTCTGCGTAATTGAATATCAAGAACCCGACCGGAATTTGAACTTGACACTCCGATTTCTAATTCCTATCCGTTATCCATGACACTACCCGCACATCCAAGCTTATAGCATCTCACATTCTCAAGCAGTTGCTCATCTAGGTATTGACCAGATTCGACGGTGCTTAACTTCGGTTATTGTACGAGAAGCAATACTTCAACGTAATATAGCCAAAGGCTAAATAAGGAAGTAGGAGACGATGGGAAAACAGCAAAAGAAGAAGATGATGATGATGATGATGATGATGAGAAAACAGCAAAAATAGATGATGATGATGGGATGATGAAAAACAGCAAAAATTGATGATGATGTTGAAAAAACAGCAAAGTAGAAGATGATGGTTATGATGATGAGAAAACAGCAAAAGTAAATGATGATGATGATGGCAAAACATCAAAAGCTGAAGGTCATGATTATGATGTTGAGAAAACAACAAACGTAGAAGATGATGGTGATGATGAAAAAAACAGCAAAAGAAGAAGATGAGGGTGATGACGATGATAAAACAGCAAAAGTAGATGATGATGATTATGATGATGAAAAAACAGCAGAAGTAGATGATGCTGCTGATGATGACAAAACAAAAGTTAAAGATAATGATTATGATGATAAGAAAACAGCAAACGTAGATGATGATGGTGATGATGAGAAAACAGCAAAAGAAGATGATGGTGATGATGATGAAATACAGTAAAAGTAGATGCTGCTGCTGATTATTATGATGATGATAATGATAAAAGAGCAAAAGTAGAAGATGATGATTATGATGATGAAAAAACAGCAAAAGAAGAAGATGATGGTGATGATGAGAATGCACCAAAGCAGAAGGTGATGATGATGAATACAAAACAGCAAAAGTAGAAGATTTTGTTGATGATGAGGCAAAAACAGCAAAAGGAGATGATGATGATGATGATGAGAAAACAATCATCTACTTTTGATGATGATGATGAGAAAACAACAAAGGTAGATGATGATGATGTTGATGATGATGAAGATGAGGATGAAGAAGAAGAAGAAAAAGAAGAAGAAGAAGCCTAAGAAGACGATGATGACGGCGATGAAAAAGAAAAAAACAATAGGAGGATTTAGTTTTAAATAGATTCATAAAGAACGCTTTTTGTATAGCGTCAGTTGTTATATAAACCTGCAACTAAAATGCTAATATTGGCTTACAGTTTTCTATTATTAAATTTTAGCATTGAAAAATTTATAGAACACACGGCATCTTCAGTATAATATATTTAAAACAAATGTTAGACAAGTTTAAAATATCTTAAGAAAGGTAAAACACTAGTCGATTTTACATGTCTATAAATCCACCATTCGCCTATGAATAGAATATTGCTGTCACATATGGTCTGATGTTCCTGCCATATAACTAAAGATCCTTGATAAAATCCAAACGTATTCAGCAATATTATTGGAACTCATGTGACACATCGGTTGCAGTCACTTTCCCGCCGCAGTAAAGTTGCCTCCTTGTATAATTAACTTGCTTCTTTCTATAAATAACTTTACAGTAACTGTTCTGGTAAGTTTTTCGCTACGGTACGTAGATTCTGAATTTAAGCGCAGTAAACAAAGAGAAAAGTACTGGATTGCTATGTGACGTCGGTTCTTCAATATGGCAGTGAATGTTGGACAATATCTTCAAAGATAAAGGAAAAACTTGAAGCAGCTAAAATGTGCTTCTACAGAAGGATGCTGCGGATATCATGGACCGAGCACGTGAGCAATGATGAGGTTTTGGAAAGGATGGAGGCGAAAAGGAAATTAATACTGAGCATCAGGAAGAGACAACTAAAGTTCCTGGGACATGCAATGAGGAAGGAGGGCTTGGAGAACCTGTTACTAACAGGCCAGATAGAGGGAAAAAGAGACAGGGGAAAGCAGCGGATAACATATTTGAAGGACCTAATCAGG
This sequence comes from Ascarosepion bandense, assembly GCA_037127315.1. Classification (NCBI taxonomy): domain Eukaryota; kingdom Metazoa; phylum Mollusca; class Cephalopoda; order Sepiida; family Sepiidae; genus Ascarosepion; species Ascarosepion bandense. The sequence continues at coordinate 2,915,773 of JBBBDQ010000941.1, forward strand.
TGGATGACGGAACAAGGGTTGCATGGTGCAACAGGAGAAAGCGTGCTAAGAGCCATCAGGGACAAGGAGATGTGGAAAGCCATGATCGCCTACGCCCTGAAAGGACATGGCACATAAAAGAAGAAGAAGAAGAAGAAGAAGAAGAAGAAGAAGAAGAATAGACTAGCGTCGATATCTCAGTAATTTACAGTTGAACTGGCTGAATGTATCCGTAAATTCTACATTTTTTTACACACTTCTTAATGGTAGAAATCCTTTCCGGCTCCATGATTTTCAGTCAACTTTAATCTGCAAAAATTTAAATGCAGTATCAATCGCTATCTCCTGTTCTCCTGATTGCTCCTCTTTTGCATTTGTTCTTTAGTAATGTTTCTGTTCTGTAAATCTTTCCACACGCAGTACTCACTTGTGACTTTATTGCCTTGATTGGGGTGAATACGATTAAGTCACAAAAAAATATTTTCCTAATTAACAATTTTGATTAACGTAAAACACAAAGGGTGCATTGAAACAAGCAAAACAATTATCAAGCTACTTGACAATTTTTATAAAAAAATGGTGGCTCAAGTATCACAAAACAAATGGATCGTAAAAGAGCAATAATTATGTAGACCAACAAGACAGGATGTTGTGGAGGACCAAGGGCGCGTTAATTCTGAAATGGGTCGGTACTTTTGTTTGTTTCTTTCTAACTGATCAGAATTCCTCCAATGAAATTTTGACAGGAGATGAAAAGTGTATAATTTCCAACAACATTATGAGAAAGATAATTTAATAAACTGGACCGAAGCCGGCCTTCAATAAGAATAAAGGATGTTATATAATGTGGGATTAAAAGAGTATACTTTGCGATTTATATAACTACTGTTCACCCAATACGAGGCCCAAGAGTCATTCAAGGTAGAAGTTAGTAAACACGGTTGATTTAAGGCGTATATTGAGGGAGCAAGAGGTGCGTATTATGAGGATATTCAAGATAGATAAGAGTTAGCCCTCGATTGAAGAGCTGAAGAATGTGGTACTTCATCTTGGGAGATCGTTCCACCATGCATCAATTCTGGGAAAGAAACTATCCGATGGTAACATCATTCTTACGAATGAAATAGGGAGAGAATGAGGATGAATCGACTTGGTGTTTGTGGTCAGGCAGACCCTAGCACTGAAGATCAAAGAGGCAATAAAGATAACGGTTCATCCTAACATCTGGCATGAAAACTGTGATGCAGTAGCGGGAGGTTTGTTTTTTTAATATCGTCCACCTAACACAATGCGTAAATGCAACTCAGAGCTGCGCGTACAGGAGACAGCAAGATATGCATATTATGATGATATGTTAGGAATATAGCTAATTGACTCGAACAATTCTTCTTTTTCTTCTTCTTCTTTGTGTCATGTCCTTTCAGGACGTAGGCGATCATGGCTTTCCACGTTTCGCTATCCCTGGTGGCTCTTAGCACGCTTTCTCCTGTTACACCACGCAACCCCCGTTCTGCCATCCACCTGCTCAGGCCATTGAAATATGTCATCCGCTGCCTTTCTCTGTCTTTTTTTCCTTCTATCTGGACTGTCAGTATCAGGTTCTCCAATCCCTCTTTCCTCATTCGAACCTTCTGTAGAACCACATTTCAGCTGCTTCAAGTTTTTTCTTCATCTTTGATGATATTGTCCAACATTCACTGCCATATTGAAGAACTGACATCACATAGCAATCTAGTACTCTCTTCTTTGTTTCTAGTGAAATTTTCCTGTGTCTTAATACTTTGCTCATCTTCTGGAATGCGTCCTTTGCCATGCCGATTCGCCTTCGCATCTCTGTGCGGCAATTTCCATCTCCTGTTAGAACACTTCCTAGGTATTTAAATTTTTGTACTTGCTTGATTCTAGTATCCCCTACCTGTATATGGCATTTTGGGTTGCTCTTCTTGCTGTTGACCATGGATTCAGTTTTACTGATCCAAATTATATTATGTGTTGAAAGCAATCAAAGTAAAGAATAATTTCTTTTGTAGCCAAAAGAAAAAAAAAGTAAAAAATATTTTCCAGATATTGCGCCTTCAGATTAACATTTACTCTGTACTTTGGTGAATTCTACAATTTGAAATAATAATCATTTCTTTGAAGACTGCAAAAGACAACAAAGGGAATTTTGGAGAGATTGGATGTCAGAAGTTGGCTGAAAGATGGCTGAAGTTAACGGAATTAAACGATAAAATGATATCAATTAAAGTTATTGTCGAAAATTAAAAAAAACAACTTTTATTCTTACTTAATTCAATGAATAAGTTTAGTTGACACGAGAGCATTAAATTAATATTTTTTTAATCGATTCACCCCAAACAAGGTGCGCAGGGGGCTACATAAGAGAAGAGTGAAAGTTTAAGCAGAAGGAAAGCGAAGAGAAAGACGAACCGGTAACAGAAGTCAGATAAAAGTCAAGAGAAGGATGGGAATACCAGTGTGAAGATAATTGCGAGGGTAGAGTGAGAAAGGAAAAGAACGAGATAAACGAGGTGATGGGGACAGGACGAGGGAAGGACAGGAGCCAAATGGGCGATATAAATGGACGGTAAAATGGTGGGACCTAATTGATAATCTAGCTACAGAATCTATCAGAGCAGAAGCCGTGAAAATATTTGTAGAAAAGACAAAGGGAAACCACATCATATCGAGACAACACCGCCAGTGTGCACAGGAGTCTACATCGGAGAAGATTGAAAGTTTAAGCAGGTGGAGAGCGAAGAGAAAGACGAACCGGTTACCGGGGATATCAGAAAAGGGCAAGAGAAGGATGGGAATACCAGTGTGAATACTGTTGCAAAGGTAGAGTGAAAAAGGAAAAGAACAAGATAAACGAGGTAATTGGGAAAAGATGAGGGAAAGACTGGAGTCAAGTAGACAAGAGATTAGAATTGACATTGCATTTAAATTATCATGATTTTAGCCGTCACGGAAGCAAGTATACGGAAGAGAGTTTCAGAGGTTGAAAGTGCGAGAAAGTGCTAGAGTAGAGGTGACAGTTATATTTGTTTATTTTGACGGTAAAATGGTGGGATCTAACTGACAATCTAGCAGCAGAATCCATCAGAGCAGAAGCTGTGAAACTATTTGTAGAAAAGACAGAGGGAAACCACATCGCGTCGGTGAGAAAATGACTGCAGTTGAGCTGCCAAATTGGAATCAATTACAATGCACATCCTCCTTTGTATTTTGCCGAGAACCCCCGAGACGATGGAATTGGTAAAAATAAAAGAGTTGATGTTAGAAGATTAACAAAATAAAATGCGAAAATAATGAAAGTTATTTTTTTTAATCAGGTATGTGTTCCTGACAAAAACAAATTAAAATATTTTTTAAAAGTAATTATATAGAAGAATGATAAAAAAAAATTCATTAAAATTAAAATCATGAAAAAAATAAAGACGTGCAAAGAATTGGAAAAAGAAGAAAAGAGAGAGAGTGGGGAGAAAAATGAAAATAGAAGAAAGAATGAAGATCTATACTCAGAGAGAAAGGAAGATTAGATCGACCAAGGTCTGATGATTGTTTGTTTGAGTTTAACGGCATATCAACACCTCTGTGGGTTATTTAATGCCAATAAGGTAGGGTTTTAAGGTATTTTTTAATGTTCAGTTCTAACGAGGAGGTTGATTTACTCATATTTTAGTGAAATTGTTTTGGTCTTACTCGTTTCTATTTTAGAAAGCTGAAAATGTCTTCTAGATTGGTTTTAAAAATGAATCGCTGAGAATATTTTTTTCCTTCAAAAATGTCTTATGGTAATAATTTTTGTTCAAAAATGTTTTGTTGGTAATATTTTTCCTTCAAAAATGTATATTTTTCTATAAATGTCTAGAAAATATTTCTATAAAAGTCTATTTTTAGACTAGTTTGGGTGTTAACTATTTGCCCATAGCTGGGATCCTAACAAGTGCTACCACTCCGTGTCAGGGTGGACCTGAGAACAACAGCAATTAAGAGGTGGTTCCATGCTCATCACAACCTCTCAATCAGAGGCCTTGTTGCTGGATGTAGTTTACCATCATGCCCAGGATCCAAGGTCTGATGAAATACAGAAAAATCTCCAAGAAAGAAAAACAAGCAAGTGAAACGAATAACATCAGGATAGGTCTAGATTGAAGAAAGAGTCGAAAGAATGCTGTGATCTCCCAAGCTTTGAAAAGATTGAGAAAAACAATTCCAAGAAAGAAAGAAAATGAGAAAACAAAGCAAGCCGATAAACAAATTGAAGGAAAAAGTCGAAAGAATGACATGATCTCCCAATATTTGAATATATAGAGAAAAAGAAATTTAAGAAATAAAATGAAATGAAAAGTACAACGCAAACATATAAAGCAAGATAGAGTAAAGATTTGAACTAAAGTCGTGACGGCTCAAGTTCTGATAAGATAGAGAGAAACGAATACAAGAAAGAAGAGGAAGAGAGTCAAAAGAACAACGTAAGCAGATGGAACAAGATGGCGGGAAGATTTGAAAGGAGGATGTAATCGAACATAGGACAGAAGATATAAAGAGAATAAACGACAATAATTAAAAGGAAGAAATCAAAAAGAAAATATTAAGCCAAGAGAGTAAAATGAAGAAAAGTATTGGAAGAAAAACGTTGTCTACCGAGTTCAGTGGAGATAAGGGGAAATAACTCCAAGAAAGAAAATAAAGAATCAGAAAGGACGACGTAAGCCGATAAAACAAGATGGAGGAAGGTTTTGAAAGAAAGACGTGGTCGCACTGGCTCTAAAGGAACAGATGATAAACTCTAATAAAGAATAAGAAGAAAAGATTAAAGTACGGAAAGGAAACTACAAGACCTCCTATTGAAGGTAGCTGAAGAGAGCCACAAGAAAGGACTACAAATAAACTGCAAGAAAACCGAATGCATGGTCATCAGCAAAAACAGCAGCCCAAAATGCTAAATACGAGTTGGAGATACTAAAATTAAGCAGGTACAAACATTTAAATACCTGGGAAGTGTTCTAACAGAATTTTATTCGTATCTTTCTTCGATTTGTTTCTCTCTATCTCCTGAGAGCTTGGGCGACTACGTCTTTCTTTCAAATCCGGCCTCCATCAAGCTCTTTTCGACTTACGTTTTTCCTTTCACTTTCTTCCTTTTTACTCTTGGCCTATCATTCTATCATTTCAGAGCTTGTGCGACCATGTCGTTTTTTCAGTCCCTCCCTCCATCTTGCTAGATTGAATTACGTGTTTGTTTTGGGGTTTTTTTTTGTTTTTTTTTTTGTTGGTTCCTTTTTTTTTTTTACTTTCTTATAACTCCAAGAAAAAAAAGGAAGAAAGGTAAAAGGACGACGTAAGCCGATAAAGCAAGATGGAGGAAGGCGTTAAAAGAAATACGTGGTCGCACTGGCTCTAAAGGGACAGATGATAAACTCTAAGAAAGAATAAGAAGAAACTAAAAAGAACAAAGTACGAAAAGGAAACTACATGACCCCCTACAGAAGTTAGCTGAAGAGAGTCACAAGAAAGGACTACAAAGAAAACTGAATGCATGGTCATCAGCAAAAAGGGCAGCCCAAAATGCCAGATACAGGTAGAGGGTATTAAAATCAAGCAGGTACAAAAATTTAAATACCTGGGAAGTGTTCTAACAGGAGATGGAAAAGGCGACACAGAGATCCGAATAGATCTTCTTCTATGTGCCATTTTCCTGTTAGGACGTAGGCGATCATGGTTTTACACGTTTCCCTATCCCTGGTGGCTCTTAGTACTTTTTTTTTCTGTTACACCACGCAACCCCCGTTCCGTCGTCCACTTGGTCAGGTCCTCTAAATATGTTATCCGCTGCTTTCCTCTATCTCTTTTTCCTTCTATCTGACCTGTCAGTATCAGGTTCTCCAAGCCCTCCTTCCTCACTGCATGTCCCAGAAACTTCCGTTGTCTCTTCCTGATGCTAACTATTAGTTTCCTTTTTGTTTCCATCCCTTCCAACACCTCATCATTGCTCACATGCTCGGTCCATGATATCCGCATGATCCTTCTGTAGAACTACATTTCAATTGCTTCAGGTTTTTCCCTCCTCTTCGATGATATTGTCCACCATTCACTGTCATATTGAAGAACTGACATCACATAGCAATGTATCACTCTCTTCTCCTGTTAGAACATTTCCTAGGTATTTAAATTTTTGTACTTGCTTATTCAAACATCCGCCACCTGTATTTGGCATTTTAAGCTGCTCTTTCTTAATGACTAAATTTTCTATTTCCATTAAGCAAAATACTCTGGTCTATTTTAAACAGAAATTATATTGATTAGAATTTTAAACTGTTTAATTTAGAAAAAATTTCAATTTTTCTGCCATTTGTGAGATATAAACAAAAGTTAATTTAAATTGTAAACAAAAGTTAATTCTCAGTTTTAAAAATCTTGCAGAACTAAAACATACATCTCTAACACATTTTTGGAAAATTAGCAAATTTAAAGTAAAGTTAATCTGATTTACGCAAGAAAGAAATGTAAGAAAGTTTTAAAAAAATTTCATGTAATTCGATCTAGAAAGATGGAGGAAAAAACTGAAAAAATGACGTGGTGGCACAAGCTCTTAAATGATACAAAGATACGCCAAGAGCGAAAAGAAAGAAAGTGAAAGGAAAAACGTAAGTCGAAAAGAGCTTGATGGAGGCAGGATTTGAAAGAAAGACGTAGTCGCCCAAGCTCTCAGGAGATAGAGAGAATCAAACCGAAAAAAGATACGAATAAAATTATGTTAGAACACTTCCCAGGTATTTAAATTTTTGTACCTGCTTGATTTTAATACCTTCTACCTGTATCTGGCATTTTGGGCTGCCCTTTTTGCTGATGACCATGCATTCAGTTTTCTTTGTAGTCCTTTCTTGTGACTCTCTTCAGCTACCTTCTGTAGGGGATCTTGTAGTTTCCTTTTCGTACTTTGTTCTTTTTAATTTCTTCTTATTCTTTCTTAGTGTTTATTCTCTGTCCCTTTAGAGCCAGTGCGACCACGTATTTCTTTTAACGCCTTCCTCCATCTTGCTTTATCAGCTTACGTCGTCCTTTTACCTTTCTTCCTTTTTTTTCTTGGAGTTATAAAAAAAAGCACGTAATTCAATCTAGCAAGATGAAGGGAGGGCCTTAAAAAAACGACGTGGTCGCCCAAGCTCTGAAATGATAGAAAGATACGCCAAAATCGAAAAGGAAGTAAGTGAAAGGAAAAACGTAAGTCGAAAAGAGCTTGATGGAGGCCGGATTTGAAAGAAAGACGTAGTCGCCCAAGCTCTCAGGAGATAGAGAGAATCAAACCGAAGAAAGATACGAATAAAATGAAAAGAATGCGTAAACCGATAATGCAAGTTGGAGGAAAAAGTTAAAAGTCGTCCATACTCTGAAGATGTAGATAGAAATAACTTAGGAAGAACTTTGTAAGCAGATACAGCTATATGCAGGTACGAGCTGAAAGAAAGACGTAGCCTCTCATTCTCTGAAAAGATAAAGAGAAACAAATCCAAGAAGGCAAAATGAATGAGTGAAGAAAAAAAAACACAAGCCGATAGAACAAGATGGAGTAACGAGTTACAAGAACTCATTGCACAAGCTCTGAAGAAATAGCGAAACACAAAAAAGAAGGCAAAACTGAAAAGAAAAACAATATAGGCCGATAGAGCAAGATGCTGAAAAATGTTGAAAGAAAGACGTTATCAACCTAACTCTGAACCTTCTTCCTCTATGCGCCCTGTCCCTTCAGGAAGTAGGCGATCATGTCTTTCCACGTGTCCCTATCCCTGGTGGCTCTTAGCAGACTTTCTCTTGTTACACCACCCACCTGCTCTGCCATCCACTAGCTCAAGCCCATAAATCTAGACTATAAACGTATAGAAAATAGCATAGCCACAAAATGAGGGATCAGTTTATATATTGATTATAATATAGAATTGATCGCTCATTTTATATTCACATTATAATTTCTTATAAAAAGTTGGCATATATATTCTTCTATGTGCCCTGTCCTTTCAGGACGTAGGCGATCATGGCTTTCCACGTTTCCCTATCCCTGGTGGCTCTTAGCATACCTTCTGTTACACCATGCAACCATCATTCCGTCATCCACCTGATTAGGTCCTTCAAATACGTTATCCGTTGCTTTCCCTGTCTCTTTTTCCCTCTATCTGGCCTGTTAGTATCATGTTCTCCAAGCCCTCCTTCCTCATTGCATGTCCCAGGAACTTTAGTTGTCTCTTCCTAATGCTCAGTACTAATATTCTTTTCGTTTCCATACTTTCAAAAACATTATATCATTGCTCACATGCTCGATCCATGGTATTCACAGTATCCTTCTGTAGAACCACATTTCAGTTTCTTCAAGTTTTTCCTTCATCTTCGAAGATATTTTCCAGCATTCACTGCCATATTGAAGAACTGACAACACATAGTAATCCAGTACTGTCTTCTTTGTTTCTAGTGAAATTTTCCTGTTTCTTAATACTTTACTCAACTTCTGGAATGCTTCTTTCGCCATGCCAATTCGATAGCGATAAACAACACCGGGGAAGAAATTTTTAAAAAATCCAAAAAATAAAGATAATAAAAGGAAGAGTTGAACGTTAGCCGATAGAGCAATATGAAGGAAGGATTTGAAAGACGAGGTCGCTGGAGCTATGAAATGATAGAGACAAATAAATCAAAGATAAAAAAAGAAGAATGTGAAATGCAAAATGGTAAGCCGAAAGAAAAGAGCACCATGTAGGAAAGAGTTGAAAGAAAGTCGACCTCCGAACCCATATAGAGAAACAGCTCGAAGAAAGAAAACAAATAATGTGAAAAGAACAACATAAGGTGACAGAGAAAGATGAAGGAAGGATTTGAAAGAAAGACGTGTTCGCCCAGACTCTAAACAGATTGCGATAAACAAATCCGCGAGAGAAAAGTAAAAAACCTGAAAAGAACAACGTAAGCTTATAGACTGAGGTGCTAAAAAAATGTCATGATCGTCCAAGATCGCGAGAGATAAAGAAAAATTACTCCAAGAAAGAAAAGGATGAACATGAAAAGAACCTAAGCCGATAAAAAAGATGGAGGAAGGATTTTAAAGAAAGACGTGTTGTTTTTTTGTTTTGTTTTTTGTTTTATCGATTCACCCCAAACAAGGCGGAACCACCACTGATGCAAAGAGTCTACATAAGAGCAAAAATTTAGACAAGAGGCGAGTTAAGAGAAAGACGGACCAGTTACAGTGGGTGTCACAGAAAGGGCAAGAGAAGGACGGAAACACAGGTGCGAAGACAGTTGCTAAGGCAGAGAGAAAGGAAAAGAAAAAGATAGAACAAGATAGAGCAAGATATACAGGGTGGTGTAGAAAAAACTGCAGTCAAATGGATAAGAGATGGGTATTGACCTTGTATTTAAATACCTGGAGGTTGTAACCGTCAGGAAAGTAAGTATACGGAAGAGAGTTCCACAATCAGGAAGTGCGGGAAAAGAAGCTGGTGAAGTAGAATTGATGGCTGCATTATGTGGACCTAACTGTAAGTGGATGGAACCTTGATTCCAGTCTGGTCGCACGAGTAAATTCTAGTGGCGGAGGCACCAGTGGCTTGAGTTCGTCGGAGCAGAAGCCATGAAAATATTTGTAGAATAGACAGAAGGAAGCCACACCTCGCCGGTGAGAAAGCTGCCAAATCGGGACCTATCACGTTACAGATTCTCTTTTGGAGCTTATCGAGAACACTAAGATGAACAACAGGGGAGCCTCACCATACATGACAGCAGTATTCCATGCACGAACGGATGGTTGATTTGTATATGTGCAAGATGGAATCAGGCGCAAAAATATTATGGCTCAACAAAGTAACCCAACCTTCCTAGCAGTGGATTTAGTTATTGACTCAACGTAATGATTCCACTTGAGGTCGGAAGATAGGGTAAGGCCGTGGAGGCGCAATATATTACTTTCAGGGAGACTCACTTCGCCAATGCTTATTTGGGGGCAGGATAGGTTGCTTGTGATGGTTGACAGATAGCAGTTTCTTTTTTAACACAAGCCCTGAACTGATACAAGGAAAAAACTGAAGGAAAAAAATGAAAAACAAAAAAGGGAGAAGTACAACGTTAGCAAATAAAGCAATTTGAAGGAAGGTGTCGAAAGAAAGACACGTTCACCCCAAACTCTGAAGAGACAGAGAGAATCAACAAGAAATTATCATAGGATGAAAGTAAAAAAACAACTGAAGACAGTAGAGCAAGGTAGACTAACGAGCTGTGATAGACGAGGTTATCCACTGTTTGAAAAGACAGAGAGAAACAACTGCAAGATATGAAATAAAAAAGAAAGAACGGAGGCCGAAAGAATCAGTTTAGGTGCCATACGTGATACACGCTTGGGCGATCATGTCTCTTTCGAGACATGACTGACTGGGCAGAAGAATATCCCGCAGTAGGTTGCCATTGCTTTCTGCGGTAGACTGGTTGCCGACCAAGGCTATAGAACCCAATCTGTCCTGCTATTTAACCCATAACTGGAAGGAAGAGACGGATTAATACCTTTCCCAAGGGTATTTGTGCGTAAGTGAATGCAATAGATTCAGCTGGAACTCGAACTCGGCTCCCCGATGCAGAAAAGAGTCAAAACGAAATCTGTACTAAGATACAGCAAGAAGAAAAATTCAGAAGAAAAGCAATAATACCACGATAAAGATAACAAAAGAAAAAAAATCGAAACATTAAAGCAAAAACCGATAGAGAAACAGTAAAAGAAACCAAAAAAAGCGAAAAAGATATTAAAAAAAAACATGATAAAAAAATTTTAAGTAAATGGAAGACAGTAGAAAATGAGGGAAATTGCAAAAAAAAAAAACAAACAAACAAAAAAAAACAAATTGGAGTTGGTTAGGGAAGGATTTTTGATTCAGAATAAGAAATCTGCCTAAAGTTACCTTTTAATAGCAATTAATGGCGGGCGATTGTCAAATATTTTGATTATGGATTCTTGTCGAAAAGCCTGCAGTAAAGAAGAAAGCAAAAGAAGATGAATCAAATCTGAGATTTCCTTCAGTGAATTGTTAATGCTATTTCTATTTTTAGAGAAATTTCCTGTTTGTCTTTTTCTTTCTTCTTTTCCTAAAATGTTTTTCTTTATCTTATTATTAATGCAATATTACTATTTTTAGTAAGTTATAGCATTCTTAGTCATCAGATTGCTATTATGAAATGAACTGAATAATCTTTTAATTATTAATACTTTTAGAATTTGATATAACGTTTATTGATGGCGATTCTCTCACGATAGTGACGACGCCCGTAATAATAAAAAAGGACGAATTTGATATAAATAAGCAAGAAGAAAACATGTCGGCTGATTTTAATATTCTGGAAGACAACTGAACAGGTTTGTAAGAAAGAGAAAAGATGGATCAAAGTACAAGAGTCAGTCAGTTAAGTACCATACGTAATACACGCTTGGTCGATCATGTCTCTAAAGAGACTGACTGGGCAGAAGATTATCCCGCAGTAGGTTGCCATTTCTGCGGTAGAATGGTTGCAATCCAAAGATAGAGAACCCAATCTGTCTTGTTATTTAACCCATAACTGGTGGGAAGAGATGGATTAATACCTTTCTCAAGAGTATTTGCGCGAGGAATCTCAACTGGCATTCGAACTCGAACTATCTACTGTACCACAAGAGTACTCGAGCACTTTTCTCAGTAGCAAAGCTTTATTGATTCCTGATATTGTCTTGATTGTTTTTCTTTGATTTCCCGTCCCTCCAGCATTTGTATTCGTCTCTTCGAGACGTCTCTTCCTAGTGCACTCATCTGAACTTTTTTATAAATGGAACTTTGTGTGTGTGTGTGTGTGTGTGTGTGTGTGTGTGTGTGTATCTGTTACCTATAGACTCCGAAACGGCTTAACCGATTTTCTTGAAAATTTACACAGCTGTACTATAAGCGACTGCGAGTGTTCTTAGATAGGTTTTGTGTCGACGTACCCCCGATAAATATCGAAAATCGATGATCGAAAAAATCCGGTCATAGAAGGAATGGTCCGATTTTAATCAAATTTGATACACTCATAGACAAAGACATAAGAAATGATATTCAGAAGTTTCAAGGTTGCAGTTCTTACAATAGTGCAGAAAATTTGATATCGATACCAGGAAATCAAAATTTGACTTACATCCATTTATTTTTCTTTCAGTCTACGGTTTCACTTTAACTGGAAACAACTATTGCTTTTTAGCCTTTCGTGCCAACGTCCGAAGAATCTGAGCTCCAGGACCATGGATTAGTTGTAAAGCTTTCATTACACCCGAGCAACGCCGGGCTATATTGCTAACAATTACTAGTACAACTATCATATCAGCCACATTTCTTCGTTTCACCAATTGTGACATCACGGCCACGACACGACAAGACACGCCACGATACGCCACGTACACTGAGGCATGCCACTCTCCTTCTTTCCATATTTCATTCGTTCGTCTCGAACATCTTCTTCCCACGAACCGATAATTTTTGAAACCGACTCTCGAGACGGCACTTCCCCAACTACTACAATCTTAATCAGTTAAAGTCTCAGTTCAACCGTTTGTAATACCAACATATCCCCATAAACTGTATCTCTGACACTTACCGCTAACACAGAGATAAAAAAGCATTCACTAATTAGAATGGCTATAGGGCTTCGTATAGGGGAATCGTTATTTAAAGAACCCTGTTTAGCAAAGTTAATATCAATATATTAATGATATGTGCGTTGTGGTGCAGTGGATATCGACTCGGAACGACAAATCGGCGAGCCGAGTTCGAATTCCAGTTGAATTCTTTGCATTCACTTACGCGGAAATACCCTTGGGAAAGGTATTAATCCGTCTCTTCTCTCCAGTTATGGGTTTAATAAAAGGACAGATTGGGTTCTATAGCCTTGATCGGCAACCAGTCTACCGCAGAATGCAATGGCAACCTACTGCGGGATAATCTTCTGCCCAGTCAGTCATGTCTCTTTTGAGACATGACCGCCCAAGCATGTATCACATATGGCACTTAACTGACTGATTATCAGTCAGTCGTTTAAGTGATACACGTTTGGGAAATCATGTCTCGAAAGCTACACAACTAACTGAGCAGAATATTTACCCACAGTATGTTGTCATTACATTCTGCGGGAGACTGGTTGCCAGTAAAGGCTATAGAATATAATTTGCCCTGCTATTTAATCCATAGCTCAAGGGAAAAGAGACGGATTATATTATACTGTGATATTATTAAGCCGTAATTAGTGGGGAATCAGTTTATTACTTCATAACGATAGAAAAATGATCATCCACTTTATGCCCAATAGAATCTTTGCTTATGTTTCCAACTATTATATTCAGCCAGTCAGTTAAGGGCCATACGCGATACACGTTTGGACGATCATGTCTCGGAAGCGACATGACTTACTGAGCAGAAAGGTTGCCACTACATTCTGCGGTAGATTGGTTGCCAACCAAAGCTATATATCCAAATCTGTTCAATTATTTAACCCATAACCGGAGGAAAAAGTGACGGACTTGTACCTATCCCAACGATATTTGCGCTTAAGTTAGTGCAACGAATTTAACTAGAATTCGAACTGTTAATTCGAATGGTTAATAGGCTATCTAATAATTTTCTTTCCCGATATTTACCCGAACCTCCCCGGAAAAATTCCTAGTAGGGTCCGGCTATCGTCTATATACTCCAGACGAGACTCTAACCTTCAGCACAGCATGGTCTGGTTCTGTCCCCGCCTAAAAGCAGAGAGTCCAACGATGTCAGAGGTTTGATTGCTTGGTCAGCCCTTCACATATTTTCTTTTCTACTCTCGCAGCGAAAATACTTTCTGTCATAATTTTTTTAATAACAACTAGCTTAAATCTTTAAGTCTGGGTTGAATTATATATTTGCATTTCAACTTTAATATTCTGGAAGACAATGGAACAGGCTTCTAAGAAAGAGAAAAGATGGATCAAAGTACAAGAGTCAGTCAGTTAAGTGCCATACGTAATACACACTTGGCAGAAGGTTAACCGGCAATAGGTTGCCATTGCTTTCTGCGGTAGACTGGTTGCCAGCCAAGGCTATAGAACCCAATCTGTCCTTTTATTTAACTTATAATTGGAGGGAAGAGACATTTTAAAACCTTTCTCAAGGGTATTTGCGCGTAAATGAATGCAAGGAATTCAAATAGAATTCGAACTCGGCTTCCCGATTTGTCGTTTACAGTCGATATCCACTGCACCACAACGTACATCCGCGTTTTGGATTTACTATTAAATAAAAATTATCAAGTGGAAAATGCAGAAGACAATATGGCTAGAGAATAAGCGTATTTTATGTATAAAGCGATTGCTGCTGTTTTTTTTTTCGAAAAACCTGATTTTTCATATTCTTTTTCTTCTTCTATGTGCCCTGTCCCTTCAGGACGTAGGCGATCATGGTTCTCCCGTCTCCCTATCCCTTGTGGCTCTTAGTATGTTTGTTCCTGTTACAACTTGCAACTCCCGTTCCGTCATCCACCTGATTAGGCCCTGCAAATATGTTATCCGCTGCCTTCCTCTGTCTCTTTTATCTTCTATCTGGTCAGTCAGTATCATGTCCTCCAAGCTGCCCTTCCTCATTGCATGTCCCAAGAAGTTCAGTTGTCTCTTCCTACTGGTCAGTATTGATTTCCTTTTTGTTGCCATTCTTTCAAACACCTAATCGTTGCTTGCATGCTCAGTCCACGATATCCGCAGCATCCTTCTGCAGAACCACATTTCCGCTGCTTCAGGATTTTTCCTCATTTTCGATGATATTGTCCAGCATTCACTGCTGAATTGAAGAACTGACATCACATAGCAATCCAGCATTCTCTTCTTTGTTTCTAGTGAAATTTTACTTATGTATAATACTACCTCATTTTTTGGGCAACACTATAGAAGTCAAATATTGCAGTACTGAAGTACATGAATGTATTTTATAGCAACTATAGGGTGCGATGTGGAAATTGTCACCATTTTATATTTTCCATTTCGCTTTGTTTTTGGTTTTGTCGACTGCACAATATAGTAGGGTCGGTTGGGCACCGCCTGTGAGGAAAATAGCACCATGACGTAAGAAATTTGGAAACGACATACTGTTCTACGTGGCTTCAATTCGAACATCTGAGAGGGTTTCGGTGTTAATCTAAGGACAATGCAGATGATTCGGAAAGAGGTGGAGTGATGGCCACGTAATGCTTCCATTCATCTACCCACGGAGCCTACATCAAGTGCCTTGAGGAGGTAGTGCTGCAAAGAGTCAAGAGGATGAAAGACCCTGTGTCTGGAAAACAGATTCGGCACCATAAAAGCAGGATAATTCAGTCATGGCATCTTAAAGCTTCTATTGTTTGTGGCGGGGTGATCTTAATGTTTTTGGCGGGGTTGGGGAGCGCACACATTTTACATAAATCTCATCAAAATCTGTGTGCAATACTTGGAAGTACAATATTTCTATATTTCTTTTAAGCTTGGGCTGCCAGGAATACCTTCAATGAGTCTATCGGAACTTTTTTCATATTAATCCGAGAGCTTCAACTACAATCGGAATTGTTGATATGCTCATGTGTTACATTTTATATTATTATTATTATTATTATTATTATTATTATTATTATTATTTTGCCATTTTTCATCAGATCTTTATTTCTGCTATGGTTGCACTACCTACCATGTCTGTTGGAAGACCTAAGGCAGGTCGTGGTGTGTTGTTATGACTCCATTTCATGTTTTTTCTATCTCCCCTAATATCCGTAGCGTTACATTGACAAAGTTCTCCTTTGAGTGTACTGTACTTAACAAAACAATTTTTTGTATATATCTTAAGCTGGGGCTACTAGGGATTCTTTCAATGTGTTGTTTTGTTCCATTTTTTATCATTCCAAGTGCACCTACTATCACTGGCACGACTTTTGTTTTCAATTTCCACATTTTTTTCTATTTCAATTTCCAGGTCTTTATATTTTGACAGTTTTTCGAATTCCTTGGTTGCTATGTTACAATCAGCTGGACATGCCATATCAATTAATAGGCAAGTATTTTCTTTCTTTCTTGATTATTATTATTAATAAATAATTAATTAATAGGTAAGTTTTTTCTTTCTTTCTTTCTTTCTTTTATTATTATTGTTTCAATTTCTGCTATTGTCATACTACACACTAAGCCTGCGGGAAGACATAACGTTGGTAGTGGTGTGTTGTTATGATTGCATATCACGATTTGTTTTCTAACGCCCATAACTTCACTAGCGTTACATGAACAAAGTTCTTCTGAGTGTGTAGGCTGTAAATATCAAGAAAATGTTTTTGTATTTCACTTAAGCTGGGATTCCCAGGGTTTCTTTCGATGTGTTGTTTTGTTCCATTTTTATCATTCCAAGTGCACCTACTCTGACTGGTACTATTCTTGATTTTAATTTCCACATTTTTTCTAATTCACTTTACTTTGATAGTTTTTTAAATTTCTTTGTTTCTATGTTACAATCCGCTAGGCAAACCATATCAACCAGTAATTTTTTTCAGTTTTTGACAGTTATGTCGGGCTTCAATATTTCTGCCTGTAATTCCATACAAATGTGATGCCTCCTATTTCTGTAACCAATGCTGGGTGATGTTCATACCAGTGTTTGTTAACATCTTTTCCAAGGTGTTTTCACATTGTCCCCTATAACTATTGCCTTACACTATCGTAACGATTTTCGTATTCATTAGGAGCAAGTACAGAATTTTGAAATTAGATGGTCGATGAGTTCCTGATACTTGTCACAGAACCTGCATTTTGGATCCACACTATTATGTATGATACTTGCCTAACACTTCCTAGCAAAATAAAAGCTACAAGAATGAAACCTTTCGTTTCAACCTTTGATCAAGATGTTCGTAACCACTGATGAGTGTTAAATTTATCAACATCGGCTTTATTAGCATAGAGAGGTTTGTCTTTCCAGCGTTTTTTATCTTTGGCTTTCCTTTTTATATTTTTTGCCTCAACAGTTGGTTCTTGGGTTCTGTTTTGGTTTTCTACAGAATCTACAAATGTAAATCTCGTTTGTCTTCACAACCTTCTTTCATGATTATTTTTTTCTTTCTGTTTTCATGTTGTTTGACTAATCGTATCATTTAGTCTATTGTTGTTTCCATGTATGTTAGTAAGCCAATAGTTGTTATCTTGCGTGACGCTTCTAACTAAATAAAACACAAAAACACATTATTATTATGTCATTTTTCACTATAATTTGATTTCTGCTATGATCGCACTACCTACCAAGTCTGTAGGAAGACCTAAGGCAGGTTGTGGTGTGTTGTTACGGCTTGCGTTAAATAGACAAAGTTCTATTTAGTGTGTGGGCAGTACTTACTAATTCCTATTATTATTATTATTATTATTATTATTATTATTATTATTATTATGTTGTTATTTTTCATCATATTTCGATTTTTGCTATGGTCGCATAACCTACCAAGTCTGCGGGAAGACATAAGGCAGGTCGTGGTGTGTTGTTATGACTCCATTTCATGTTTTTTTTATATCTCCCCTATCATCCCTAGTGTTACATAGACAAAGTTTTCCTTAGTGTGTGGGCTGTACACAACAAGACAATGTTTTGTATATCTTTTAAGCTGGGGTTTCCAGGGATTCTTTCAATGTGTTGTTTTGTTCCATTTTTAACATTCCAAGTGCACCTACTATCACTGGCACGATTCTTGTTTTCAATTTCCACATTTTTTCTATTTCAATTTCCAGGTCTTTAATATTATTATTGTTATTATTATAATTATTATTTTCATCATATTTCCATTTCTGTTATGGTCACACTATCTAACCAATCTTTGGGAGGACCTAAGTCAGGTAGTGATGTGTTGTTATGGCTAAATTTCTTTATTTGTTTTTTTTTATCTCTCATAACATCGCTAGCGTTACATGAAAAAAGTTTTTTTAGTGTGTGGGTTGTACTTATCAATTATCATTATTATTGTTACTATTATCATGTGCGGAGAGTGTAGTGGTAGACCAGGTGAAAAATTCAGTCTTATCTTGTTGATTTAACTTTCACTTTCACTTTCACTTTCACTTTCGCTGAAATGCCCGTCTTCTAGTCCCCAGCTATGTCTTAAATAGAAATTATAAACCCATTGAGAAAGCAACAGAAACCACTCCACTACATGCAGTGATGCAATGATCTAAAACATTGATGGGCTGCAGTCTTTGCCTAAGCCCCTGTGGAACCGTTTCTAACATTCTGTTAATGCATGGAATGACAGTCACCCTCATGTCAGGCAACTTTTTCAATTAAAGATCATGTATGTTTCTTGTTTTTTCTTCTTCCTCATCATCTTACATTATTATTTTATACTTTTCGTTTCAGCTATTCTCCTTTGAATCTTTTATTCATAATTAATTTCATTTCTTCTATTTTGCATGCTAATGGGATGAACACAAAAAGAGGGACTGATTGATTATCAAAATAGTAAATATTTTTAATGTTTTATTCTTAACATTGGCTCTGACAGCTGAGTCGATTACATAAGAAATTGTTAGTATGAGTGTTCGGCTAACAATAGAGTTGTTATTGTTGCCGTTGTTGCTACATATCAGTCATACTACTATTAATAATAATGATAATCCTGCAGCTACTGGAAAAGTAATTATGATGGTATTAAGAAAATACTTGAATACGGCAATTAAAATCCTTCCAGGAGCTTTTTTTTAATTTTATACGGTTTTTTATGCTTTTATTGAAATCGCGCAATAAACGTAATTATTTTAATTGATAGCAAAAGTAATGATGACGACAAAGACGGGAAAAATGACAATAATAATGAATGACATAATAATAAGGAAACATTAATAATAATAATAATAATAATAATAATAATAATAATAATAATACGTATCATTACGAATAAATTTGAATAAGACTTAAAAAATATTAAGCGTAATAATAAGGATAATGATCATCATTGTCATAATAATATTAACGCACAAGCAAGAATAATCTTTTCGCCATATTATGAGTAATAATAAATCAATAATAATAATAATAATAATAATAATAATTGTCGTGGACCCAGTTAAAGGTTCAGCAAGAATAATACAAAAACAACCAAAATAGGAAATAACGAATATATATTAAACACGACAAAATACAACACTTGTAACTTTGTTAGTAGAACGATAATACGGGTTAGTGTGTAATACTATAATTCGAGCCTCGAATTCGGACTCGTAAGGGTTGTTACGGTAGCAGTGTTCGTAGACGACTCTCGGCTATGTTCAGGGCGCTTTCCTGAGGCTACTCTCTCAGGCTACTCACTCAGGCTGCTTACTCAGGCTATCACAGGC
Organism: Ascarosepion bandense; assembly: GCA_037127315.1. NCBI lineage: Eukaryota > Metazoa > Mollusca > Cephalopoda > Sepiida > Sepiidae > Ascarosepion > Ascarosepion bandense. The sequence continues at coordinate 2,935,139 of JBBBDQ010000941.1, forward strand.
TATCTGCTCTCCCCTCTTGTGAGGGGAGGTATATGTAATGGTTGGAAGAGTTTCTTCCGTTTGATGGGTGATGCCGCCATGACAATAATAATAATAATAATAATAACCTTAGAATTATTAAAGAATACATAAAAAATGTTCAGCGTATTTCCCTGGCAAAATTATGCAAACATCAGATTCAATAAATCTTCGAAATCTGAATGTGGTACCCAATTCAACCTAATAGTTCCGATCCTGTGACCGTAAACAACGAAAAATATATACTCCACCAGCTTCTTCTCTGGAACTTCCCGCCTGTGGAATTCCCTTCAATTTACTTGCTTCCCCGACAGCTACAATCTCCAAGAATTTAAATGTAAAGTCTATAGTCATCTCCTATCTCACTAACCTGCATCCTCTCTCTCATGCTCCTTTCTCCGTCCACTCCACTCTCATCAGTATTCTCATCCTTCTCTTTCCTACTTCCTTACACTCTCTATAATCTGTCACTCTTTCTCATAACTTTCCTACTATGTAACCCCCTGCGCACCAGTGGCAGTAAACTGCCTTGCTTGGGGCGATATGATTATAAAAATAAATTATATATATTGACAAAAGCTTTAGAAATTTTATTTCGCACTGGTGAACAACATTAAAAATCAAGGTTTTTCACCCCAAAGTCCACTCAAACAAGGAAGTAAAGCCACTGACACAAGGTGGAGAGTGTTACTGGTCGTGGAAGAATTAGGAAACAGATGCGTTGCTATAGAGTAAGTACAGAGAAATGAGTAATCAGGAGATCAGTAAACAGCGACTGACATTACATTTAAATCTTTGCAGTTTGAAGTCAGCTGGGAAGTGCTGAGCCGGAAAGGAGTTCCACAATCGAGAAGTGTGAGAAAGAAACTGTTACATCTACCCAACTCAAGTCTATATCGATAAGACCTAGTAGCCAGTCTAATATACGCTTATATTAACCCGAGAACACTAAGCGTGGGTATATAGTCAGTCAGTTAAGTGCCATAGGTGAAACACGCTTGGGCAATCATGTCTCGAAAGAGACATGACTGACTGGGCAGAAGATTATCCCACAGTAGGTTGCCATTGCTTTCTGCGGTAGACAGGTTGCCAGCCAAGGCTATAGAACCCAATCTGTCCTGTTATTTAACCCATAACTGGAAGGAAGAGACGGATTAATACCTTTCCTAAGGGTATTTGCGCGCAATGAGTTCAACTGGAATTCGAACTCGGCTCCCCAACTTCTCATTCCGAGCCGATATCCAATGCACCACAACGCACATCCAAGCTCAAATAACGCCATTTTAATTACAATTTAATTATAATTTTCAGTACCTGATTTTCTTACCTAAATAATATGTTTTTCAGTTCCTATTAATGTTAACTCAAAATACAATGCTTGAAGTGCCTGCATGTAAAATATTTCAAATAAAGATTTATATTTAATATTTTTTTGATATTTTCAAAATCGGGTATGTATTACTCATGGTTAATAGTAGTGTAACTTTAATTGATGTTTAGTGTTCCCGGGTTAATAAAGTCTATGTACCATAGCGAAGTGCTTAACCGAAAAATTCCCATTAAATATATTTTTAGAAAAGGCAGAGAGAAGCAACTTTGCGTCGGTGGGAAACTGACTGAAACCTAGACGCCAGATCATGGCTAATAATATTGCTGATCCATTTTTGGATTTTGTCCGGAAAATTATATTAATACCTGGAGAGGCTGGTCGCTGTTACAGTCGGTTCGTATCTGAGAAATAATTTTGGGCATTGCTTCTCGTATATAGACTCTCAAAACACCTTGTCCAAGAACTTATCTTAACACCATTATTAGGATTAAACAAACCTATCATCTAGATCGCAAAACTTACACTACTGGCCATAATTATTAAGTCAGCCATTTTTTTAATAAGAAATGATGTATTTTTAGTATTTATTGCCAAGTGGTTAATTTCAAATGAAATTAGAATGGTTCTTTTGTTATTATTACTTTTCAAAATTTTACAAGGCAAGAAAACAAAGATGAACTCATCCTAATCACCCTAAACTTTCTTCATTATTTCATTGATGAAACTGCAATATAGATAATTATTAAATATTTATAAATTCATTTGATGAATGTGTTATCGTACAGTATTACCAAATAAATATTCCATTTTCATTTACAGTTATTCACTTGGCAATAAATACCAAAAAATCGTATGAAATACATCATTTTTTAAACACTGGGGTAGCCTAATAATTATGGCTGGCATATCCACTTGGCCAATGGCCATGTGTCCTAAAGAACAACATTTGAATTTCATAAAAATTAGGTTCCAGCTCATCAGAACAGTTACCATGAAAAGATTTATGGACAAGGGAAGCAACTTTACGGCAGCAAGAAAGTTACTGAAGCCGAGACAACAGATCATGGCCAATAATATTGTTGATTCTCCTTTGAATTTCATCAAGAATTTCTAAATAAATAACAGAAGAACCGGACCATATGTGGCAACAATATTCTAAGCATGGCAAATGGTAGACTTATATATATGTAAGACAGATTTTGGAGAGGAAAATTGTTTAGCGCGACACAGTGAACCAACTTTGTTAAAAAGCTGCATAGATCTTGAACAAATGTGATTAAGATACTATCAAGAAAACAACCTGAAAGACGCTTTCAACAAAGCTGACCCAAATGACCTTTCAGCATACCTAGAAGCAACAAAATTATATAACAAAAGAAGATAGCAACTAACCATCACAAATTAAATCATAGCATCTCTACTTATATATGGACAGCAATAGACTCACAAAAGATCAACAAGCAGTAAAAAAACAAAAAAAACAAAAACAAATTCTTCAGCATTAATTACCCAAAAGGGTAGATATGCTGGTAATATAGTGAACCCGAGTTTCATCTTCTGCTATATGCCTTGTCCTTTCAGGACGTAGGCGATCATGGCTTTCCACGACTCCCTATAGCTGGTGGCTCTTCGCACGCTTTCCCCGTTATGTCATCCACCTGCTCAGGCCCTTCAAAATTAGTTAGCACCCCATCTGAGCAGGTTCTGTAGAACCACATTTCATTTTCGTCAAGATTTTCTTTCATATTTGATGAGATTGTCCAGCATTCACTGCCATATTGAAGTGACATCACATAGCAATCAAGTACTTTTTTCTTTGTTTCTAGCGAAGAGTTTAAATGTGCAAAAAAAAAAATTGAAAAATGCAGAGAAAATTAGTTAGCTCCCCATCTAAGCAGGGAGCTGATAGTCTCTCGGAATGGCTAACGAAAAGGAAGGATGGAAAATCTTAGATATTGCTGTTCCAATGAACTAGCAGATAAAACCTAATATACAAACATTTCCCTATTGCGACTGGCGTAATCGTTCTTCTTCTTTATGTGCCGTGTCCTTTCGGGACGTAGGCGATCTTGGACCTCCACTTGTCTCTATCCCTTCGCTCTCTTAAGACTTTTCATCTTGGTATCTTTCCCAAATGTGCGTTGTGGCGCAGTGGATATCTACTCGGAACGACAAATCGGGGAGCCGAGTTCGAATTCCAGTTGAATTCCTTGCATTTACTTACGCACAAATACCCTTGGGAAAGCTATTAATCCATCTTTTCCTTCTAGGTATGGGTTAAATAATAGGACAGATTGGGTTCTATAGGCATGGCTGGCAACCAGTCAACCACAGAAAGTAATGGCAATCTACTGCAGGATAATCTTCTCTTTCGAGACATGACCGCCCAAAGGGTGTGTCACGTATGGCATTTAACTGATTGACTGAATCTTTTCCAAATCCCACTCCGCCATCCACTTGCTGAAGCTTATCAAGTATACCCGGTACTGCTTTCTCCTGTCTATCTTTTCATCTATTAGTTCTGTGAGTGTAATGGTTAGTGCATCAAAATGAGAAATCGGTGAGCTGGGTTTTAATTCTATTCGGATTCGTTAAATTCTCTAACGTGCAAATGCCCCGGAAAAAAGTTTTAATCTATCCTCACCCCCTAACTATGGGTTAATTAGTAGAATACGTATCAGTAATTCGTCAGTGGGACTTGTTATTCTCAGAAAAAAGTTAGCGCAGTTTTCACTCCTGAAAAAAGAATTATTTTTATAATCCAAAATATATTTCGGTTTAAATAACCTGATAAAGGGTTGATAAGCCGTAAAAAACTAATCAATCAATAAAAAAAAAATTACTTATGCTGAGCCCTGTAAAAAAAGAAAACGCACTCGTGCCTACACTTTTAAATTCACTTTTAAAAAACTATTTACATGATCAAGCAATGGTTTTCCACGACAAAACTAAAAAAAGGTTAGCGCAGTATTCACTCCTGAAAAAAGAATTGTTTTTATAATCCAAAATATGTTTCGTATTAAATAACCTGATAATGAGGTTGATAAGCCGTAAAAAACTAATCAGTCAATAAAATAAAATCACTTATGCAGATCCCTGTAAAAAAAGAAAACACACTCGTGCCTACACTTTTAAATCCATTTTTAAAAAACTATTTAAATGATCAAGCAATGGTTTTCCACGACATAGTTTCTCTTCAAAACTGGTTTTGGGTACTTTAAATTTTTTAATTTATGTTTTAAACAAATTGTTCACCCATTTTTCGCATCATTTTAATAACAGGGTAGACTAGAGTATCTAGCTTTAACTGGCAACCAGTCTAGAAGATATTCGTTGTAAATGGAGAGAGCAAATCGATCCCGTAAAAAAACTAATGCCAAAAAATACATATATTGTTCAGAATTTATCATTTTGTAAATAAGCACGTTTCAGTTTATAACATTACTAGTAGTATAGCCCGGCGTTGTTCGAGTGTAATGGAAGCTTTAAAACTAATCCATGATCCTGGAGCTCAGACTCTTTGGACGTTGGCACGAAAGACTAAAAGCAATAGTTGTTTCCAGTTAAAGCGAAACCGTAGACTGAAAGAAAAATGAATGGATGTAAGTCAAATTTTGATTTTCTGGTATGGATATCAAATAAGTTTTTGTCGTCGTAAACTGAATTTTGAAGTCTAAATAATTCCTCTGAGTAAATGGTACCATGGCTGAGACTAAGAACTACAATTATACCTACTTAGAGCCAAACCCGAAGCAAAAACTAAAATAAAAGGGCTGAATGACTGATTTTGATCAGACCCGGTAGGATATCTGGGTATTGATTTCCAATATCGGAGTCCAATAAGTCATCCAAGGATAGAATTGCAACCTTGAAACTTCTGAATATCGTTTCTTATGTCTTTGTCTATGAGTGTATCAAACTTGATTAAAATCGGATCACTCCTTCTATAACCCGATTTGTGGTACATTGGATATCGGCTTGGAACGAGAAATCGGGAAGCCGAGTTCGAATTCCAGCTGAATTCATTGCATTCTCTTCTGCGCAAATACCCTTGGGAAAGGTATTAAGCCGTCTCTTCCTTCCAGTTATGGGTTAAATAACAGGACAGATTGGGTTCTATAACTTTGGTCGGCAACCAGTCTACCGCAGAAAGCAATGGCAACCTACTGCGGGATAATCTTCTGCCCAGTCAGTCATGTCTCTTTCGAGACAAGATCGCCCAAGCGTGTATCACGTATGGCCCTTAACTGACTGACCTCGACACAAAACCTAGCTAACGGCACTCGCAGATGCTTATAGTACAACTGTGTAAATGTTCAAGAAAATCGGTTCAGCTGTTTCGGAGTCTATATGTAACGGACACACACACACAGACAAAGTTCCATTTATAAATGTTTAGATTTTTCTCTTGATAAGCAATGGATATTGTTATCAGTTCAGTGCCTTTTCCCCGCCAGTTGTACTAGGGAAATAAATCTCATCTGTTCTCGTTATTTAACGTTATTACGTTTGTTTTTGCAGAGAGACGAAGTACAGAAATTACTTTTGACGATTTTGTATGGAAATAGAAGAAATAAAAAGGCCGCAAGTGCGAGACGAAAATAAGACAAGTTGTCATGATTGTCTAACGAATCCTCTTTGTTCTTTCTTCATTGCACTCATCGCAAGCTGTCAACTCCAAGTGTGTCACAAGGTTTAAATACTTGACACGGTGCTCTCTGTTTTCCTGTGTTCATCTTAGTCTGTCGTGTGTTATTCTTGTAGGTCCATTTGTTTTGCTCGCTACTTATAATATTTTTGTTATATTATTGGAACTTTATGGTTTTTATTCTTAGTTCATTATTTTGTGTCATTTCTTTGACTTTTGTTTTTTATTTTGAAGTATTTTTTTTACTCTTCTGTTCATCGCGTGTATTGTGACTTTTTTGCTTGACAAATTTGTCTTTTAAAATATCATTTTTATTATTATTGTTTTCATTATTATTTGACATGTCTGCAATATTGTCCTTGCTTGTTGTCTTCATTTGTATATTTTCATAGAAATTCTTTTTGTTTTCGGCTATCAATATATGTGTGTGTTCATCCATTTCCCCACCTTTTTTTTAACTAATAATGAAAACGAATAGACGAATAAAAATGACAACAACAAAAAAATAGAAAAAAAGAAAAAAGTGTTCGTAAATACGTTCTTTTCGCCCGGGCGATTTTGATTGCAATATTGATTAAGTTGATATAATGAATTCAACAAATGAACAATCAAAAAAAAAAAAAAAATTGAAAAACTACACTGGTACTGAAGTGTTTATAGAAATTGTTATCGCTCATTTGGTTTCGGATTCATTAAAAAACAAAACAGGAAAACAAATTAATATTTACGCTATCGATGGAAGATTTTGAAAATACATGAATGTAATGGCTTCACTTTTATGATATATATATATATATATATATATATATTGATAAAAGATAGGGATGAGATTGTACAAAACACGCAAATCTGAGAGATTTTCTAAAAGCCGTAAGTTTAAAAACCGTTCTCCACGCAACAAACACCATAATACGCTCACAAACAAACAAAATTCCGTTTCTTGATGTTTATATAAAGCTAAAAGCTAATAAATTTATCACTTATTTGTAAAACAAAAACCAAAAAACAATACACCAGTAATTCTCTTGTCTTCTTAACGATAATAGCCAAAGCCCGGAAAGATTTATAATAGCAGAACGAATTTCTTAAATAGATCACATCAAAATTCCTCCTCTCGAAGAATATATTTGAGCGAAATTAAATACATAAAACAAACATTAGTTAACAATAATTTTCACAACTATGTAATTGGTAAACAAATAAAAGTATTCTTAAAAAATACATGACACTGTTATTAAAAAAATAACTTCTGAACGTCATCTCAACCATTTCACGTTAGAATTTATTCAAAAACATAATATTAATAAAAGATTTTGCAATATATATATATACATATATATATATATATATATATATATATATATATATATATATATATATTATAAACATATTGCTCCAAGCAAGGCAGTCTATTGCAACTGGTGCGCAGGGGGTTACATAGAATGAAAGTTATGAGAATGAGTGACAGGTTACAGGGCATGTCAGGAAGTGGCTAAGAGAAGTGTTAAGATACTGAGAGTGGAGTGGACAGAGAAAGGAGCATGAGAGAAAGGATGCAAGTTGGCATGATACGAAATGACTATTGACTTTACACTTAAACTCCTGTAGATTGTAGCTGTCGGGGAAGCAAATAAACGGAAAGAAATTCCACAGGCGGGAAATGCGAGAAAAGAAGCTGCGGGAGTAGAAATTGCGTTTACATTTTATTGGTTTTACAGTAAAAGGTGGGACCTACTGTCTAATCTTGTGAAATGGAAAAATTCTCCTAGCTAATGGCAAATGTAACTTTGCAAACTTACACGTATTAAATCGAAAACAAAGTGTTCAAAACAAATGATAAACCGTAGATTTATACAAGGGATGTTGACGACATTTTTATTTTGATAAGATATAGGAAAGAAATTGTACGAAACACCTAAATCAGACATATATATATATATATATATATATATATATATATATAGCACTGATGAGCTGTGATACAGCGAAACAGGCTTGTATGGGGATGACTAATATATTATGCTCTCATTACGATTGAGCACTCTGGAGAAGAAAATTTTAAAAACAGTTTCCACTTCAGCTATAATGCGTGACTCTTCAGAAATGAATTGAGTTCTCTCGATGACTGGCGTCTGTATAAACTGCCTACATACAAGACGTTAAAATTTCCCTTTTCTGACTCCATGCGCCGATGGCTTAGGGAGTAGAGACTCCGACTGACACTAAATCGTACGAGTTTCGATCCCGGCCAGAAGCAAGTGGATATGTCTAGCCACACTGATGAGATGTGATACAGCGAAACGGGCTTGTATGTGGATGAACTAATATATATATATATATATATGTGTGTGTGTGTGTGTATATACACACTCGAAGAGAGATCATTAGTATGTGTCGCCATAAAAATAAGTATAGATTACAATTAGTCACAGTAAGTTTTTTTTAAAATTTGGCCAAGCAGTTACTTCCCCACCTCCTACCACTGCTAACTCAAGGTTCAAGCTACATACCTCCCACTACCAAAGGGGAAATTACTAATAATTTTTTCACCTAGTCCAACCCTAATAAAACTAATACCTTCCAAACCCTTCCTTACGATTTCGAGCTAGCACAACCATCGACGGCCCCTCAAAGCTGAATGGTTACTCCATTCGCTTTCTGACCATGAAACCCAGGTTCGAACCTCACCGCGGTCGATTTGTCAGGAAGGTAACTTTTTGATCTTCATCTTGATGTTATCGGTCTGAAGGAGGCGATCTCAGTATGCAGCTCCTTTGGAAAGAGCCTGAAAACCATACAACGGGTCGAAACTAGCCTTGTGATTATATATATATATATATATATATATATATATATGACGTCCATATTACACCCTCGCTTGTCTCAAAACTTGACCCTCACAAAGCGAGCGGAGGGGACGGAATCCCAATCATAGTCTTAAAGAAATGTGCCCCTGAACTTTCCTCTGTACTTTCTAAGCTCTACAACTCCTGCCTATCTGCTTCCTGCTTTCCTGCCTGTTGGAAATCTTCCTCTGTAGTTCCTATATTTAAAAATACTGGAGAACCCTCGGACCCCGCAAATTACCGACCTATCAGCCTTCTTCCAATCTTCGGCAAAGTGTTCGAAGCCATTATCAACGCCGAGGTCGTTCAGCATCTCACGGCCCACGAGCTCCTCTCAGACAAACAGTATGGCTTCCGCTTACCCAGGTCTACTGCTGATATGCTAACGACCATCACAGGGTACATATATCAGGCACTCGATAGAAATGGTGAAGCCCGAACCGTTGCCTTGGATATCTCTAAAGCGTTCGACAGAGTTTGGCATGCTGGCCTTCTATGCAAACTGCGGAGCTATGGTACAGCTGGACAATTGTTTGAACTAATCCAGTCATTCCTATCTAACCGCACATTGAAAGTGGTATTAAACGGACATGCCTCCCAGAACTACCATCCGAACGCGGGTGTCCCTCAAGGCTCTATCCTAGGTCCTACACTCTTTCTGATCTACATTAATGATCTCCCTGATACCATAAGATACCAAGTAGGTATGTACGCCGATGACACCACAGTTCATCATAGACAATCGCACCTACCTCCTATTAGCATGGACCAGGCTTGCCTCCCAGAGAATAAAACACTATGCCTCCTTGGTCTCACACTCTCAACGGACCTCAAGTGGAATTACTATATCGAATCCATTGCTAAATCCGCTGCTATGAAAGTCGGTTCTCTGTGCAGGGCCCGGAGTTTTTTTCCGTCTGAATCTATCCTGCACATTTATAAATCTACCATCCGCCCGTGCATTGAATACTTTTACCATATCTGGTCGGATGCCCCTGCTATTCTCCTTGGGCTTCTCGACAAGGTACAGCGGAGGGTCTGTAATGTGATCGATACCGACTTAGCAGACCGCCTGCAGTTTCTCTCTCACCGGCGCGACGTGGTTTCCCTGTGTCTCTTCTATAAATACTTTCATGGCTTCTGCTCCGATGAACTTAGATCACTGGTGCCCCCTAGGTTCGAATTTGCACGAGATACTAGATGAGCAACTAGATCCCACCCTTTTACAGTGAAACCGATAAAATGCAACCTCAAATTCTACTCCAACAGTTTCTTTTCTCGCATTCCCGATTGTGGAATTCTCTTCCACATGACTGCTTCCCCGACGGCTACAATCTCCAGGAGTTTAAATGTAAGGTCAATAGACCCCTCCTCACAAACTAACTTCTATTCTTTCAAACACACTAACTTCCATTCTTTCAAACACTCTTCCCACCCACCCAACTATCTATCACCCCACTTCTGACATTTCCTATATCTAAACACTCTTCCTATTTACCTCCCCCTATGTAGCCCCAAGTGCAATAGTGGCAGTGGAATGGCTTGCTTGGGGTGAAATGATTAAAACAAAAAATATATATATATATATGTATAGCCTTTGAAATTTCAATCACCCGATCGACTCAGTCGATTAACAACCTAATTGAGCGATTAAAGTGAATTGCTTTACTCGCCCACTGTCTATTAAAACTCTCGCAATGAAACATGTCACTTCAAATATAGAAAAACGCAACACAACTTTTACAACCCAAAAGTATGCCATTGAAGATTCCCAAGTTAATTAGAATGACCTACAATGACATTATTGAAATCTTTGGGCTTTTATCGGCCAGGTCAGTGTAAACATTCGTGTAATTAACGCTTAAAGAAAAAAATACGCGTACTTCTTTCAACAAAAGAACCAAAAAACAAATTATATACGTAAGTAATTTTTTTAATAGAAAATCGCTGAAAAAATCAGATTTGTTATTTTTTTTTATTATTTATGAGATGGAGGTTGTAGTCAGACAGAAGAAAGAAACTACGAATTTAGGTACCTCCACTCAATTGCAAAATAAAAAATAAATAAAACAAAAATAACAACTTATCATGATGTTAAAAGAGCTCAAACTTAATACAAAGTTTTATCATCAAAATGTTTATGCTATTATGAAGAAAAAGGATTAAATTTGTTATTATTATATTTAATTTTTTAAATCCTTTCTAACACGTTCGAAATTTTAGTTAAAACTTCATTTTATGTTTTCCGTCAGCGATTCACGCTATGTTTATGTAAGGCGAGTATTAAGAAAACAGAGCCGGTCGAGTAAAATGATTTAGGGGCCAGTAAATTTTCCCTCGCTCTCGACCGGCGGTCGAGTGATTTCTTTTTCAAATCTCAAAGGCTATATATATATATATATATATATATAAAGAGACTCACTATTAAAAAATCACTTATAACATTTCTTAATATTACCACATTTGCATGAAACAAAATACAGTGTATTCATCAACTCTTTAGAAATTTTTTAAAAGTCCTTAGCACTCAGGATGTTCCTAATTTTTATTGCATTTTAATATGTTAATTTTAAAGTTATTTCTTTTTATTTATTGATAGTTTAAATAATGAGAACGTTATATTTTTAATATTTCAGACCGTCATTTAAAAATTGTGGACGCAATTTACACCGTGAGTTGGAGCGAGTACAGAAATAACGGGGGTCTGCCTCCAGGGAGAAACTTGCTCAAAGGAAAGAAAACAACACGGCAACATCTGATGGATTCGTTGCAATCGAGACTATTACTCCTGTGTGGGCCTGTACGGCCATAATAGATGCTGCTCCGTCATCACCAGCTGAGGCATAACTTTTTGGGGTGCAAATACTTTCACGGTTTCTGTTCCGATGAACTTAGCTCACTGGTGTTCCCTATGTATAAATTTACTTGAGCTACTAGATTAACAACTAAGTCCCACCCTTTTACAATGAAACCAAAAAATGTAGCCGCAGTCTCTACTCCCTCGGCTTCTTTTCTCGCATTTCCTGCTTGTAGAATTCCCTTCCATATGCTTGCTTCCTCAACAGCTACAATCTCCAAAATTTAAATGTAAGGTCAATAGTCATCTCTTATTTCTCCGACTCGCATTCTTTCCCTCATGCTCTTTTCTTTGTCCACTCCACTCTCATCACACCAGTATTCTCATCCTTCTTTTACTCATTTCCTAACACCACATATACCCTGTCTCTCTTTCCCACTAATTTCTTTCTATGTAACCCCCTGCGCACCAGTAGTAGTAAAAGTGCTTTGCTTGGGGCGAAATGATTAAAAAAAATAGTTTCCAACGTCTCTCGACGTAGATGGATGCTACATAAATGACATTAATAGTTTTATTTATGTTATGTTCTTCCTATGTTGCAGACCTTAATTAAAGTATCACAACGATTTGCCAAAGAATTCGATAATAATGACTACACTACAAAAAAGATGGACTGTATACCTTGGAAACGTAGTCGTATATTTAAACACAAAGAAATTACATGGCGACTGTTGATGAATTTATGTTGAAAGAACATGGACAGGAATTGAATACCGCTTATATGTCTTTCAAGCAACGAATGAAGCACATATAGATATTTATGCAGTGGCGATAAACACACATGGTTCCGCGCAAATACCCTTGTGATATATTGAGACAGACAGTAGACAAATTCCAGGTATTTGCAAGGATGTGCGTGTGGTGTAAATGACGGCAGCTTAGAATCAGAAAATGGAGAACCGAATTCAAATACCAGTTAGGTACATTACATTCCTTCACGAGCAAACACCATTGGTAAAGGAGTGGTAGCACCTGTTAGGGTCCCAGCTATGGGCAAATAGTTAACACCCAAACTGGGGTCAAAACACTATGAAAGTATAAAAATAAACTTTTGTAGAAATATATACACGAAAAAAAATAAACTTTTATAGAAATATATGCACATATTATAGAAGTATATACACATAATTTTATGAAATAAATATATAATTATGAAGGAAAAATATGACCAACAATACATTTTTGAAGAAAAAAATATTCTCAGCAAAACATTTTGAAAACAAAACTAGAAGACATTTTCAGTTTTCTAAAATAAAAAAAGAATAAAAACAAAAAAATTCATTAAAATCTGACTAAATCAACCTTCTCACTATAACCCGAACATTTTAAAAAATGACTTAAAACCGCATTTTTTGGTATTAAATAACCCACATAGGTTGATATGCCATTAAATACAACCGAAACTCAAACTAATTGTTCGTCTGAACAGAACTTCTGTGCACATCGTCTTTTAAGTATATGGGCGATGATGGCTCTTCAAAACCTCTTATTTCTTGTAGCAATAATCAGTTTTTCTCTTTTTGCTAAGACCCTAACCCCCACTCGTTCCTCCATCCCTAGTTAGGCCGATGGTTCATTGTCTCCCCTTAACTCTTAGCTTAAAATATGCCTTTGAAGCTCTTCTTCTTTAATATGTGTGCGGGATCCCCACTTTTGTATATGATAATGAACTCGACTGAGTGCACATATACTCCGGCCATAGAGAGAACAGCGGTTGAGAGTATTCGCAGAGATCTGTGCCAGTTATCGGAGAGTACTGGAACTGATACGTAAGTTACCGGAAGATACCGAACTTACCCAGAGACTACCGCATCAGAAGTCAGACTAGCTGTGAGCTCCACTCAGCTAGAATAATATATATACTATTTTCAACGACTTCACTTCAAGAATTATATATATTTATTTCTACTAATAGTATTACTGGATTTACTAACCTGTGTTCAAGTTTGTATATTAGGTTCAATATAACCTACTTTTCTATTCCCATATCTGGTTTTTTTTTCTTTATTTTGTGCGGTTCCTCACCTGGAATCCACAACAATGTGTTAATAATTTCTACTGTCTTTTCCTGATTCTGTGCCCTGCGTTCTTTTGTTGATATTTTCTTTAAAACATCCACGTTTAGGATTCACTCCATCCATGGAAGTTTTAGTATCATTCCGTAGAACGACATTTCTGTTGATTCAAGTTTTCTCTTCATCTAGAACAGAGGTTCCCAACCTTTTTGCTCCTATTACCCCAAAATACAGTTTCACTATTATCCATTACCCCAACGAACAATTACACGTAATATAGGAAAAGAAGTAACTATATTTTCATACATCAAAAGCAGACAAAGTTAATGGAAATTATTCAATACAATAGTACCAATCTGTAATAATCTGAGGTATAGTAGCCGTAACCTAGCCGTGATTCCTAATGTGAGTGTTGAGCTTGTATTGCCTGTGTCAGTTTATTTATTCTTGGCTTTGTAACTGAAAGGGCTATTCGGGCGTCGTTTGCCACGTTGAGTCTGCTACGTTTCTTGGGCTTCATTCCAAGGACAGTAGAAAAAGCTTGTTCACGTAGATAAGTGGTTAAAAATCCAATGGGAGTTTGTACTGCTCTAGAGGCTAGTATTGGTATAACCTGCAGACGAGAGATCCAAAAGGTGTCTAGACCAGAGTTGGTCTCAAACAAAAGCTTCCATGCATTGTTCATCCTGAGTGTGAGAAATTCTTCTTTTGCTGGATAGTTCTCATCAGGAATATATTCACTCACATGGATTTCTTACCCATTCATTGTTGGAATTATTCAAGTTTGGAAAATACTTACTTTCTTGAAATTTGGCACAGTGTGAAATTATAAGCTGATTGCCTCTTCCCAAACCAAAGATCCATTACCCCCAAAATATGGGATCATTACTCCACTGGGGTAATTTACCCCGAGGTTGGGAACCCTGGATCTAGAGGGAAATTGTCCAGCATTCACTGCCAAATAAGGGGACGGATATAATAAAACCAGCCAACATTCTTTTCTTTGTTTATATCTGTTGCGAACTCGGTTAATGGTCCAGCAAGAATAATACACAACAACCAAAATAAAAAATAACGAATATATATTAAACACAGCAAAATACAATACTTGGGACTTTTTTAGTAGAACTATAATACAGGTTAGTGTGTCATACTATAATTCAACTCTCGAACTGGGGCTCGTAATGGTCGTTACGGTAGCACTGTTCGTAGACGACTCTCGGCTATGTTCAGGACGTTCTCCTCAAACTACTCTCTCACGCTATCTATTCAGGCTACTTAAGCTATCTACCTGGCTATCTACTCTCACCTCTTGTGAGAGGAGGTATATGTAATGGTTGGAAGAGTTCATTCTATTGTGGATGATGCTACCATGACAATATCTGATATGTCCCGGAAAGGGATATATATATATATATATATATATATATATATATATATATCATTGGAGGTAACTAAGCGGTTTAGGCAAATATAACCGGGTAGATCAATCTAGTAATTAAACGTAATGACGGTACTCGTCGTATGCAGTATCCTGAGACGTAGCCGTAGTCAATAGACGTAGACCAATAGTCGAAGACCTCTACTGGCAGACCAATTGACCTCTAGTGGAAAACCTGTAGATCTCTATGCGTCCTCGCCTTCGTCTATATTTATGGCTGACTTCAGCCAATCACATTACTGTGAAGAAGAACCAAGGTGTGTGTATATTCATTACCTATTCATTACATCAATATCAATTTTATTCTTTTTCTGTGTTTATCTTTTGGAATGCCTCTTTTATTAGTTTAAAAGCGTGTTCGGATTTCGTTGTTAAGATTTTTCTATCCCCCTTTTAAAACAATTCCGAAAATATTTAACCGTCTATACCTGAATGATGTTGACAGATCGGATTTGTAACTCATGTTTTGTACATTTTCTCTTGAAAATAGTCATACATTCTATCTTCTTGCAGTTGATGGTTAGTCCTTTTATCTCGCTTTCTTTTACCACCCTGTCTAGACGGTCCTGTTGTTTTTGCAACACAGTCTCATCTGGGTATCTTATATTGTTAAAATTACGCCAGCTGATTGTAAATGCTGGCAAGGTTTACAAATCCCTTCGGATAGTCTCTCTCTCTCTCTCTCTCTCTCTCTCTCTCTCTCTCTGGAGAGGCTAAATAAATCTGGAATGAAACATATCCTTTTTTACGACACTTTCTGTTTTTGATTAATTAATCAATTCATTTTTATACGTATGCACGAGGTATGATCTCATTTACACAATACTATAATTATTTTTTTCAATTATTTCCACTGTTATCAGATTTTTCTGCATTAGTACTTATGTGTCTGTGTCCGACTAACCTGAAGATCGTTTGTTCGACTAAGCTTATTTTTACTTCCTGTTTTTACTTTTTTGTTTTTAATCATTTCACCCCGCGCAAGGCGGAAACGCCACTGATGTGCAGGGGGTTACATAAATGTAAAAAGATTAATTAGAAAAGAGTGAGGAGTACAAACTAGTTAGAAAGGAACAATAGAAAGCTGAGAAAGCAGGTGCGATGACAGATACATAGGTGGAGAGAAAGGGAAGGTTATACAGGGGAGGGGAGAGAGCTAGAGGCCAGTGGTTAGTAGATGAGTATTGACTTTGCATTTAAATTTCTGGAGGTTGTAGCCGTCAGGAAAGCAAGAATACGGGAGCGAGTTCCACAGGCGGGAAGTGCGAGAGAGGAAGCTGCAGGAGTAGAATTGTCGTCTGCATTTGGCTAACCTGACTGTGAATGGGTGGGACCCATTTGCCAGTCTGGTTGCACGAGTAAACACCTGTTGAGGAGGCATCAGTGACTTAAGCTCATCCGAGCAGAAGCCATGAAAGTATTTATAGAAGAGACAAAGGGAGGCCACATTTCGACGATGGGGAAGTGGCTGCAGTCGAGTCGCCAGATCAGTACCTATCACATTACAGACTCTCCTTTGGAGCTTGTCAAGAACGCTGAGGAGAACGGCAGGGGCACCTGACCATAAATGGCAGCAGTACTCCATGCACGGACGGATGGTTGACTTGTATATATGCAGGATGGATTCAGGTGGAAAAAACATCCTGGATCGACATAGTGACCTAATCTTCTTAGCAGTAGATTTTGCTATGGATTCAATATAGTGGTTCCATTTGAGGTCTGAGGACAGGGTAAGTCCGAGGAGGCGTAGTGTATTACTCTCAGGGAGAATCACTTGGTCCATGCTTATGGGAGGCAGAAGAGGTTGCCTGTAATGGTTGACAGACAATAGCTTGGTCTTATATGAATTGAAGTTGACAAGCCACTTCTTGCCCCAGTTCACCACAGAGTGTAGATCCCGCACAAGGTCAGCAACGAGATTATGTCTGTCCGCCACGATAGGTTTCTTACTGGAGCGGGAGTATATTGCAGTGTCATCTGCGTAGATGCCTTTACCTAAAGTTATATTTTTTCAGGTCTGCTTTTCTTACTCTACTGTATTTTTTCTCAATTGATCGTCTGGACATTAGTACTGTCAAAAAAAGTAGTATAGAATATTTATTGTATGACTTTATAATGCCCATTTACACTACCGGCCATATTAAAGACAACCTCAGTTTTTTAAAAAAAAGCTTATGTATTTTATTCTATTTTTTAGTATTTATTGCCAAGTGGATAATTCTAAATGAAAATAGAATAGTTCTGTTGTTATTATTACTTTGCAAAATATTACAAGGCAACCAGGAAGCATTTGCTTCAGCCAGCCAATACGAAGAATAGACTAGCATGTGGAAGAGAGCACAAAAACTGGACACCAGAACAGGTCATTTGATGCACATGTTGTTGTGCAAATTTAACAAATAGAACGTTCTATTTTCATTTAGAATTATCTACTTGGCAATAAATACTAAAAATAGTATGAAATAGATAATTTCTTTTAAAAAACTGGGGTTGCCTAATAATTATGACCGGTAGTGTATATTTTTAACTTTCTTTCTGTTAACGTTTTCCACAACAATCACATTTACCGATATTAATGCTTCTTTTTTATGTATTGTGGTGAATAGGAAATTAAGAATTAAAAGGAACTTTCTTGTCCACTTTTACAAAAATTCACAATGGCGTGTGAAATTCTGGTTTTGCCAAAAAGACATAAGATTTACCACGTGCTTAAAGAAAAGTCGAAACCGGATTTCGCGAGTAGATGTTAAATTGATTTTCTGACCAATGGAAGCGATTTGCAAGACTAAAAAGATTTAGCGATCCATTGCGAAAAAATGACTAAAAAAAGGCTTTGGTAAGTGTCAGTCAGAGAGTAAGATGAGAGCAGCGAGAGCACACACTAAAATGTAACGAACGAATCTTCAATTCAACCCGGACGTAAGGTCGCGTCGCATATTCGTTCTCTTTCTCCTTCTTTCTCGTGTGGTGATTTTTTTTACTTCTTCTTCATTCTCAGCATTCCTACTCAACGATAACATACATATGTACACATAAACTCTTTCCAACAAGTTACTACTACGAACATTTCTACAACTCTTGATACCTTAACTCATTACTAGTTTCTCGTTGAATAGTAACTTCTGCAATTTATGTTATCCTTTCCTATCAATAAATTTCTATATTACCATGCAAAATTTTATTTATTTATCCACCGTTCCACAATCTTCAACCTTCTGCTGCCGACCAAACAATCTTGAAACTTCTGATAATTCTGGATAAAACTTGTAAACTGTAGGGTGTTCGGTTATGTATAACACAAGGCCGAATTAAATATTAACCATCTCCCTATAGCTTCAGTCTAACTCTTTTGCAATTAATCTTTCTTTCAAGTATTTATATTTATCTAACGTTATATATATATTTCCATTTGTAAACGAGTTATTCTGCTTCCCAGGTTTCTACCATTACAGTTATTAAAAATCGCCTGACGACACCACTCATGGTAGAAACCTGGGTAGTGGAATAACTCGTTTACAAATGGAAAATGTTCAAAAGTTGTACAATATAATTGTAACGAACACATTTAATACAAATGTGTACTTGTCTAATTTTATTATGACCAAAAACTAAGTATTAATCAATATATATATATATATATATATATATATATATATATATATATATGTATGTATGCATGTATACTGTTAAATATAACAGACAATGAATGTCTATGTTTAATCATGAGCTGTTCTAAACATCGTATTTTGGCTTTAATTTCAGGTAAAAATAAAGAAAACAATTGTCTAACATATGAATATTTTTTTATTATGATGGTTCTAAGCTTTCGGTTCACATGAGCCATCTTCAGAGTAGGTGCAGAGACGGTAACATAAAAAAACATCCACCATCAAAGATGATTTTATCTTATGTTGACATGAAAGATTGCTAAGTAACAATAACAGTTACCGAATAGCAGACGTAGTTCCTAAATTTGTAATGCGGTTCTATGACGTGACGTTTTTAACAGAAATATATCTCTAAATGCAATGTAATGTCTTATGACTGGATTAAAATGTGTTTTATTTAAGTGTAGGTTGTTTTGATTTAATGTAGATGGCCTCAAATACTGAAGGTTAATTTTACTGTGCGTATGTGTGAGTATTATTGTGTTATCGACTAACATCTGTCTAATATTACCTACATGTCTATGTATTTCTAAAAATGTTGTTTAATTGAACTATGATCAGAAAGGTGGCAGGTAAGTCTACGGGAGAGCGTGGTTGTGTTATATATCGACAAACAACAAACACGCATATATATAAAAATATAAAGTTATATTTTTATTAATGACGATGAACCGTGTAGCATAGGGAACAGAGAATTGAGAGAGCGCGCTTCTAATGGGTTGACGGGAGTGTAGTCTTATCTGTTGTGTCTCTCTTCACCGGCCGATCTCTGTTGCTCCTCTACTGGCGAATCCGTGTGCCGAGGTCTTTTTATAATCTTCCAGAACCGGGACTTTTTCTTCCGGTTTTGCCTCGCCCACGCACGCCCACGTAATTCTCAGAGACACCTGTTCTGTTTGCCTCTGTAGTTATTTCCGCTGCTGCCGGAAATAAGGTCAAACGACATCCGTTCCTTTCAACGACCGGAAACACCCTCGCTTGCATCAGCCTTCCTCAGGTGGGGCCAGATTGTTATATTACAGTTGTAGTAAAACCAATACATATAGCTGGTATATTATTATTACCAAAGATACAGTCTCTGAACGGGCATGTAAATTAATAAACTCACATTTCAATTTTGTAACAACACATTACATTGCATTTAGACATATGGTTGTGTTAACATGTCTTTGCAACTATTGCATTTAAGTTTCTTAAAAACTACATGACAGCAAAACCTGCTACGTATATTATTACAGGAAGAACTTCTTTACATTTATTAACTTCATCCTCTTTAACATCAATTCTAAATTTATACGCATCTAACTTTTACTCAGATTCAGAAATGCAGTGGTTCAAATCAAAGCCTATCCAGGCACTGACTGTGGAAGCGACCACGTCCCAGTCATCTGCAAACTAAAGGTGAAACTCCGGAGATTGAAGAAGCCTAGTGCAGCACCAAAACTGAAATACAACACACTCGTCAATGACCTCAACCAAAAGAAAGAATACAGTGACAGCGAGAAAATCAAATACGAAGAACAAATTGGAAGACAACATTGCCCTAAAGGAAATTAGGCGCAGAAAAAAAAAAACGAGTGGATGACTGAAGAGATTTTGGACACGATGCAAAAGAAGTAGAAAAAGATATCAAGACATGGAACGGAGTACAGGGAACTACACAAGGAAATAAGAAGAAAAGGCTAAAGAGGAATGGCTCAATGACAAATGTGCAGAAGTCGAGAGATCGAGCGGGAACAATAAAGCAGACATGCATAAAGAAATAAAAGTACTGACAGGACAAAAAACCTGCTCCTCAAAAGAATATATACAATCCAAGGATAGAACAATCATATTGGAAAAAGGGGAAATACTCCAACGATGGGAAGAATATATAAAAGATCTTTTCCACGACAAGAGAGAGAGCAACCGATAATACACAAATATGTAGACAGACCGGAAATATTAAAGTGTGAAGTCGGCATAGTCATAGAGCTGCTGATAGCTCTGGAAGAATTTGGCATAGAGAAAATTACAGAAATAATAAATTAAATTCATATAATAGTGGTGTAATACCAGATGACCTCAGCAAGACGATCTTCATAGCACTACCTAAGAAACCAGGAGCAAACGAGTGCGAACTCCACAGAACCATCAGTTTAATGAGCCATATAACAAAATTGATCGTCCGAATCCTGACGAATAGAGCGAGTAGCAGAATCAGGCCAGAGATACTACAAGGACAGTGCTGTTTCGTCAAAGACACTAGAACAAGGAATGTCATATTTATGATTAGGATGCTCTGTGAATAGGCAATACAATTGAAGAAGGACTTATACCTGTGATTTATTGATTATGCGAAGGCGTTTGACAAAATACGCCAGAAAGAATTAATGGAGATATTCGACAGCCTTGACATATTTGGGAAAGACTTCAAGAATCTTTACTGGCAGCAAACCGCTTGTATACAGACAGGTAATGAATTCAGCATATATACAAATATTGAAAGGGGCGTAAGACAAGGATGTGTCTTTTCATCGGATCTGTTCAACTTGTACAGCGAGAATATTTTGAGGACCCTTGAAGTTATGCCTGGATTTGTCATCGGAGGCCACAATTTAAACAATCTAAGGTACGCATATGATACAATGCTGATAGCAGACACAGAAAGGAAACTACAAGACCTCCTACAGAAGGTAACTGAAGAGACTGACAAGAAAGGACTACAAATAAACTGCAAGAAAACCGAATGCATGATCATCAGTATAAAGGGCAGTCCAATATGCCAAATACAGGTGGGGGATACTAGAATCAAGCAGGTACAAAAATTTAAATACCTGGGAAGTGTTATAACAGAAGACGGAAAGTGCGACACAGAGATCCGAAGTTGAATTGGCATGGCGAAGGAAGCATAACAGAAGTTGAGTAAAGTATTAAGAAACAGAAAAATTTCGCTAGAAACAAAGAAGAGAGTACTGTATTGTTATGTGATGTCAGATTTTCAACATGGCAGTGAATGCTGGACAATACTATCAAAGATGAAGGAAAAACTTGAAGCCACTGAAATGTAGTTCTAGACAAGGATGCTGCGAATGTCATGGATCGAGCATGTGAGCAATGATGGGGTTCTAGAAATGATGGAAACAAAAAGAAAATTAATACTGAGCATCAGGAAGAGACAGCTGAAGTTCCTGGGACATGCAATGAGGAAGAAGGGCTTGGAGAACCTGATACTAACAGGCCAGATAGAAGGAAAAAGAGACCGAGGAAAGCAACGGATAACATATTTGAAGGACCTAATCAGGTAGATGATGGAACGGGGGTTTCATGGTGTAACAGGAGAAGGCGTGCTAAGAGCTACCAGGGTTAGGGAGACGTGGGAAGCCATGATCGCTTACGACCTGAAAGGACCGGGCAGATAGAATAAAAAAAGAAGTTTTACTCCTCTGTCACTTCATCCAATTTTGGTTCTAGTAAATTCTTTAAATCAATTTTAATGCATCGATGATGAAATGGTAAGCTCGGTTTTAAAGCAGATAGCATTTTATTTTTTTTACACTCAAGCACTTGCCGCATCGTTCCCCCTTAAGTTGCCGGTATTGACCAAACCTTGCCTCAAGGTGATCAGTTTAAAACTTGCCAGGTAATATGCATAGTATTTTCAATTTCTCTTTGAAATACTTGGTCAGTTCTAGAAATGCATAGGTTGTATGATGCAAAGCAGTGAACTTTTCTTTTGTTGATTTACCATTCATTCTAAAAATGCTATTCCAAGATTCTAACCTGTCACAGAATAGAGAGAGAAATTTAAAATTTTCTTCATTTACTCGAAGTAGATTACAGCATTTATTTCTAAGCCGACAACCTTTATTTGGTGTTTTTACATTAATTATTTTCCACCAAATTTAGAATATGTTTATATTTTCTGCAACATCTGCAAAATTAGGCAAACATTTATGTTTTTCTAAGGTCAATAATTCCTGAATAGTGTACTCATTAAAAATTTGCAGAACTAAATTAACCTTTGCTTTTAGGATTAGTAGGAGAAAGTGACTTTGAGATTCAAGGGTATGAAGCTTCTGTAAGGTACCAAATGGGGCACTTTGATTCATGATTTCCATTGTGACAAACGTTTTGAAAAAGCATGCATTTACTTGCATCTTTTTGATCTAGCCAATCATTTCTAATGCATTTTAATATATGGACCGAGTTGAATAGAAAAAAAAAGAGGTCGAGACTTCATAAATGCATTATTAACTGTAATTACTGATAATACCTGAAACCCTATCTCCTCTAAACCAATTATTATAAGTTTAAATAAATTATCAGGTTTAAGACATTTAGTTTGCATTACACGCACATCATTCTTATATTGTGAGAATGCTAACCATAAAAGCTAAAGCACTTGTTGCACGTTCATTGCTGTTGTCAGATAAGCCAACAATATCACCAACCTTATAAACAAAATAATGTTTTAGATGAATTTCATCAACAAGTAAAGATGCTGTGATGTCCTTCTGTACGGATAATTTAAATTCATTCTTTCTCTACATAAGAAAATAGTTATGTTGTTCAATCAAAGGATTTATATATGTTGATAAGCTAAAATGGTTGAATTGCTTCGTACAATTATATTTTGGCTGTCTCTTAATAATCTGTACAATGAAGAAAATATCGTCATTTCTGTCGAATAATCAAGCTTATTCAGTGTCATTAAGTTTAGTTGCTCATATATAAATCTGATTGATTCTTTTTGCACTAATACTAGAAATGACATTACCAATTTTCATAAAAAATCATATTTGGTGGTTTGTTTTGTTCTGTGTCAATTTTCTTTATGTTTTCTATCAGAATTTCAAGAGTATTTTGGTCGGTTACTTTTTTAGGAACCTTATAGTCACCTATGTGTGCGTTGTGGTAGAGTGGATATCGGCTCGGAACGAAAAACCGGGAAGCTGAGTTCGAGTTCCAGCTGAATCCATTGTATTCACTTACGTGCAAATACCCTTGGGAAAGGTATTAATCCGTCTATTTCTTCCAGTTATGGGTTAAATAGCAGGACAGATTGGGTTCTATTGACTTGGTCGGCAACCAGTCTACCGCAGAAAGCAATGGCAACCTACTGCGGGATAATCTTCTGCCTAGTCAGTCATGTCTCTTTCGAGACATGATCGCCCAAGCGTGTATCACGTATGGCACTTAACTAACTGACTGATAGTCCCCTACTGTATTCATTTCCACATCTCTACAAAGCACATATACTGTAAACTCGATTCAATTAAAAGAGACAGATTGATATCTGGATATGAGGATTTGATGATGCTGCATATAAGTGTTCCTTGCTGCCTAACAACATTCCAGTAATTTCTATCAAGAAAATTTAATTTCGTTTCTACAACATCAATATTTTGGAGTTTCTTCTGCTTTTTATATGCTAAGTCATCAGTAATACTTTTATTTAAAGCAATTTTAAGGGCAGAATTATCCTAGATCCTGGTGACTCTCTCGAGGTGCTCAATGAAGATAAATATGAGTGAAAGTTTGGGAAACTTCTAGGGATAGCACTATCTAGAAGATATTTTTAAGTCTAACTCCAATTTTGACATGTTGCTTTTTGTAAAACGCTGACGATTTTCTCTTTATGTCCTCCGGTCAAAATGTAGTTCACATAACTAAAAAAATGTAAAAACTAAACCTATTTTAAATTCTTATGAAAATCTAAGAAAATATCATTCAGAAAAAATGTAATATATGAAACATTTTTCTTACAATTCTAAGGAAAAGTGAATTTTTCTGAGAATTTTAAGAAATATAATTTAATTTAATAATTCAACAAAATGATTATCATTGACGAAGCTAAGTCCAAAAAAAGAGAGAATTTTTAACATTTATACATTTTTAAATCAAAATAATAAATAAAAAATTTTTTATGAATAAAACAATTCTAAAAAATTATTAGACTATTAGAATTATTTTTATGCCTATAAACATATTCCTTTATAAATTTATATCGAAAATTTCTTTAAAGTTTTTTTAATGAGGTTTCTAGCATTTAAAAACTTAGGCAATTTTCTTTTTAATGCGTTGTGAATTACAAAGATGAAATTAATTTAATCCTTTCGTTTATTTACGAATAAAACAGTTCTAAAAATGTTAGAATTATTAGAATTGTATTTTATGTCTATGAAAATATTCCTTTATGAATTTATATGGAAAGTTTCCTTAAATTTTAGTTTTAAAAATGAGGTTTTAGCTTAAAAAACGCAAGCGATAAAGTCAAGTCATGTTGAATATAACTTTCTCGCTAGATTTATGTCATAACTTTGTGTTTTGAATTACAAAGATATGAAATTCATTTAAATCATAAAAGTTTCGGTTATATTTACTTATTTTTTAATACAAAAAATATACTCACTCTACTGAATTTAGTTGATAAAAAATTGTCCCTTGAGTACGAATCCAAACATAATTCTTTATCTTTCGAAAAAGAAAATATATGAACTTTTGGACCGTTTTTATAATTTTCTTTGCAGTTTGGTAGAACACATCTGTAAGGTATTGTTTTTGTTTGATGCAATATTTAAAAGAGAAATTAGATAAAGAATTTAAAAACACCGTAAAAACTCTAATACACAAACAACAACTTCTTTCTTGAAAGGTTAAAGGGCTCAAGTTCTTGACGTCATATCAACTCGGCCTTAACTTTTCGATGGTCGAGACTCTGCAGGAAAATTCAGTCATGGCTGTCAGACAATTTCTGCGACCACATCGCCACCTACATTTGGCCACCTAACTCCCCAGACTGCACCCTCCTTGATTATTATGTGTGGGGTGCAGTTAAGAGACGAAAACCAAAGATGAACCGAAGGCAAGGATTATAGCAGCACTCACTAACTTAAACACGGAAATCGTCAAAACGAGATGGAGAATATTCCGAAGTCGTCTAGAAGCCGAGGTTGAAACTAAGGGAGATGTTATTGTATGAATTTACTTTTGAGTGTTTCAAGATATTTTTGTGTAATTTTGATAAATGTTGATTTTAATTGAGATGTCAGTTCTATTTTTATGTTTGCGTAATTTATACAAAAATTTATCCATCGCACCCTTTTATAATAAGATAACTGTTATTTTCGTTTCTTTGTCCCTAAGGCAAAAATTTATCCATCGCACCTTATTTACGTTCATTAACATTTGTTAGCTTGCCATTATCTCTTTCGTTTCATTTAATTAAATGTGAAATTTTGACGTCAAATCTAAAACATGTTTTATGTAGTCACAGAAAACGGTGCTTATATTTTTTTATGTGGATCCAAATAATCAAGAAATCTAGAACAATGTTCTAGATTTCTTGATTTTTTCTTTTTAAATGTGTTTAAAAAATCGATTTACTTTCTGAGTCGTTTCATAATTATTGTATGAATTTACTTTTGAGTGTTTCAAGATATTTTCGTGTAATTTTGATTAATGTTGATTTTAATTGAGATGTCAGCTCTATTTTCACGTTTGCGTAATTTTAGTGTCTGATAGGCAAATTTTCTCCATTTTTCATTTAAAGGCGCTTGCGTGTTAATCTGAGGAGAGTACATAAGATTCGGAAAGAGTTGGATAAGTCTAATGGTGATTACGAAGGTACGGGAAACTCACTCTTATTATTCTGAGAAGAGAAGAACTCTCGTATTTGTTGGTGTGGGCTTCAGACTCAATACGGAGGCTTATATCAAGTGCTTCGACGAGGTAATGTTGCCCTGGATCAAGAGAGTTGATGCTGAAAGACCCTACATCTGCTAACAGGAAGCTATATCGTGTCACACAAGCAGCACAGCCCGGTCATGGCTGTCAGACAATTTCTGGGACCACATCGCCACCTACATCTGGCCACCTAACTCAACAGATTGCAACCCACTTGATTATTATGTAAGGGGCGCAGTTGTGAGAGAGTGGGGGACCAATTAACTGGCTGCAACACCAAAGATGTGCTGAAGGCAATGGCAGAATTTACCAGCTTAAAAAAGTAATCCGCCCAGAAGAGGTGCAGACGATTCAGAAGTCATCTGGAAGTCGTGGTTAAAGCCAGTAATTTTCTTGAATAAATTTACTCCTCGGCCTTTCAAAATATTCTTTTGTGATTTTGGTGAGTGCATATGTTAAAAAGAGATGTCAGTATTTTTTTTTTCATTTTCGCGTATTTTGCACGATAATTTATCCATTGCTGTACATACATGTAAAACTGAATCGACCTATTTAATGTTGGATTCCTATGCGTTTCAATCGTGGCTTTTGATTCGATCGGGAAAACCCTCTTTCTGCCAGCTTAATTCAGTCTAGGCAGCTCTCTGTCCAGCGGTATCACTGTTATCACCGCAGTAGTGACCTGCCTATCTATATGTTGTAACCCTGTTTAAGGGGTCACAAATAAAAACAGGAACACGTGATTAGTGTAAAAAATTGTATTAACAAAATAACGGTAAAGGTACAATATACCAGCTTGTTTGTCTAGCTGACGAGCAAGTGGTGTTGGATATTAAAAGTCTCTGTTCAATAAGTCACTCTACGGGTGTCTGACTCTTTATTTAACTTTGCTGTCCAAAGTTTATGGCACAAGGCCAAAACGGGGAGGGGAACAAACTCGAGTTGGTCTTCAAGTAACTATCCTATACCTAGCTAATTCGCCTCACGACCCAAACATACGTCACAATTTTTCTCAATCACCACAAAAACGTATCCATCATCACTTACTCCGCCATGCACCAAAATACTACAAAGCATACTGGGGACCTAAAAACAGCCCAAATGTATATGAAAATTACAATTTTATATGGGACAAAAATATATAAAACTTTTTACATGAAATGACATGAGAGGGAGGGTATGAAAACAATTTCCTCAAAATATTTTTTTTCAACTCAAAAAACAAACTAAAGACATGATGTTAGCTGGACACAACCCACCCCCAAAACAAAGAGGCCGCTGTATTCTGCCCAAACTACTGGCGTCTGACTCATGCCAAACTGATGCTCTCCAAGTGACTACTAGTCACATGGTATTTATTCAGGTTGAATAATAGTCCATTGCTATGTTAATGGGTAGGTCCGCCACAACACTATGGAACCCGGTCATTGAAACCAACTCTATAAGAAAGTTTGCCCGCTCGTTAACAAATCTTATTTTAATACGGTTTGGTGTCTAGCTCTCTTCACCTGAAAATCCTGATAGACGAAACAGTTTATTCTTCGACGACCTGAGCATGCCGGAACTAGTACCAACTTACAACCTACTAGCAGTATTTGTTGAGTTAACTGCCAGTGGCAGAGAGTAATTCCTCCGGATCTGGCTCTAATCGAAAACAATTTAAATCCAAATTAGACGTGAGGGAACGATTTTTACAAGAACTAGATATTGATTTTTCAACTCAAGAAACCTGCTACCCAGAATTTATCTGTCATTCATTTGAAAGTCAGATCTTATTTATTTACTAGAAACAGCCTTTCCTGCTGATCTTCGATCTTCAGAAGTAAACGAATCCCGTCAGCCTCTTTCATGCCTTCGGGTTGTCAGGTATTTAGCAAAAGAAGTCACCCTCAGAGCCCCGGCGTCTCACAGCTTCTCGAAAGCCTTGTCGCAAAATGCACGCCTTTTCTGATTCCTTAAGTCTAGTTAACCATCCGCCGGCAATGCTGTTCCGCCATATTGTCATTCAAGACATCTATCAGACCTCTCGACGCCCCAAATCAATATTCAATGCGAAATGACATTCTTGTTCGTTGCCTGTCGAGAAGAGATTTACTAAGAAATTGGGTAGCTGAAGAAGCGGTAGTGGGTCGGAGCGAAGTACACTTGGTGGACTTTGGTATCGATGCAATTATATAATTTAACTGTCAAATGATTTTGCGCTTAGACAGACAACTGAACTTCATTCCTTCAATTGCTTGCATCTCCACAAAATGGTCATGGTCGGTTTTTTTTTTTTGCTTTTGTGAGGAGGTGGGGGAGGAGGAGAAAGTGTTGGGGCTGATGGAGACGAATATGGAGCGGTCGGCTTAGTGCAAAAGGGCACTTCTCCGGGTAAGCAAGGAAGAGGTGCGGAATGGCTTCGAAAGAAGACTAAGAAAAATGAAAGGAAGAAAAATAAAAAAAAAGAATTAAAATAGGTGAGAATGAGCCAAGAAAAAATTGAATAAAAAAATAAAACAAAAGAACGACAATATAAATGAAGGGAAGTTATATTTAATAAAATAAAAGAAAATGAGAAACTAAAAAGGAAGAAAGAAAAAAATCTGGTAGTGAACAAGAAGAAAAGACAAAACTAAGGAGAGGGTTGAGCAGGAGAAGAAGAAGAAAAATGTAAAAGAAGGGTGGCGGAGGAGAAGAAAAATAATTAAGGAGGAGTGGATGTCTAGTAGAGAAAGAAGGACGACAAATGAAGAAGTTGATGAGACGTAAAATCTAACGTTTATGAGAAGTGAAAGAAAAAAGTAAATAAAGAAGGAGCGTGTCGGGAAGAAGAATAAAAACGAAGAAAATGAGTATGAGGAGCAAAAGGAAAGAAAATTAAGATAAAAAATGTTGAAGAGAAGAAGGAAGAGGAGAAGTTAAAGGAGAAAAAAGAAAGAAAAGAGTAGAAGGAAATGAAAGTGAGTTCGAAGATAAAAACGAAAGAAATGTGAGTTTGAAGAGAATAAAAAAAGGGATAGAAAACTAAATTAGGGGGAGCTCGAAGAGAAAGAAGAAAGAAGGCTAATCAAGAGGTAGAAAGTCTGCGGAAGTCCGTTGAATTTGCAACAAAGTCATGCGACTATTAAAAAAAAACGAGATGCATTTAGATTGGCATTTCTGCCTAGGATTTCAATATTTGAGTGTTCAATATGGGTCCACAACATTACATTTTTGGGTAGCATGTAGCTATATCTTTTTAACGTAACTAAGTTATTTGTTCACCATTGCCGTAGCCTGGTATTGAACTCACAACTCTTTGGGTCAAGCCACTGGAACTGACCAATGTCTATATCCACTGGGACATGTATACTTGAGTATATGAGTGGACGAATTACTGGGACTTATCGGCTCGGAACGAGAAATCGGGGAGCCGAGTTCGAATTCCAGTTGAATTCCTCGCGTTCACTTACACGCAAATACCCTTGGGAAAGGTATTAATCTATCTCTTCCCTCCAGTTATGGGTTAAATAATAGAACAGATTATATATATAAATATATATATATATATATATACATATATATATCTTTTATTTTTGTCTTTCGTAGATCGCTCCTTGAAACAAAGTTTGTTAAATTTAGGTTACGGTATATTATTTAATATTTTTAACCATGATGAGTTTGTAGGTAGCGTATGAGACCTAGTTGCTAATCTTGTGGCTCGAGTAAATTGGTATATAGGGGGCACTAGTGAGCTAGGTTCATCGGAGCAGAAGCCATCAAAGTAATTGTAGAAGAGACAAAGGGAAACCACACTGCGCCGGTGAGAAAGTGACTGTATCCGAGCTGCCATATCGAAATCAATCACTTTGCAGATTTTCGCTGAATTTTAACAAGGACCCCTAGGAGGATAGCAGGAGCACCCGACCAGATATGGCAGCAGTATTCAATGCACGGGCGGATGGTAGACTTGTATATGTGCAGGATTGTTTCAGTCGGGAAAAACTTCCTGTCTTTGCACAGAGAACCGATCTTCTTAGCAGCGGATTTAGCATTGGATTTTATGAAGACATTCCACTTGAAGTCTGTTGTGAGAGTTATCCCGAAGTGGTGCAGGAAGACTAGCCTGATCCAGGCTCTCAGGGAGACTAGCCTGATCCGGGCTAATGAGGGAGCAGGAGCTGTGATGGTTAATAGGTAGCAACTTCGTGTTAGAGTCATTAAAATTCACCAGCCATTTCTTACCCCAGTCCGCCACGGATTGGATGTCCTTTTCAAGCTCGGCGGCGAAGTTTGCTTTGTCAGTCTCGTTAACGCAAATAAGGAAAAGTGTAAGACGTAGAATAGAGCCTTGAGGGACATCCGCGTTCGTGTCATGGGAATCATGTCTGTTTGCAGATTGCATAGAAGGCCAGCATGCCAAACTCTGTCGAACTCTTTGGAGATATCTTCTTTTTTTTAATCATTTCACCCCAAGCAAAGCATTCCACTGCTACTATTGCGCTTGGGGCTACATAGGGGAAGATAAATAGAAAGAGTGGTTAGATATATGAAATGTCAGAAGGGGAGTGATAGATGGGTATGGATACGGAGGCTGGGTGGATGGGAAGAGTGCTTGAAAAATGGAAACGAGTTAGTGTGTTAGGAGGTGTCTATTGACCTTACATTTAAACTACTGGAGATTGTAGCCATCGGGGAAGCAGTCATGTGGAAGGGAATTCCACAGTCGGGAAGCGCGAGAAAAGAAACTACTGGAGTAGAAGTTGCAGTTGCATTTTATCGGTTTCACTGTAAAGGGTGGGATCTAGTTGCTAATCTAGTATCTCGTGCAAATTCGAACCTAGGCGACACCAGTTCATCGGAGTAGAAGCCATGAAAGTATTTATAGAAGAGACACTGGTAAGCCACGTCGCGCCGGTGAGAGAGAGACTGCAGTCGGTCTGCCAAGTCGATATCGATCACATTACAGACCCTCCGCTGTACCTTGTCGAGAAGCCCAAGGAGAATAGCAGGGGTACCCGACCAGATATGGCAACAGTATTCAATTCACGGGCGATTGGTAGATTTATAAATGTGCAGGATAGATTCAGACAGAAAAAAACACCGGGACCTGCACAGAGAACCGACTTTTATAGCAGCGGATTTAGCAATGGATTCGATATAGTCATTCTACTTGAGGTCCGCTGAAAGTGTGAGACCAAGGAGGCGTAGTGTTTTACTCTCTGGGAGGCAAGCCTGGTCCATGCTAATGGGAGGTAGGTGCGATTGTCTATGATAGCTAACTGTTAGTAGCTTCGTTTTAGAAGCATTAAAATTTACGAGCCATTTCTTACCCCAGTCCACTACGGATTGGAGGTCCTTTCCAAGCTCGGCTGCAAGGTTAGCTTTGTCGCCCACACCAGATTTTTGATCGAGGCGAGAGTAAACTGTGGTGTCATCGGCGTACATACCTACTTGGTATCTTATGGTATCAGGGAGATCATTAATGTAGATCAGAAAGAGTGTAGGACCTAGGACAGAGCCTTGAGGGACACCCGCGTTCGTATGGTAGTTCTGGGAGGCATGTCCGTTTAATACCACTTTCAATGTGCGGTTAGATAGGAATGACTGGATTAGTTCAAACAAATGTCCAGCTACACCAGAGCTCCGCGGTTTGCATAGAGCAACAAAGATCGGTAGGAGGACGATAGGGCTATAACTAGAGGGGGTCAGAGGGTTCACCAGTGTTTTTATATATTGAAACTACGGAGGAGGAAGGAAAAAAAGAAGCCGCCAGGCAGTAGTTTTAGAGTTTGGAGAGAACAGAGGAGAGTTCGGGGGAGCATCTCTCTGGACAATGATTTGGATTCCGTCGTCGCAGCTCGCTTTATGGGGGTCAAGCTTTGAAATTATTTTAGAGACCACTGAGTGGGTGACCCATGGATGTGCGTTGTGGTGTCAGTAGATATCGGCTCGGAACAAGAAATCGGGTAGCCGAGTTCGAACTCCAACTGAATTCATTGCATTCACTTACGCGCAAATACCCTTGGGAAAGGTTTTAATCCGTCTCTTCCTTCCAGTTATGGGTTAAATAGCAGGACAGATTGGGTCCTATTGACTTGGTCGCCAACCAGTCTACTGCAGAAAGCAATGGCAACCTACTGCGGGATAATCTTCTGCCCAGTCAGTCATGTCTCTTTCGAGACATGATCGCCCAAGCGTGTATCACGTATGACACTTAACTGACTGACTGAGTGGGTGATGTGTATGTCAGTCAGTTGGGCTTCGGTTTGGGGTGGGAAGTCGGGTACGGGAACTCCAGACGAGCCCAGTGTCAAGTTGGTGGAGAATCTGCGAATGAGTATCGTAAAAAATGTATTTTGAAATGTCATTAATAAAATAACATGGGAACGAATGTGCCAAGACCAGAATAAACGGCCTCCCGAATGAAATGTGAGGTGGTGAGATGAAACAGAGAAATGGATTTCCATGAGAAGTTATACGTCAATGAACAGTAATGCCCGACAGTTAGGGTTGATTACAGTAAAAAAAAAACGCAGTCAGACGTTAAAGGGGAGATAAAAATGACAAGAAGATAACCAGGTGTCGGTAATACGTGCCGCAATATGAAACTGAATGTCACTTTGTATAGCGCGCGGTAAATGGAAGATAGAAAAAATGGAACATCTCTAGGAAAGCAAATCAAGGAAAATGGGAGAAAGATTTGATAAGTAAGAAAGTAAATAGATTATGATATTAGATAGAATCTTATTACGTCTCACCATGAGAGACGGGCATGTTTAATATAATAAAAACAAACTGCGTCGGATAATGAGACGAAATCTATACCTTATGATCTCTAAGAAGCAAAAGAAGAAAAAAATGCATTAACGTCCAAATTTTATTTGTTCAATCGAAAAGAAAAAGACACTGATATATGGGATAGTCAAACACCAAATTAATTTTAAATAAGGCAAAAATGAAAAACACAATATGGTGCTGAAAACTTTTCAGCTCATCGTATTTACACCCCCACAAATGCTTGAATATTCGGCCAGGTTTCTAGAAAACAGCCAAGCTGAGGCGTTTTCAACATCAACTCTCACACACTCTCTATCTCTTTCTCTCTCTCTCTCCCTCCCTCCCTGCCTATCTATCTATCTATCTATCTATCTATCTATCTATCTATCTATCTATCTATCTAAACTTATTTATAAATTGAACTTTGTATCTGTGTGTCTGTACGTGTGTGTGTGTCCGTTACCTATAGACTCCGAAACGGCTGAACCGATTTTCTTGAAAATTTACACAGTTGTACTATAAGTGACTGCGAGTGTTCTTAGCTAGGTTTTGTGTCGAGGTGCCCCCGACAAATATCGAAAATCGATAATCGAAAAAATAGGGTTATAAAAGGAGTAGTCTGATTTTAATCAAATTTGATACACTCCTAGAAAAAGACAAAAGAAACGATATTCAGAAGTTTTAAGGTTGCAGTTCTTACAATAGTGCAGAAAATCGATAATATATATATATATATATATATATATGTATATATATATATATATATATAAGGCAAGATGTTTGTGTGTGTGTCTATTTATCTGCCTGTATGTCTGTATTTTTTCAGCCCTTTTATTTTAGTTTTTGCTTTGGGTTTGGCTCTAAGTAAGTATAATTTTAGTTCTTAGTCTCAGACATGATATCATTTACTCAGAGGACTTATATAGCCTTCAAAATTCAGTTTACGCCGAAAAATCTTGTTTGATATCGATACCAGGAAATCAAAATTTGACTTTAATCCATTCATTTTTCTTTCAGTCTACGGTTTCGCTTTAACTGGAAACAACTATTGCATTTTAGTCTTTCGTGCCAACGTCCAGTGAGTCTGAGCACCAGGTCCATGGATTAGTTTTAAAGCTTTCATTACACCCGAGCAACGCCGGGCTATACTGCTAGTCTCTCTCTCTCTCTCTCTCTCTCTCTCTCTCTCTCTCTCTCTATATATATATATATATATATATATATATACATATATATATATATATATATATATAAATTATACTTTAGAACATGTACAAACTACAATCTGCTACAAAATTGCACATCTTGTTTCGACATTGAAAGAACAATGCCACATCAAGTAGTAAATAATGACGATAATAAACATTCCTTTTTAAAAGAAAATTTACGAAAATTCACTTTCTGTTTGGAAAAGATTTTCGTGCGGGGTAAAGAAGAGAGAAAACAAAAAAGAAATAAAAAATAGGGATGCGAAAAAACAGGAACGTGGCGGACAAAGTCGAAATAAAAAACAAAGAAGAAAGTCATAAAGAAAAAAACGAGAGAAAAGAATCAATGAGAAATGGCTCAGAAAAAAATAGACCCCAAATTTAGGTAGGAAGTAAAATATAGGCATATACATATATCGGTAACGCAATATCTGTGATTACCAAAGGGGAAAAAAGTGAGAAAATGCACGAAGGGGGAAGAAAGTAAGAAAAAGTGGGAAAATATACAAGGAAAAAAAGAGGTGGCGAAACAACAGAAGAAAACAGAAGCTGCAAAAAATAGAAATTTCAAACTTTGACTGGAAATGAATAGTAGACAGATACATTTCTTCGTAACATTGTATAAAACCAAATCCTTTGGCATTTTTTAAAATTATGAAATCACAAACACAAACATAGGATTTATTCAAAAAGCTCAGATCTGAGGACATTTAAAAATACAAAACGAAGATATAAATTCATTAGTGGTAATATAATATATTAGAACATATATATATATATATATATATATATATATATATATATATATATATGTTCATCCCTCGCAGGTGAGGAAGACCACGACTTCTAGCAGAAGTCGTGTCTTACGCTTTAATTGGATTTATGTGCTGGAGAGTTGGGCACAGAGGTCAGCTTCACTTTCTCTTCCTCACTGTATTCATATAATTCAACATACTTCAACGTTTGAAGTAATATATATATATATATATATATATATATATATATATATTCAAAAGTTATAACATGGATATGTTATAATATCACTACAAAAGTAGTTATTTTGTTTCGACACTTCTTGTGTTTTGTCAAGTGATGTCTTGGATAAGGAATATTATTCCATCCATACGTACCCTATACATATATATATATATATATATATATATATATATATCTGTATGTGTGTGTGTGTGTGTGTGTGTGTGTGTGTGTTAAATGTTAAATCTGTCTAGATATCAAAGACACTCTTGATCAAACATATTCACTACCCACACCACTCTCTTCAAAATTCTAAAGGTCAATCCACAGGGATTGTTCCCTTATCACTACCCCCCCGCCAACATCCCACACAACTGACCAAGTATAAGAAAAGAAATTTAAAATGAAAAATTTAATAGAAAAAATCGGTTTCCAAACTGTGACTAAATTAAAAATTAAAAATTTAATAGGAAAAATCTATTTCCTAAATCCAAAATTAAGATTATATATACAAATTTACATTAATTATAAAGACTCTGCTGAAATACAAAAATATTCTGTACAAAATAAGCATCCCACCCCTTACCGGCTCCTTTTAAGAAATCCAAAGGATATAGTCTAGTCGCAAGATAATAAAAACTTACATTCTAACTGCTAATGTTAAATCTGTCTAGAAATCAAAGACTCTCATTAATCAACCATTTTACCTACCCACACCACTTTCTTCAAAATTCTAACGGTCAATACACGAGACTTGTTCCCTTATCACTAATCTCCACCAACATCCCAAACACAATTGACCAAATATAAGAAAAGAGGCTTTCCATTCCTATACATACCGCCTGATGAGACATTGATGTTTCAATGTCGAAACAAATGTACCATTTGTAGTGGATATATATATATATATATGGACATGTTCTAATATATATATATATATATATATATATATATCAGTAATACATCAAGTAAAATATTTAAGAGATTGATGTAAATTTAATTTACAGAGGCAAATATTTATTTCACATGTAAATTCAGTATTTTACATTTGGAGAATAGCCATTTCTACAGGCCCCTTAAACGCCTCCTTCATCAGCCCCAGGTAAGATATGTTTTTTGACCTACTTCCTTTCGATTTCTTTAACTGCGGATTCTATCTATCACTTCCTCCCACCGCCCTGATTTTTGTAGCTTCCCATTTTTTTACGTTTACTTCCGGTCATACAAGATTTTTTTTCATAACACGGAGCTGAAGAAGCAAGCGTTTAAAGACCCTGTAGAAATGACTATTCTCCAAGTGTAAAAAAAGATTTATTTATAGTCATCCGCAGAAAGATATGTTTCGCTGTATCACAGCTCATCAGTAAGTTAGATATTTTATTGCTTTTTACCCAGGATTGAAACCCGACCGAATTGACGTCAGTCAGCGATTCTACCTCTGAGCTACTGGCGCCCGGTGGAAGGCGGTAGACTTTATATATATATATATATGTGTGTGCGAATATGTGTGCGTGTGTGTGCATGTATTAAATGTAAGTGTATTTTTGCATTTATGTACTTATACACACACACACACACACACACACACACACACACACATATATATATATATATATATATATACAAGGTTTTTGTCTTGGTTTTTTTTTTCTTTCTCATGAATGCTTGACTTTTTGTTCAAGTATTACGTTTGTTTCTTTTTTTCTTCCCCTTCTTTTCCCTCTGGGTTCGTTCCCGATGGATTTCAAGACGTTCTTAGTTGATTTAGGACGGCTCATGATTAAACATAATAGACATTCATTTTCTCTTATATTTAATAGTATATGTTTAGAAAATTATTTGCTCCCTCGATACACTAAATTTAATATATATATATATGTATTACGTACTATCAGATTTATTCGTTTTGGTTATGATGTGAGTGTAGGTAGCATAGATGGAATTTCTTTTCGTATCTGCATTTTCAGACGATGCAGAAATGAAAAACATTATTTGTATACTACTGATGGATGCATTATAATAAAAAAGAACTAAAATCAAATTTAATTCTCGCAAATTCCTTTCTTTACTATAACGTTATCCAATATACGTAATTAAATAATTTCAGATTAGATTGTGTCACGCGATTAGGTCTTAACGATGGAACGAATTCAAAATTTATTTGGCGTATGTTTTTTCTATACACCACAAGCTTCAAAATAGATATAATATATGTTAGTATGATGAATTGAGTTATTTTGTCCCAGTAACGCAAATGTATTCTATTCGGGAGTTAACTTCTTGAACTGGTTATTTATTTAATTTATTACACACACACACACACACACACACACACACACACACACACACACACACACACACACACACATGTATATATATATATATATATATATATATATATATATATATACATATATATCACCCCCACACATACATATATATATATATATATACATAATACCTATAATAATTGTAACAATATTAATAGTAAGAAAAATAATTCTGCTAATACTAGTAATTGTTATACTATATTTAAGTTCATCTTGAAAAACCCACCGAGAACGAAATCGGAGGGAAAAGGCGGGGAAGCAAAAAAACGAGACAAACGAAGTACATGAACAAAAGTCAAAAACACGTAGAAAAGAAAAAAAAAGCTCAAGACGAAAATCCTAACACTAAAGCGCTCAATAGAAAAGTAGAGCAAGAATCTAGGTAGGTTTGTTGGCTCTTGCTTAGTTTTCTTATATATATATATATATATATATATATATATATATATATATATATATGAGATCTGTCCAGAAAGTATCCAACTGCGAAAGATAGCATCATATATGTCTGCGTGTGTATGTGTGCATGTGAGAGAGAGAGAGGGGGGAAAGAAAGAGAGTGCGTGTGTGTGTGTGTGTGAGTGTATCGAAAAACATTTTTCTTTGCCTCATATATTTTCTTTTGATTCTTATATTTTTCGATATATATATATATATATATATATATATATATATATATATCCAAAATGGATCCAACTGTGAAAAGAGGACCTTATATATATATATATATATATATATATATATATATATATATATATATAATGTAAGTGGTTTAAACTAATCGATGAATATTCCAGTGTTTAATATTTACTTTTTATAAAGTATTTAATACAGATGTAGTACATTTATAATTGTATAGTTATATTATTGTTATAATAATAGCATACTGCAACTCAAAAATCATTAAATTTCGGTTCACAATGCACCATCATCAGGTAATAAATTACGTTTCAGTTAAGGGGTGATATATATATATATATATATATATATATATATATATATATATATATATATTGATAACTAAATTTAAAATAAAAGAAATAAAATAACAAAATAAAGTAAAAATATAAAATAAAAACAAAAATTTACTACCATATTAGTTGAATGAAGTGGTATGTGAGGTGATTATGTCTTTGAAGATGTGTGAGAGTAGACCAATGAATACTGAGACAGTAAAGTACAACATTGTGGCAAGATGATACTATCTGTTAGTTTGAACAAATATGTAGCC
The DNA here is from genome assembly GCA_037127315.1 of Ascarosepion bandense. NCBI lineage: Eukaryota > Metazoa > Mollusca > Cephalopoda > Sepiida > Sepiidae > Ascarosepion > Ascarosepion bandense. Next base: position 2,974,115 of record JBBBDQ010000941.1, read on the forward strand.
CATATATTGTTTTAATGAGACGAGATTGATGTTAAAACAATAAAATAATTCCATTTGTAAACGAGTAATTACGCGACCCAAGTTTCTACCAGGAGTGGTGTCTTCAGGAGATTTTCAATAACTGATTTTACCGTTTACTGTTTTTTTTAAAGAACGCCCATGTAACGGTGCTTTTTTTAACACTCACGTGGCAGGGAAATTATGAATTCGCAATTTTTAAATTAAAACGGATTATGGAGTTTTCATCCATGGCTGTATGAACCTGAGAGGTATTTCTTAGCGTGGATGCATTTAGTCATAATGTCCGTTCTTTCATTGAACAGTTCGTCTTTATTTGGGAATATAATCATTTCTAACTTTTTTCTTGGCACAGTCTAAGTATTTTTCCACCGTTCTAAGGCTTGGCTGTTTTTACAATGCTCTACGTTATGTCAGGGTCTTTTCCATATTTTGATTTCACTTTTCACACGTGGCTAGACAAATTTGTATTGTTTTTCTTAATAGAAATATATATATTCTTAATTTTATAAGAATAAAGTTATGATAAGAAATTTATAACGTTTTCATCCATGGTTATATGAACCTAAAAAACAAAACGCCAGAAATTTAGATAGCATCGTACAAAACAAGACCACTAATAAAGAATGCAACTGTAGGGACAAAAATAAATGTCCAAATCAATACAAAAGAAGTCATTTACAAGGCAAAATACATTATTTAAATGTCCAAAACTTAAAAAACTGTACAAACTTGGTTAGCCACGTGTGGAAATTAAAATCAAATTATGGAAAAGACCCAGACATAACGTGGAGTATAGTGAAAATAGCCAAACCTTACAACGGTGGCAAAATATGTAGATTGTGCCAGGAAAAAACGTATGCTATTCCCAAGCAAAAATGAACTGTTGAATGAAAGAACGAAAATCTGACTACGTGTAATCATACTAAAAAATACTTATTAGGTTCATATAACCATAGATGAAAACGTCATAATTTATATAATTTTAAGAACTGCGCGTTCAAAAATTCCCTGCTACGTGAGCGTTCAAAGAAATACAAGGTTACGTAAGCGTTCTTAAAAAAACGATAAACGGTGAAATCAGTTATTGAAAATTGCCTGAAGACACCACTCATGGTAGAAACCTCGGTCGCGTAATAACTTGTTTACAAATGGAAAATATACAAAAGTTCTACAATGTCATTGCATTGAATACCTTTTTAATACAAATGTGCACTGGTCTAATTTTATTATGACCAAAAACTAAGTAATTAAACATATATATATATATATATATATATATATATATATATATATATATATATGTTTAATTACTTATATATATATATATATATATATATATATATATATTGTGGCTGTATATTTCGCTTGTCTTTTCTTTTACATATACATATACATACAGATAGATACGTTTCTTTTCTGGAATCCGTTTTCCAATCAGCTGTCGAATCAAAGCACCCGCAGGTCAGATAATCGATGACGCATCTTCTTTTACACTGGAAATGAAATGCTTCCCCTTTCTTTAATATCCTCTTTTTGTTTGTTTCTATTCTAAAACCCTGCCATGGCAGACGTTCCCCACTTAAGAAAGTCTTTGCTTAGACTCGCGTGGTTTTGTTCTTTACCACAAAAGAAATAATATCATTTTTCCCTCCCCGCATTCAAGAAAACGCTCCACGACTTGAGGGCACGGGGTCTTTACCCTGCTGCCAATTCCGAAGAACAATTGACCGACAAGAATATAAAATTCTTTGGCCAGATGTCCGTTTGCCCATTGTGCACAAATAACGAATAAAGAAAAGGTGATACAATAAAAGTAAACATCTGGATCTAATATTTATTTTCATTATTCCATATATATATATATATATATATATATATATATATATATATATATATATATATACGCTCTCAAACCCTGATTGAGCCCTCTGGAAGAATGGTAGACTTTGAAAAAACAGTAGCTACTCTTTCATCTACGCATCAATCATTCAGTAATAAATTAGAACACTCTAACTACTGGCGTATGCATACAAGATATATCACACGCTTAAAGTCTGCCTTCTTCTACCGAGCGCTCATAGGTAGAATCGCCGACTGACGCCAAACCGGTCGGGTTTCAATCCTGGATAAAAAGCAATCTAACCGTACTGATGAGCTGTCATATAGCGAAGCAAATCTCTCTGCGGAGGACTATATATATATATATTTAAAAAAAAAACTTTTTAATTTATAATTTTTTTAATCTTTATTCTTATTTTTAATTTATTTTATTTTATTTAGTTTATCGTTATTTAGAGGTATATTTAATTAGATTAATTTTTTTTTTAATTCTTATATCTATTTTTCCCCTAAATATGCTTTTTCTCAAAAATCTCTTTTTCTAATATTTTAACCCATGTATAAGGTTATTTTTGTTTGACACGTATCGAGCGTTTCTAATATGAATTTTTTTCTTTTGTTTTCTTTCTTTTCTTCTTTTTCCTTGTCTTTATTTTTCTTACCTCCCACTTTCCCTTTTTGTTTTATTTTCTTTAACCTTATTCTTAATTTAACACCACTCCTTACCCCCTTTCCTTTGTGAAGCTAGACGAAACCAAATTTTCCACTTCTTCACTTACAACTCTACCTAAAAGTTAAAATCTAAAATTAGACAGGGTTTACTTCCGAAAATTTTTGTGACGTAAATTTCTCAAATCTTAACCGTTATTTTATTTTTTATTTATTTTTTATTTTTTATTTTTATTTTTTATTTCCCCTTTTATTCTAATTTTTTTCCATTTTAAAATATTTCGGTTGCTGAGGAGATGTGAAATCTCTCTTAGGGATTTTATGTTGAAATGTTCATTCAACATTTTTGAATATTGAAAATTTATTTTATATATATATATATATATATATATATATATATATATATATATAATGATGCCAAGTTCGTAAACAGATAGGACAACCCCAAAACCTATTTAATATACAATATTAAGCGAGAGAAGTGTATAGAGAGCTCAATGGATATTATCTAATGCAATATGATAGAGATAAAGGAAAACTCAACACATAATCTAAAATGGTTATAAATTATAATTTATTTCGAGGAGCCAATATGCACATCTCCACAGACCAAGATTCCATTTGCTTTAAATTGCCTCAAAAAACAAAATAATCTCAAAGAAAGAGTGATTCAAGGGATTTGACCCATATTTTTTAATATTATTTTTAATAGATGCTAGTATTTGAGTAGATATTTTGTTTTTAATTAAACAGTAAATGATTTCACAGTCTAAACGAATCCAAATCATGCTTAGTCAAGTGGTCTAAGACGCATCAGATCCAGTAATGGCTTCCCCTATGTTGTTAGGGTTCGCAGGTTTAAATCCTTCCGAATAACAGATATTTTCATAACAAGATTTCTCAAAAATATTCAGGCCTTTAGAGTTATGTATGTGCGTTGTGGTGCAGTGGATATCGGCTCGGAACAAGAAATCGTGGAGCCAAGTTCTAATTCCAGTTGAATTCCTTGCATTCACTAACGCGTTAATACCCTTGGAATATATATATATATATATATATATATATATATATATATGTGTGTGTGTGTGTGTGTGTGTGTGTGTGTGTGTGTGTGTATATATATATATATATATATATTTATATTGTAACTAAGTTGTTGAACTCGTAGGTTTATTTAACTTTTGTTCATGCATTTACTTTTATAAAGAGTGCTCGATACAAATGTAGAGTGTTATACTGCAATGGGTGTTACAATGTTTTTAAATTCATAGTATCACCACACAAAATATTTCTCATGTTTCGAAGCCAGCCCATTATGTTTTTGGCTTCTTCCTCAGGTGATTTTTTTAGAAATGAAAATTATCTAGTTGAAAAGACCGTTTATTTGGGTTGGATTTGTTATTTTTGGGTGTTAGAGGGGTTGGTCTGTATTTTGAGTTCTGTTGACCTTTTTACAGATTTTAGGGTTAAGTGTTTGTTTTTGGCAGAGTTCAGGATAGGTTAATCTATTAATCTTGAAAGGACTGGTGCTGCTGGCACCTAGCGTGTTGTTATTTGGTTTAGGGGTCGGTAGGTGTTGTTTTATTTTGGGGTTGATTTCTCCTTAATTTAATGTATGTTATTTTGTATTGGGGTGTGCGCTTTTTTTTTCTTTTTTCTAAAATATATTTTTTATAAAATATATCCTTCATAAAAAAGTATAGGGGTTGGTAGGTGTTGTTTTGTTTTGGGGTTAGTTTCTCCTTGAATTAATGTATGTTATTTTGTATTGGGGTGTGTGCTTTTTTTTTTGTTTTCGTTTTTTGTTTTTTTTATTTCTCGCTAAAATTTTAGTAAACAAGAAAAACCCCAATCAGAAAACCCCCCCAAAAAGAATACAAACCCTATACAATACCAACAAAAAATAACGCAGTTGCAACAGAATAGTAGATAAATAAATAAAAAATATATTTTATATTGATAAAATATGTTGTATAAACGATAGATTTTATAAAAGAAATACATTTCTTAAATATTATAAAACATTATATTTTATAATATTATAAAATAGTTTAAATATTATGGAATATTATAAAATATTTCTTTATGTAAGTCATATTTTATAAAAAATATATTTTATAAAAAACAAAAACATAAGAAAAACAAAAAAAAAGCTCACAAAGATTAGCAACTAGGTCCCACACTTTTACTGTGAAACCAATAAATTGTAAACGCAAATTCTACTCCAGCAGCTTCTTTTCTCGCACTTCCCACCTGTTGAATTCCATTCCACATACTTGCTTTCCCGACAGCTATAATCTCCCAGAATTTAAATGTAAAGTCAATAGTCATCTGTCTCGCTAACTTACATCCTCTCTCTTCTGTTCCTTTCTCAGTCCACCCCACTCTCATCAGTATTCTCTTCCTTCTCTTATCCACTTCCTGGCAGCCCTTGTAACTTGTTACTCTTTCTCATAACATTCCTCCTATGTATCCCCCTGCACAACAGTGGCAGTAAAATGCCTTACCTGGGGTGACACGATTATATATATATATTTATACTGTTATAGTAACTGAAAGTTTATTATATCAGCACCGGAATACATTTCGCTATTTGATAAGTAAATGTGGTCGGCCTTATGGGTAATTGTTATATTTGCATACGCATTTCATACACAAAAATGTCACCATTATTTGGAACAATTGTATCATATTCACAGTGTAACATAATTTTTGTCTTTGGGTAACAATTGTTATTTTCTTTTTGCTTACGCAAAGTTAAGGAAAAACTTCAAACTTTTCTGACCAGGTAATGATATTTCAGAAATTTTACTATTCGGATTGAGAAAACTGGCGAATGTGAAAATTCTTTGTCTATATTTCTGAGATGAGGTAGTATTTACAGTATTTATATTATTCAGACGAATATCCTTATCTTTTTTGCCATTTGTACGACGTATCGACCGTCGTACGCTCCGGCCTTCTTCAGGTCATGATTCATGACTCATGATTCCAGTCGATACTTTACGTAAGGAATTAGGATGATACACACCAGTGATTGTAATAAAGGGTTCAGTCCGAAATTCCTCGTACCTGAAGAAGACCATAGCGTACAACGGCCGAAACGTCGTAAAAATGGCAACAGAGATGAGGACAATGGTCTTAATTTGAGGTCCGACAAAGACTCCAACTTTACTGTTTATATCTAAGAGAAGAAGTCTTGAAGGAACTTAAGGATGCACACTACTTATCTATCGCTGTGTCAAATTGTTTCGTAAGGCCCAGTTTTAAGTACAGTTGCGGAAACAATATTTTCGAGATGAGGTCCAGTAGTGGATCCCATTTGACGTTGTTCCTCCCCACACTGAACTTGGTCTGCTGTGACTAGTCCCCTTAATGTGCCGCTGTGTCCCTACTCTTCCAAAGATATATCGGAAACATTGTAAAGCTGCCTTGGAGTTCCATCAGGAATTCCACCATTTTGAAGTTTAATCTCTCAACCATATGTTTCACACTTCAAGATATCTAGCAAGATCCCAACACTGTTGAGATCCCAACACTCTTTGAGCTGCACCGAGTAAACCAGAAAAAGAAATGCTTACATTTCCCCGTCAAAAAAACAGCACGGCTTCAAGGCTTCTGGATGAGTAGTCGATGTACAGTCGCCATAGACGAATCTAATTGCCACAGTCACATTGTGGCAAAAGTAATGCCCATCTTGACGGGTGCAAAAGCTTTAAAAGACTGGTGAGTATTTCTCTTATCTGAGATACTTTCATCTAACAATTCCACTAATTGAATGTCGAAGTCAAAAGCTCGACATTGGACTATGTGATATCAAGATCTCTGACCAGGTTTTTGAGGACTTTTTGGTTGAGGTAGTATGAGTTTTTGTCCTCAGGTACGCCTCAGTAATCTGAATCAATGACTTCATCCTCTTCATCTGAATTGCTGCTTTGTTCTGGAGACGGCTTCTCTCTTTTTGGAGGAGTAGGTACGGGCGCTTAGGGGAGTGTGGCACTGCGGCTATAAACGACAGAAGGTTTGAATATGTGATAAGCACATTCTTTCTAGCTCAACGTTTGGAATGGTCAACCAGGCAGCAGAAACAATTGATTGAGTGGTCAGTTGGTTTCAATCCAAATCAATGGGATTGTGAATTTCTTAATTCTGTTACGGAATCTTGAATAAGGAAATCTCTAATATTCTGGATTATTATGGCTCTTTCCAATAATCTAGTATCGAAAATATCCACGATGCTGTGGGAACAAATGAGCAATTGCTGAAACCTATTTAATTCATTTTAGTCAGTTAACTGCTATACGTGATACACGCTTGGGCGATCATGTCTCTTTCGAACCATAACTAGGCTTTTTCCGCAGTAAGTTGCAATTTCTTTCTACGATAGACCAGATGTCAACCAAGGCTATAAAACCCAATCTGTCCTATTTAAACCATTGCTGAAGTTAGACCAGATGGATTCATAACTTTAACAAAGGTATTTGCTTGTAAGTGAATGCAACGAATTCAACTGGAATTCGAACTCGAATCTCCGATTTCTCGTTCCGATCCGATATCCATTACACTCCGACCTTTTTTAATATAAATATTCAAAAAAAAAATTAAAAAAAGAAGTAACTTTTGCAGATTTTTCAGGTGAAATGAGATGCCCATAGTTTGTCTTGAAATCCGACAGGCATGCCGAAATATGCCTTACGTCTTAGCAGATGTTGCCACAGAGTGCAGGTTGAGAGAAATACCAAGACAAAAGGTATTCAAATCTACAAGGAAATGAAGTTGTGGAGGACTATGATCACCTACGTTCTAAAGGCAAATAAAAAATGAAAAGAAATTACAAGAGAGAGAGAGGGAAGAGTAGATGAACCCTTTGACTGTTTTGTCGTTCAAATTGTCAACGCGTAGAATTTTAAATTGTTCCCCTCTTTATTGACGCTCCGTATATACAGAGAAACGCAGATACCAATTCTAGACAAGGGAGACCACCCTAGATTGTTACACATTCAGCATTTTTAGAAATTCTTGAAACTTCTCGAAAATTTTAGAAAGTTCTAGGAAATTCTTCTTCAGCATCTTAGCGTTAAATCTGTCTGAAATGTTTCAAAATATCCATATCCAGGTCAGAAAACCAAACTTTCAAGGGAATAATAGTCATTTACTATTCAAGGGAATAATAGTCATTTAAATATCGAAAATCAATAATCGAAAAAATCGGATATAGGAAGGAGTGGTCCGATCTTAATGAAATTTGATACACTCATAGACAAAGACATAAGAAACAATATTCGAAGTTTCAAGGTTGCAATTCTTACAATAGTGCAGAAAATCGATAATATATATATATATTTCTCTCTCGCACTTCCCGCCTGTGGAACTCACTCCCGTATTCTTGCTTTCCTGACGGCTACAACCTCCAGAAATTTAAATGCAAAGTTAATACTCATCTACTAACCACTGGATTCTAGCTCTCTCCCCTCCCCTGTATAACCTTCACTTTCTCTCCGCCTATGTATCTGTCATTGCACCTGCTTTCTCAGCTTTCTATTGTTCCTTTCTAACTAGCTTGTACTCCTCACTCTTTTCTAATTAATCTTTTTACATTTATGTAACCCCCTGCACATCAGTGGCGTTTCTGCCTTGCTCGGGGTGAAATGATTAAAAAAATATATATATATAAAAGGCAATATGTTTGTGTGTGTGTCTGTTTATCTGCCTGCATATATGTATTTTTTCAGCCCTTTTATTTTAGTTTTTGCTTCGGATTTGGCTCTAAGTAGGTATAATTATAATTCTTAGTCTCAGCCATGATACCATTTACTCAGAGGACTTATTTAGCCTTCCAAATTCAGTTTACGACGAAAAAATCTTATTTGATATCGATACCAGTAAATCAAAATTTGACTTACATCCATTCATTTTTCTTTCAGTCTACGGTTTCGCTTTAACTGGAAACAACTATTGCTTTTTAGTCTTTCGTGCCGACGTCCAAAGAGTCTGAGCTCCAGGACCATGGATTACTTTTAAAGCTTTCATTACACCCGAGCAACGCCGGCCTATACTGCTAGTATTACATAAATTAAATACAAAAGAAGTCAAAATTTTCTTACACAGTGTTATCGTTCGTCTAATTTATTTGCATACTTATTTTATACACTTAATATAACATCGATTGTGGGACACTAAAGACATTACGATACATCTATTCCGTAATAAATGTTACATTTGAGTACATATTCCATACACTTAATGTGACATTTATTATGGGTCAGAATCAAGGATTGCAAACGGAGGGAGATGGTTAATGTTTGCTGAATCGATCTTGTATCAAACATAAATAAACGTTCTACAACTTACAGGTTTTATCCAGAATTATCAAAAGGTTATCAGCAGTTGGATCTGTGGAAGAATAAAAGTTTACTTTTGTATGTTTAAATAGAAAAGAGTAAAAAAGAAAAGAATGAGTATAGAAGTGATGACGAAGAAATGAATAAAAATAAAGAAGTAAATAAAGAAGGAATAAAGAATAAAAAGAAGGAATATAATAGCAATGAAGAAGGAATAAAGAAAGAATTAACAACAAAGAATATTGAAGGAAAATAGATGCAATAAATAAAGAAGGGATTTAAAAATCAGTAAAGAAGTAAAGATGGAATAAAAAAGAAAGAAGAAGGAAATAAAAAAGTGTAAAAAAGGAAAGATGGCGAAGAAGGAATAACATAGAAAAGGAAGTTATAAACAAATTGAAATTATTAAACTGAGTAAATAAAGAAAGATAGAGAAAAAGGAAAGAAAGAATAAATAATGAAAGACGGAAAAAAATAAAGAATTGAAGAACAAAGAAGAAATACCGAAAAAATAACGAATAAAAAATAAGAAGAAATTTAAAAAAAAAAAAGAAAATAAGAAAAGATTGGACAGAAGAAATAAAGAAGGAATAAAAAAAAGATTATTGAAGGAATTCACAAGAAGGAAAAAGAATTATTAAATGATTAGAAGGAATTTTAAAAAATGGTAGAAGAAAAAATGGATAAAAAGTAGTAACGAAGGAATAAAGGAAAAGTAAAGTAGGACAAGAAGGAAAAAGAAAAGAAAAAAGGAGGATTAAAAGTGTAAAGAAAGAAAGATGAATAAGAAAGTATACAGAAGGAAAGAACAAGAAGAATAAAGAAAAAAAGACAATGAGTAACATATTAGAACGAATTCAAAAAGCGTAAAGAAAAAAAAAGATAGACAAAAAAGAAAAATCTAGGAAAAAGAACGAATAAAAAAGAAAAAGAATAAATAAAGTAGGAAAAGAAAGAATAAAGAATAAGAAGGGCTTTTTTATAATGTAAAAAGTAAAGAAAGGCTAGAGAATTAATAATTAAGAATAAAAGAATAAAGATGGAAAGAACAAGAAGAAACAAATATGGATAAAAAAGAATAAAGAAAAAGGAGTTTTTTTTTTAAATGTCAAAAGGAAAGAAAAATTAGAGAATGAATAATTAAGAATATGGAAATATTAAAGACGGAAAGAACAAGGAAAAACAAAGATAGATAAAAAAAGAATAAATATTAAGAAATAGCTAAAAACAATAAAGAAGGAAATATGAACAAAAAATAAAGAAGGAATAATGAAGAAATAAAAAACGTATAAACAGGAAGGAATAAAGAAAAAGAAGGAATAAAAAATGAGAAGGAATTAAATAAAAACAAAGTAGATAGACAAGAAGTTATAAAGAAAGAATAAAGAAAATATAGAAAAAGATTAAACAGGAAAAAAGTAATAATGAATGAAAATGAATTAATAAAGAAGAAGAAGTGATTAGAAAAGAATTAAATGAGAAAAGAATAAAGAAAGAATAAAAAAGAACGAACAAGAAGGAATGAAGAAAGAAAAAGTAGATATAAAGAATAAGAAGGAATTAAATAAAAAGTAAAGATGGAATGACGTATAAGAACGAATAACAAAAGAATAAAGAAGGAATAAAGTTTGAATAAAAACTATGAACAAAAATGAAGAAAAAAGAAAAAATAGGGGATAAAGAATAAAAGTAAAGAATGAAAGATAGACAAGAAGAAATAACGATGAGAAAAGAAATAATAAAAAAGGAAAGCACAAGAAGGAATAAAGAAGAAAAATGGAAAAAGAAGACGAATAAATTAAATAAAGCCAAAAGAATGAAAAATAGACTAAAAGAAATAAAGACGGAATAAAAAATGAAAAAGGAAAGCACAAGAAGAAATAAAAAAAGAAAAAGGATAAAGAAAATGAATGAATTAAATAAGGTCTAAAGAATGAAAAATAGACAAGAAGAATTACCGACGGGATAAAGAAAGATGAAGAAGGAAAGCACAAGAAGGAATAAAGAAGAAAAAGAAGGAATAAAGAAGAAAAAATGGAAAAAGAAGATGAATAAGTTAAATAAAGCCTAAAGAATGAAAAATAAACAAGAAGAAATAAAGACGGAATAAAGAAAGAATGAAAAAGGAAAGCACAAGAAGGAATAACGAAGAAAAAAGAAGGGATAAAGAAGAAAAAAATGGAAAAGGAAGATGAATAAATTAAATAAAGCCTAAAGAATGAAAAATAGATAAGAGAATTAACGACGGGATAAAGAAAGAATGAAAAAGAAAGCACAAGAAGGAATAAAGAAGAAGAATGGAAGTATAAAGAATAAGAATTTTATAAAAAGTAACTAAACAAATAAAGAAAAGAGGGAATAAAGAAAAGAAGGAATAAAGAAGGATGAAAAAGTATAATGAAGGAAAGAGCAAGTAGGAATAAATAAGGGAAAATAAGGAGTAAAGAATAAGAAGGAATGAAAAAAAGAATAAAGAATGAAAGATTGACCAGAAGGAATAAAATAGGAATAATAAAATAATACAAAAAGAACTAACCAGAGGAAATAAAGAAGAAATGAAGAATTAAAAGGAATTAATAAATGGGTAAAAAAGAAAATAGAGTAATAACGAAGGCATGAAGAAGAACAAAGAAGAAATAAGAAAATTATAAAGATAGAATAAAAATGAAAATAACAAAAAGGAATAAAGAATAAGAAATTTAAAAAAAGGGAATAACGAAATAGAGATGGACAAGAAAGAATAAAAAAGAAATAAAGATGGAATGAAACAGAATAAAGAAAGAATAAAGAATGAAAGGAGAAGAACGACTAAATAACATAAAATGAAAGAATAAAAAGGAATTAAAAATATAGAGCAAAAAAGATGAAGGATCAAAGATGGAATAACGAAAATATAAAGAAGGAACGAACAAGAATGAAGAATGAAGAAAAAGTATAAGAAAGCATCAATAATGAATAAAGAAGGAATAGAGTAGAATGAAATGAGAAGAATAATAAACAAGAAGCAATAATGAATATGAGAAGAAAGACAGAACAATGGGGAATAGAGAATGAATTATGAACAAGATCGAATAAAAATGGAAATAAAGAAGAAAGTTGAAATAGAGAGAAAGAATAAACTCAACAAAGATGGAAAAAGGAAGGAATAAAGAATGAAGATGCAATGGAGACAGAACAAAGAAAGAATTATAAAAAAAAATGTTTTCTAAGAATAAAAAAAAAAGTCCGTTGATTAAGGAATAGAATCCAACAAGAGACAATGGAACAAGAAATGTAAATGAAATGACCGCCAATAAAAAAATAAATAAATAAATAAACAGTCGCATACCCGAAACGGAATGAATGGATGAAAGTGCGATTATCTGGAATCCATTCGGATAAAAGATTTTAAGAATCAGAATAAAGGAATTATATCATATATCCTAAATCTGTGAGAATAAAGGGTTTTAAAAAATGAATATGTTATGGGTCCCTTCTAATGAAAATGTAGAATGCACGTCATAATAAAGAAATAATGATTTTAATACGTATTATTCAGAATCAGAAATGAAAAAAAAAACCAAGCTTTGTGTGAATGTGTATGCACATGTGTTTGGACACACACACACACACACACACACACACACACACACATATATATATATATATATATATATATATATATATATATATATATATATACGAAAAAAATCTAAAGTGAGCCAAAACCTACCGCGGTTTCACACTACGGATCGTCAGGGCAAAGTGTGAAACCGCGGTAGGTTTTGGCTCACTTTAGATTTTTTTCGTGTGTCTTTGCTCTACTTTTGTATATCTTTTGTACTTTGTATCGAGCACTTTTTCTTGTGGTTGGTTCCGTTTGGGTTTTTTTTTCTTTACTGCGGAGTATTGAATGTTTTGTTCTTGTTCCGCGGCTTTCTTTTTTTCTGCCCATTTATCCGACGCCTCAGTGCACCGGATTATAACGGAATTAGGTTCTGTTTGTTAGTGGTTTTTTTGAAGGTTTATCTTAGTATAAATTTACAGCCTACATACTTACAGAGTCTATTTAGTTATTATTTTGATTTATATATATATATATATATATATATATATATATATATTACTTCAGAATTATCAAATATGCATGAAAGAACTGAAGAAAGAAATGGTCTAAAAAAAAAGAAATATGAATCAAAGAATGTGTTCTACCTCCTAAAAAAACAGAGTCGCAATAATCTCGAACAGAATCGGGAGATTCCGTGATACGCCCGGCAATACTCCTACCAGACCCCAGAATGTATATTAGACACAATTAGGAACTAGACTAAATTATTATATTGACTAGATTTATCTTCTTGTGAAAATTGCACGGTTTTCTTAATATCATACTCTGATGAATCTTAATTCTTCAGTTAATGATTGAATAAGCGCATGGGAAATTCTATGACAATAAATTATGCGTAGAAATTCCCCTATTGCATTATTAAATGTTTGAACTTAACTTCAACAAAATATTGCAATAACAATCATAAATATAAAGTTCTCTCTCTTCTCCGTTCATATCAATCCTTGTTTGTATTCATTCTCTATTATGTTTAGGGATTGCTTGTCTCTCTTCTGCTCGTAATCGTTCTCGTCTTCTTCTCTGCCGTTCTCTTGCTACCTCTCTTTCTTGTCTTATTCTTTCTTTCATTAAAATGATTTTCTCAGGAATTGTAATGCATTTACAAAATACATTTCATTTAATTTGTTACAACCAAAGCGTGACACACGTAGGTACCTAGGTAGGTATTACTGTACAATAATACAAAGACGACGACTTACTATGTTGTTCTCAGCGAGAACGGAAGGACCGATTGAATAAAATGAATAAAAATAAACGGAAGAAAAGTATTTTTCTTTCTTGAAGAAGAATCAAGATGAAGACCGCAAAGAAAGACTTGAAATTATTATTTAAAGAACAAAAACTCGATAAGTACTCTCTCTCTCTCTCTCTCTCTCTCTCTCTCTCTCTTTATTTTTTATAAAAGATTATATATATTTTCCAGAAATTCTGTTTTCGTTTTATACGGTCATTCAATAAAAAAGGTGAATTTTTCGGTATAAGAACTTCTAATACAGATAGAAGCTTACATTTTTTAAATTTTTTTTCTTTATTTCTTTTTCAAAGGAATTTGATTTTTTTTTTTTTTTTTGCAGATTGAAAAAAGTTTTGACAGTTTTGGAGATTAACAAAGATGGCCGACCAAGAAGCATACACCAAGTTTGAACAGAGGTCAGTTATAAAGTTTTGGTTGCTGAAGGATGCAAACCAGTTGAAATTCAGGAGAATATCAACTGTGTAAGGTGCCACATCTTTCAACCAAAAAAATGACTACAAGTGAGCTAAATTGTTTAAAGAATGACGGAGCATTGTGGAGGATGAAGACAGGCCTAAGAGGCCCACAGATGTGAGGTCTCCTGAGGTAATCGAATCAGTCAATGACCTCATTCAGTCTGACAGAAGGGTGACAGTGGATGACATTGCAAAGACTTTGAGCTTATCTGTTGGGACAGCACACAAAATTGTCCATATGGAGTCGTCTTGCATCAAGACAACGCAAGACCTCACATAGCAGCCCAAACGGTGCAAACCATCAACGACCTGGGCTGGGAACTATTCCCTCATCCCCCTTACAACCCAGACCTTGCCCCTTCAGACTCTCACCTGTTTGGTCCCTTGAAAGCGTTCACGAGAGGCACGAAGTTTAGAAGTGACGATGAAGTTAAAAGTGCTGTGAGCAATTGGCTGAGACATTAGTCCAAAGATTTTTACGCTGAGGGAATTCGGAAGCTTGTGCACAGATAGGAAAAGTGTGTGACACTGCTGGAAGACTACGTTGAAAACAAAAGTAAGTTTCTATCTGTATTAGAAATCCTTATACCGAAAAATTCACCTTATTTTTTGAATGACACTCGAAGAAGGCCTTATACCGAAAAATTCACGTTATTCATTGAATGACACTCGTAGAAGACCTTATACCGAAAAATTCACCTTGTTTATTGAATGACCTTCGTAGATGTATTTATACCGAAAAATTCACCTTATTTATTGTATGACCCTCGTAGATGTATTTATACCGAAAAATTCACATTATTTATTGAATGACCCTCGAAGAAGACCTTATACCGACAAATTCACATTATTTATTGAATGACCCTCGTAGATGCGTTTATACCGAAAAATTCACCTTATTTTTTGAATGACACTCGAAGAAGGCCTTATACCGAAAAATTCACGTTATTCATTGAATGACACTCGTAGAAGACCTTATACCGAAAAATTCACCTTGTTTATTGAATGACCTTCGTAGATGTATTTATACCGAAAAATTCACCTTATTTATTGTATGACCCTCGTAGATGTATTTATACCGAAAAATTCACATTATTTATTGAATGACCCTCGAAGAAGACCTTATACCGACAAATTCACATTATTTATTGAATGACCCTCGTAGATGCGTTTATACCGAAAAATTCACCTTATTTTTTGAATGACACTCGAAGAAGGCCTTATACCTAAAAATTCACATTATTTATTGAATGACCCTCGAATAAGACCTTATACTGAAAAATTCACATTATTTATTGAATGACCCTCGAAGAAGACCTTATACCGAAAAATTCACATTATTTATTGAATGACTCTCGTAGATGCATTTATACCGAAAAATTCACATTATTTATTGAATGACCCTCGTAGATGCATTTATACCGAAAAATTCACATTATTTATTGAATGGTTCTCGTAGATGCATTTATACCGAAAAATTCACATTATTTATTGAATGACCCTCGTAGATGCATTTATACCGAAAAATTCACATTATTTATTGAATGAACCTCCCCGTAGATGCATTTATACCGAAAAATTCACATTATTTATTGAATGGTTCTCGAAGATGCATTTATACCGAAAAATTCACATTATTTATTGAGTGACCTCGTAGATGCATTTATACCGAAAAATTCACATTATTTATTGAATGAACTCCTCGTAGATGGTATTTATACCGAAAAAAATTCACATTATTTATTGAATGACCCTCGTAGATGCATTTACACCGAAAAATTCACATTATTTATTGAGTGACCCTCGTGAAGCATTACCGAAAAATGGCGATTATTTATCGAATAACCTCGTGATGCATTTTGCTGAAAATTCGTTGATTATTTATTGAATGATCCTCGTATTACGAACAAAAATTATTAATTATTTATTGAGTGACTTCAGAGCGCATTTATACCCTGGAAAATCTACATTGTTTATTTGAGTGATCCCCGTAGACGTACCATCAAAACGTTATTTGGTTTATTCGAGAAAAATGACTCCTCAATGCATTTGTCGAAAATTCAATATTATTACTGAATGACTGTAGATGCACGTCGGTATTCAACGTTTTATTGAGTGTCTCGTATCGCAATTGTTCAAAATCGCCATTATTTATTGGCAACCTCGTGATGCATTGCGCTGAAAAATTTACATTATTTGTTGAATGTTCTCGTAATGCATTTATCGAAAAATCACATTGTTTATTGAATTGTCCTCGTAGATGCATTTATACTGAAAAATTCACATTATTTATTGAATGAACCTCGTAGATGTATTTATACTAAAAAATTCACATTATTTATTGAATGACCCCAGATGCATTTATACCGAAAAATTCACATTATTTATTGAGTGACCTCGTAGATGCATTTATACCGAAAAATTCACATTATTTATTGAATGAACCTCGTAGATGCATTTATACTGAAAAATTCACATTATTTATTGAGTGACCCTCGTAGATGCATTTATACCGAAAATTACATTATTTATTGAATGACCCTCGTAGATGCATTTATACCGAAAAATTCACATTATTTATTGAATGACCCTCGTAGATGCATTTATACCGAAAAATTCATACATTATTTATTGAGTGACCCTCGTAGATGCATTTATACCGAAAAAATTAGCATTATTTATTGAATGGAACTCCTCGTAGATGCATTTATACCGAAAAATTCACATTATTTATTGAGGACCCCCAGATGCATTTATACCGAAAAATTCACATTATTTATTGAATGAACCTCGTAGATGCATTTATACCGAAAAATTCACATTATTTATTGAATGAACCTCGTAGATGCATTTATACCGAAAAATTCACATTATTTATTGAATGACCCTCGTAGATGCATTTATACCGAAAAATCTACATTATTTATTGAGTGGACCCTCGTAGATGCATTTATACCGAAAAATTCACATTATTTATTGAATGAACTCTCGTAGATGCATTTATACCGAAAAATTCACATTATTTATTGAGTGACCTCGTAGATGCATTTATACCGAAAATTCACATTATTTATTGAATGAACCTCGTAGATGTATTTATACCGAAAAATTCACATTATTTATTGAATGACCCTCGTAGATGCATTTATACCGAAAAATTCACATTATTTATTGAGTGACCCTCGTAGATGCATTTATACCGAAAAATTCACATTATTTATTGAATGAACCTCGTAGATGCATTTATACCGAAAAATTCACATTATTTATTGGTCGACCCTCGCAGATGCATTTATACCGAAAAATTCACATTATTTATTGAGTGACCTCGTAGATGCATTTATACCGAAAAAATTCACATTATTTATTGAATGAACCTCGTAGATGCATTTATACCGAAAAATTCACATTATTTATTGAATGATCTCTCGTAGATGCATTTATACCGAAAAAATTCACATTATTTATTGAGTGACCCTCGTAGATGCATTTATACCGAAAAATCTACATTATTTATTGAATGAACCTCGTAGATGCATTTATACCGAAAAATTCACATTATTTATTGAGTGACCCTCGTAGATGCATTTATACCGAAAAATTCACATTATTTATTGAATGAACCCTGTATATACTTATACCGAAAAATTCACATTATTTATTGAATGACCCTCGTAGATGCATTTATACCGAAAAATTCACATTATTTATTGAGTGACCCTCGTAGATGCATTTATACCGAAAAAATTCACATTATTTATTGAATGAACCTCGCAGATGCATTTATACCGAAAAATTCACATTATTTATTGAATGACCTCGTAGATGCATTTATACCGAAAAATTCACATTATTTATTGAGTGACCCTCGTAGATGCATTTATACCGAAAAATTCACATTATTTATTGAATGAACCCTCGTAGATGCATTTATACCGAAATGTCCACATTATTTATTGAGTGACCCTCGTAGATGCATTTATATATCGAAAAAAATTCATACATTATTTATTGAATGAACCTCGTAGATGCATTTATACCGAAAAATTCACATTATTTATTGAATGACCTCGTAGATGCATTTATACTGAAAAATTCACATTATTTATTGAGTGACCCTCGTAGATGCATTTATACCTTGAAAAATTCACATTATTTATTGAATTAGAACCTCGTAGATGCATTTATACCGAAAAAATTCACATTATTTATTGAGTGACCATCGTAGATGCATTTATACCGAAAAATTCACATTATTTATTGAATGAACCTCGTAGATGCATTTATACCGAAAAATTCACATTATTTATTGAATGACCCTCGTAGATGCATTTATACCGAAAAATTCACATTATTTATTGAATGACCCTCGTAGATGCATTTATACCGAAAATTTCACATTATTTATTGAATGACCCTCGTAGATGCATTTATACCGAAAAATTCACATTATTTATTGAATGACCCTCGTAGATGCATTTATACCGAAAATTTCACATTATTTATTGAATGACCCTCGTAGATGCATTTATACCGAAAAATTCACATTATTTATTGAATGACCCTCGTAGATGCATTTATACCGAAAATTTCACATTATTTATTGAATGAACCTCGTAGATGCATTTATACCGAAAAATTCACATTATTTATTGAATGAACCTCGTAGATGCATTTATACCGAAAATTTCACATTATTTATTGAATGACCCTCGAAGAAGACCTTATACCGAAAAATTCACATTATTTATTGAATGACCCTCGTAGATGCATTTATACCGAAAAATTCACATTATTTATTGAATGAACCTCGAAGAAGACCTTATACCGAAAAATTCACATTATTTATTGAATGACCCTTGTAGATGTTCTTATATCAAATATTCACCTTATTTATTGAATGACCCTCGCATTTCCTTTTCGACGTTTTCTTTTATTTATCATGCGACGTCAACGTTCCTATGTTTAATCTTCCATGTCTCTGTGTACCTTCATATCTCTTTCTAGAACATAACGACACACGTGGGTACTAGGTTGTTAATATATAGATTGTTATATTACAGAAAACAAATGCGAAGATAGCGAAGAAAATTCGCCCACCCGTATTCAATTCGCTGTGGATAATTATGTCAAATGGATGCGTATACAATTCAGCAAGGAAATTCTCGACCCTGAAGTACTGACCTTTGATGTCAATTTCAGGGTTGATATATACATATGAATGTATGCATAAAAATATGCGTGTGTTTGTCAGTGTGTGTGCCTTCTCCTGAGGGTTAGAATCAAAGAAACATTCAAAGCAATAAAAGGGGAAAATGCAAAAGAAACCTCACATAAACCCACAGCAAATACCGAAAAAATAAAAATATCTATCAGATTGTAATTCATATGCATTTCCAGTTCATAATTTTTCTATATATAAGGATGTAGTCTGTCACACTAGCGACAATCATTTCTTAATGTTGACTGAACAAAAATAGAGAAAAAACAATAATTTCAGAGTTTAGCCACGATTTTGATCCTGATGTTGGTTGGTTGGTTGTTTTGTTTTTATGACATATCAAGCTCGGCGGGTCATTTATTGCCAACTAAATTTTATTTATTTATTGCTGGTAATACCTTTTTCTTTCAACAATTTATTCTTGTTTTATATAAGTTTTGTGTCTAGTAATACTTTTTTCTTTTCGAGTATCAAGATTCATTCGGATTTTTTTTTAAGGGCAGGGTCCCCAAGTCCTACCCTGTTATTTAACCCATAACTGGAGGGAAGGGACGGATTAATACCTTTCCCAAGGGTACCAGTGCTTAAGTGAATGCAGGATATTCAACTTGAATTCGAACTCTGCTCACCGATTTCTCTTTCGGAACCGATATTCACTGCAACACAACGCACATCCGTCACTAAAGACTTACAGCACCTGGTATTCCCAAGCGGTCACCCATCTGACCAGGCTCAACGTTACTAAACTTCGGTGATCGATCGAGAACCGGTGTATTCAACGTGATATGGCCGTAAACCTGATCCTGATGTAATATCTAATTAGAAAATTGGACAAATTCTTTAAAAAAAATTTAATAGACAAGACTTATTGATTGAACGTAACAGAAAATATGCATATATATATATATATATATATATACAGAGAGAGAGAGAGAGAGAAAGAGAGAGAGAGATAGAAAGAGAGAGAGAAAGAGAGAGAGAAAGAGAAATAATAGAGCGAGAAAGAGAGAGAACAAGAGAAAGAGAAAGATAGATATAGAGAGAAAGTAAGAGAAAGAGAGAAAAGAGTGTGAAAAAGTCAGCGGCACGAGATAGAGAGAAAACACCCTAAGGGTTATGAATTTATATACGTTTATCATAAATCTATAATATTGTTCTTATTATATTACATGACTGTAATCTATTTATATTTTACAATATAATATTTTATAAGCCAACACGCAACCACACCCACACACCTTTAGTTTCCGGATACGCAAGATGTTTTCCTCATTCAAGGAATTTACTTCAACATTAATAACTTACATCTAAGCAACAGTCAACACACATATCGACGCTACCAGCTATCGCGAAACCAAGTAAAATATTGATACCTACACATACAGACACACACTTTCCCTCCGCTACCATCTCCAAAAATTAAAATCACGGTCACTATGAGACAAACACAAAAATGCTCACAAGAATCCATGTGTGGACAAAAACACACTCAAGCACCACAAGATATAAAAAGATGAGATCTAATTGATCAATAAAAAACAAGTAACACACAACTCAACTTTACCATATAACATTCTTCTCCGCAACTCATTTCGGTCCTGGGTATGACGGTAAATTCTATCCGGCAGCAGGGCCTCTGATTGGGAGGTTGAGGAGCATAGAACCACTTTTTAATTGCTGTTGTTCTCAGATCCGCCCTGACCAGGGTAGTAGCACCTGTAAGGCTCCCAGCTATGGGAAAATACTTAACCCCCAAATTGTGGTCAAAACACGCTAAAAGTATAAAATGTATATATAGACTTTTATTGAAATATATACTTATAGAAAATATAAATTTTTGAAGGAAAAATATTACCAACAATACATTTTTGAAAGAAAAGAATTATTACCATAACACATTTTTGAAGGAAGAAAAACATTATTGCCATAATAAATGTTTTAAGGAAAACATTATTACCAGCATTACACTTTGAATATAAAACTAGAAGACATCTTCAGTTTTCTAAAATAAAAATAATAAAAATGTTTCATAAAATTCTGACAAAATCAACACTATAACCGAACATTAAAAAATACCTTAAACTTCCACCTTTGTGGCATTAAATAACCAACAAAAGTTTATATTCAGTGAAACAAAATTTAAAATCCACAACTTATTTCCGAATTTCAGATGAAGCTGAAATAAAAAAAAGAAGCACATTATATTTATAAACGTTTCCTAAGTGTTCTTTATTCTGTCATTCTATCGGGTTGCAATTCCTATACGATTCCAATTGATATTTAACTACACCCCTGATCAAAATTTTAAGACCACTTAAAAATCTTTAAAAAGAAATATTTTTTTGCGGATAGATTTTAAACTCCTCCCACTTAAGGTTACCAATACTACAATCTAAAAGATTATGGAAACAAAAAGCTATATTCCAAACATTTTATTTAGAAATTTACATTTTAATAAAATGAGGCGATTGAAAATGAGGCGATCAAAATTATAAGACCAGAGACAAAAATTCTACGAAATTGTACAAAAAGTGTATGAAAACATTCAACAACTAAATTTAATAATGAGTTCTACCTCCACTGCTTTTGATGACTTCAAAAATTCTGTCGGGCATGCTAGAAATAAGCGTTTCCATTAAGGTGCGGGGGATGTTGCTCCAGCTTCTGAAGATGGCTTCACAAAGTTAATTTTTTGTTGAATATTGTTTGCCATTTCGATAAACATCTCTTGTTATCCATCCCCAAACATTTTCAATTGAGTTCAAGTCTGGTGAGCATGCAGGATGTCCCAAGAGATGGACCCCATTTTCTTGTAGAAAGGTCAAGGTCCGTCTTGCAGCGTGGATTGCAGCATTATTCTGTTGGAATAACCATCCATCCACACACAAATGATGGCCCTCCATCATCAATGATGCTTTTTGTAGCATGCTAACATAACCAACTGCTGTTTGACAACCCTGCACCACCTGGAACTCCATCGTCCCTCTGTAAGAAAAGGCACCCCCATACCATTAGGGACTCTCTACCACTATGACGTGTGGAGAAAATTTCAGGAAGCATGTTTTTGTTATGCCAATATCGTTGGAAGCCATCAGGACGATCTAGATTGAATTTTTTCTCATCAGAAAACAGGACTTTCTTTTACTTCTCAACGTCCCATGTTTGTATACACAACCAAACTTTAAGTAGTCCACCTTGTGACGTGGAAGCAGCTGAGGAATTTGTTTACGCTTTTTATTTACCATGTCTTTTTGTCGTAAGTGTCGTCTGATGGTTGCGGGACTGCAATCAGCATCTGTTACTGCCTTAATTTGACTAGAAGAAAGTCTCGCCTCTTTCATAACAACCCGTCTTATTCTCTTACTCAATGCAGGAGAAAGTTTTTGGGGCCTACCAGAGGATTTTGCTTTTCCATAATTCTCACTGTTCTTTAGAAAGTTGCAAATCACAGTGACAAACCTTGCTTATGGAATTCTAGAATTCGAGAACGCTCAACTTTGGTAAGTTTGCTTGCTTCAGGCATGGTAACACCTTTATGCAGTGATTGCTAATCTCTAACTGAACTAAAAACATTGGAATTACCATAGATCTAAGAATTTATACCCCTTTTCGTATAATTTTGATCATGTGTAAATCGCCTCATTTTATAAAAATGTAAATTTCTAAATAAAGTGTTTGGAATGTAGCTTTTTGTTTCCATAAGCTTTTAGATTGTAGTATTGGTAACCTTAAGTTGGAGGAGTTTAAAATCTATTTGTAAAAAATATTTCCTTTTAAAGAATTTTAAGTGGTCTTAAATTTTTGATCAGGAGTGTATACAATTTACAAGACAATGCCTGTTAATATATACTAGCAGTATAGCCCAGCGTTGCTAGGGTGTAATGAATGCTTTAAAATTAATCCATGGTCCTGGAGCTCAGACTCATTGGACGTTGGCACGAAAGACTAAAAAGCAATAATTGTTTCCACTTAAAGCGAAACCATAGACTGAAAGAAAAATGAATGAATGTAAGTCAAATTTTGATTTACTGGTATCGATATCAAATAAGTTTTTTTCGTCGTAAACTGAAGTTTGAAGGTTAAATAAATCCTCTGAGTAAATGGTATCATGACTGAGACTAAGAACTACAAATATATTTATTTATAGCCAAACCTGAACCAAAAACTAAAATAAAAGGGCTGAAAAAATATAGACATGCAGGCAGATAAACGGACACACACACAAACATCTTGCCTTTCATATATATATATATATATATATTATCGATTTTCTGTACTATTGTAAGAATAGCAACCTTGAAACTTCTGAATATCGTTTCTTATGTCTTTGTCTCGGAGTGTATCAAATTTGATTAAAATCAGACCACTTCTTTTCTAACCCGATTTTTCGATTATCGATTTTCGATATTTATCGGGGTACCTCGACACAAAACCTAGCTAAGAACACTCGCAGTACAACTGTATAAATTTTCAATTTTAACGGACACACACACAGACACACAGACAGACAAAGTTCCATTTATAAATAAGTTTATATATATATATATATATATATATATATATATATAAACGAGATTATAATTATACTCGTGTCGAAAACATTTCACGAAAACTATCGACAGAAGGAAAAAATGGTTTTAAAAAAAGAAAGACCTTAGTACATGAACCTCAGTCAAAAATGTTCTGACCGAGATCAGCACGAAGCCCAAAGAAAAAAAACCCCGATACGAGTAATCATCTAAGTAAAAGCGCTCAATAAGAGGTCGAGCGAAATGAATAGATAACACCTAATGCGTCAGACGAACCTACCTAGGTTTTACCTAAACGGATCGTCTGGGAAAGCTTTCCCTGATGATCCGGGAAACACGATCATATCTCGAAAGAGACATGACTGACTGGGCAGAAGATTATCCTGCAGTAGGTTGCCATTGCTTTATGTGGTAGACAGGTTACCAGCCAAGGCTATAGAACCCAATCAGTTCTATTATTTAACCCATAACTGGAAGGAAGAGCCGGATTAATACCTTTCCCAAGGGTATCTGTGAGTAAGTGAATGCAATGTATTCAACTGGAATTCGAACTCATCTTTTCGATTTGTCGTCCCGAGTCGATATCCACTGCACCAAAACACATTACATTGCATTTAAATATATGGTTCTGTTATCATTTCGAGCTCTCGCGGGGTGTGACGTCATGGAGCCGCATTGCAGATTTACGAACTGCGTTTGTATTTTTGATGACTGTTGTCGTTGCTTAGCAAATTTTTATGTCAACACAAGATAAAATCGTCGCTGATGGTGAATGTTTTTATGTTAACGTCCTTGTAACCTCTCTGAGGATGGCTCATGTGAGCCGAATGCTTAGAACCAACTTTATAAAATATTATCCAAGTGTTGGGGAATTTTGGGCTTTATTTTCACCTGAAATAAAACCAAAATACGATGTTTAGAACGGCTCATGCTTAAACATGATAGACATTCATTGTGTCTTATATTTAACAGTATATATATATATATATAGTGAACTCTCGCCTATTCACGCTTTAGCATTCAAAATTTAACATATTTCAAATAAAAATTCCACGAATTCTCTCCAATATTCTATTGAACAGGTGAAGAGGCCCATCCCTTGTTTCCTGTTTAGGATGTGGTTTCCGGTTTTTCTCTTTTCCAATCTTTTCACTCTTTTGTTTTATTTTATTTTTTTCTTCAGTTGGAGTAGATAGACTAAACTATCACCCGGTTCACACTCCACCCACGTCAATTGAACAGGTGAAGAGGCTCATCCCTTGTTTCCTGTTTAGGATGTGGTTTCTTGTTTTCTCTTTTCCAATCTTCTCACTTTTTTTTTTTCAATTGGAGTAGATAGACTAAACTATCGCCCGGTTCACACTCCACCCACGTCTATTGAACAGGTGAAGAGGCTCATCCCTTGTTTCCTGCTTAGAATGCGGTTTCCGGTTTTCTCTTTTCCAATCTTTTCACTCCTATGTAGCCCCCTGCACATCAGTGGCGTTACCGTCTTGCTCGGGGTGATATGATTAAAAAAAAGAAAATACTCAAATGCTATTAACTGGTGGTTGGAAGGCGATACAAGACCGGCGCCCATTGGGTAATACGCAAAATGCACGGCCACTTTCACGGAAGCCATAGATTTGACTTGTTTACTAGTGTTGGGTTCCATGGATCTTTGTAAATTCGCTTTGTGTTTTCCCTTTTACATACGCACTAAAATGCCGCCTAAACACATCATCTTTTTCTAAGGCTTCCGGCAAGGCGCCTAAGCAATAGAAGAAGGTTATGACGCTGCAGGAAATGGTAGCCCTTTTTGATATGCTGAAAGAAGGGGAGTCATATGCAGAAGTTGCCCAGCATTATCACATGAACTAAAGCAGGAGAAAGAGGCTGAAGTAGGGAAACAGTTTTCATTATCTCCTCGAGTAGTGCCAATACTATCTTTGGTGTACGAACGAGGACGATTGTCAAGATGCAGTCAGCTTTGTTTTATGCATTACGGACTGCCGTAAAATGAATAAACCCTAAAACTGCAACGTAATTCGCGAGTAGGCAAGATTCTTATACGAGAAGGCAAGATGCTAAAGACCCTCAGAAAGAAAAGGGTGGAGCTTTCGAGGAGGAAGAGGCAGCTGAAGAAGCAGCAGGTCTCAGCTCCTAAATCAGGTTTCTCAGCCAGTAAGGTTTGGTTCTACCTGTTCTAGAATCAGTTCCAACTGAAGAGCGTGTCTCTGCATGGGGAAATGGCATTGTCAGACACAGAAGAGGCTTGGAAATCTCTAGAATCACTAAAGAAGATAATTGTAGAGAATAATTATAATCTGGAACCGTTGATGATGGAAGCCATCTTCAACGCCGAGGTAGTAAGTCACCTCACAGCCTACAAACTCTTCTCTGACAAACAGTATGGTTTCCGCTTCACTAGGTCTACTGCTGATATGCTCACGACTATCACTGATTATATACACCAGGCTCTCCACAAAAACGGTGAAGCCCGAACTGTTGCCCTAGATATCTCTAAAGCGTTCGACAGAGTCTGGCATGCTGGCCTTCTATGCAAGATGCGGGGCTATGGTACAACTGAACAATTGTTCGACCTAATGCAATCATTTCTTTCAGATCGCACAATTAAGGTACTATTGAAAGGACATGCTTCCCAATACTATTTCACGAACGCAGGTGTTCCTCAAGGCTCTATTCTAGGTCCTACACATTTCCTTACCTACATTAACGAGGCTGACAAAGTATACCTCGCCGCCGAGCTTGAAAAGGATCTCCAATCGTGAATTTTAATGCTTCTAAAACAAAGCTGCTATCTATTAACCATAACAGACAGTCGCTCCTGCCCCTCTAATTAACATGAATCAGGTTAGTCTCCCTAAAAGTAAAACACTGCGCCTCCTCGGGTTAACTCTCACAACAGACCCCAACTGGAATGTCTACATAGAATCTGTAGCTAAATCCGCTGCTAAGAAGGTTGGTTCTCTGTGTAGAGCCAAGAAGTGTTTCCGTCTGGAACAATCCTGCACATATACAAGTCTACCATCCGCCCTTGCATTGAATACTGCTGGCATATTTGGTCGGGTGCTCCTGCCATCCACTTAGGGGTCCTTGATAAACTTCAACGGAGAATCTGCAATGTGATTGATCTTGATTTGGCAGGTCGGATACAGTCCCATTCTTAAAGGCGCAATGTGACTTTCCTGTGTCTCTTCTACAAATACTTTCACATCTTTTGCTCCAATGAACTTAGCTCACTGTTGCCTTCCCCATATATGAATTTACTGAAGCCACAAGATTAGCAACTAGATCCCACCCTTTTACTGTGAAACCAATAAAATGCAAACGCAAATTCTACTCCACCAGCTTCTTTTCTCGCACTTCCCGTCTGTGGAATTCCCTTCCGCATACTTGCTTCCCCGACAGCTACAATCTCCAAAGATTTAAATGTAATGTCAATGGCCATCTTCTATCTCGCTAACCTGCATCCTCTCTCTCATGCTCCTTTCTCCGTCCACTCCACCCTCATTAGTATTCTCATCCTTCTCTTACCCACTTCCTGACACCCCCTTATAACCTGTCACACTTTCTTATAACTTTCCTCCTATGTAACTCCCTGCAAAAAGTGAGAGTAAAATGCCTTGCTTGGGGTGATATGTTTATAAAAAAAAGGAGTTTAATATGAGTGAAACTGGCCTGTTTTGAAAGAAAATGCCTTCCCGCGTTTATCTAATGAAGGACGAATCATGTCCCCTGGCTTTAAGGCCCAGAAATGCAGGATGACACTCGTCATGTGCGACAATGCGGCTGGTTTCATGCTGAAGGCGAACTCCAGGCCTGTAAAGAACAAAATCTTGAATGTCAGTCAATTGGACGAGCAATAAAAAAGGTTGGCTCACGAAAATCCTGACGTCAATCTGGTTTATTCCGTGCTTCATCTAGTAGGTCGATAAGTACTTAAACAACCTTTAGATGGAGTGCAATGTGCTTCTTTTGGACAATGCTGGCGGTCATCCGGTCGTCTTATACTAAATTGGCGTCCGTATTGAATTTTTTTCCCTCAGCACCACTTCTATCATCCAGCCGATAGACCAGGGTAAGACCCGTGCCTTTAAGACAATCCACCCATAACTCCCTCCAACATCATGTTAGAGAAATGGATACGGACGAAAATTTCTCTCCCAAAAATATTGGAAGAAGTTTACGTTTGACTCATGCCTGACCATCATTGGGCAATCTTTAAAATGCATGAAGAAAGAGAGCCTGAACTCGTGTTGGAAGAATTTGTAGACGAATTGTGTGAACGATTACGAGGGCTTCTCTCCTGAAGCGGTTAAGAGGTCTGCAATTAATCGGTTTGTCATCTTGGCACAGCAGCTGGGAGAAGAAAGCTGTGAAAATGTAACAGAAGAAGAAGTTAACTCCCTCATCGATGCGCAAAGATCTGGAAGAGCTGACTAAGTCTTCCAGCGAGGATGAAGACATACAACCCGACGAAGAAGACTCATCTCTGGATCGTTTGTCGCAGCTCCTTCGCACACTGAAGGGGAACAAGGAGAGGGTCATGTCAATGTATTCATACATGGATCCATTATGTTAATCAATACTATGCTTGCATCGATCCTACAAGATCCTCCTCAGCTCACTGAAGAAGCAAGCACAGCATCAGCTTATCACAATGTTCTTCCAGTCTGTGAAGAAGACGCCTAAAAAAGCCTTCGAAAAAATCGGAAAAACGCTAGATGATTCCGAAGAAAGGGAAGAGGCTCCCTTAAAGGACATAGAATTCCACTGTTTAGCTGTACAGTCATATCTCCTCGCTATTCACCGGAGCGCACAGCTAATTCATCATAATCATCCACATCTTCAATCAACATTTATAAATGGTGAATATCCATATTCTTTACATAAGCAATTGGAGTAGATAGACTAAACTATTGCCCGGTTTGACACTCAACCCACGTCTATTGAACAGGTGTAGAGGTTCATCCCTTGTTTCTTTGTTTAAGATGTGGTTTCCGGCTTTCTCATTTCCAATCTTTTCACTCTTACGTAGCCCCCTGCACATCAGTGGCGTTACCACCTTGCTCGGGGTGATATGATTAAAAAAAAAGAATATTATTAGGTATTTTTCTTTTTGTCTGTTAGTATTGTACACGTACGTATTTTAATAGTTGTACCTGTGTATGCGTAAAAGAAAACGGTTATTGCACGAAAATGTATACAACGTTTAGGGACACCATCACTGTTCTGGTGTCAGAAAATGTTTTAAACTTTATACAGTGTTTTATGTCTAGTTACACATATTTTAAACAGTTTCTTCAGTGGGTGTATCGATCTATGCGTAATTAAAAACGCCGATTGCATGTCTTAGCAATGTAAACGTAAACTTAGACAGATGAAGCCCTAAAAGATGTAACACGTCCACTTTGTCATATCACAGACTGATGTCAAATCGGTTGGGTTTCATTCAAGCAGTCAGATGACTAACCGTACTGATGAGCTGTGATATAGCGCAACAAGATTGTCTATATATATATATATATATATATATATATATATATATATATATATATTAGTCATCCACATACAAGCCTGTTTCACTGTATCACAGCTCGTCAGTTGCTTCTGGCTGGGCTCAAAACTCGATCGATTTGGTGTCAGACGGAGTCGCTAGTCCCTAAGCCATCGACGCATGGAATCAGAGAAGGGAAATTTTAACGTGTTGTATATAAGCAGTGTATACACACGCCAGTCACCGAGAGAACTCAATTCATTTCTGAAGAGTCACGCATATAGCAGAAGTAGAATCTGTTTTTAAAATTTTCTTCTCCAGAGAGCTCAATCGTAATGAGAGCATATATATATATATATATATATATATATATATATATATATATATATGTGTGTGTGTGTGTGTGTGTGTGTGTGTGTGTGTGTGTGTGTGTGTGTGTGTGTGTGTGTGTGTGATTATAACAATAATCATGTTGAAAAACCTTCCACGAATCTACGAAGAAGGGAAAAACAATTTTAAAAAAGAAAGAGCTAAGTACATGAACATCAGTCAAAAGCTTCAGACCGAGTCAGCACGTAGCCTAAAGAAAAAAACCCGATACGAGTAATCAACTAACAAAAAGCTCTCAATACTTAGGTAGAGCGGAATAAGTAAAGAATACCTAGTGAGCCAGAATGACCTACCTAGGTTTCACCTAAACGGATCGTCAGGGAAAGCTGGCTTTCTCTGACCATCCCTTTAGGTGAAACCTATGAAGGTCTGTCTGGCCCACTAGGTATTCTTTACTTATATATATATATATATATATATATATATATATATAAGAAAAATTAAGACCGACACGTTATATCATGGTGAATCGGAAGCATGGGCCTATTTCAGGCGAACCATCGTCAGCTTCGTGTAAAATCCTTTGTAAAATAAAGACGGAAGCTGACGATGGTTCGCCTGAAATAAGCCTATGTTTCCGATTCACCATGAAATAACGTGTCTGTCTTAATTTTTTTTATATTTGCTATATATGTATTTATATGTATATATGCTTAGAGCTCTCTTAGAGAGTTATCCTACCACTGTATATACAGGATTCTTCTATACCCACATGGCATGCATATATATATATATATATATAGGAAATGATTTGTTTCAACATTATTCTTTGATCGATACTCGAACTTAAGTATATATGGTGTTTTATAATCAAACAATATTATATATTTATTTCTACCGGCCTGATTATTTATGATAAATTTTTGTTACGAAAATATGTCATTCGGCAAGATTCGAACCTGCAACCCCTATCCACATAGGAAAAGCGACCAATTGATCTGACGCGTCTTAGACCTCTCGACCACGAATGACCAACAGCCTAAACGAAATTACGTCAAGCATATATAACACAATTTTCGATTCACCGTAAATAATCATATCTGCACTGTATCGTAATGTCAACAAATATAAACCTGTTAGAGAAATTAACGAAGATTAACAAAATGGTCTTTAAACAACCGACAATTTGAAATGATTTTGTTTTATAATCAAATAATTAAAAATCAAATAAAAAATAATCTTCAAACCAAACTTTTCATATTGTCGTTTGCTTGAAGACCATTTCGTTAATCTTCATTAATCTCTGTAATATATATATATATATATATATATATATATATGGAATAAATGCAGATAAGTTTCGTGCAGAGACCATTATGATGTCTTGACTCATTAGGGATAAATTTTCAATCCCGGTTTTTTTTTTTCTTATTTATACTGAGTTTGGTGTAATTTGATAGTTTGTATATAAGTGGTCTACAAGTGCTTAATTTTTTTGGATTATTTTTGTTGTGTTGACTTCTTTTTAATGTTGTATTATTTTCGGTAGGTTGAGTTCTTTTTATTGCTTTTGATTGTATGCTTGAATGGGTGTCCGCCGTGAAGTTGGCATGACTCTACTCAATTAAATGTCAAACTTGTCTGCATTAATCCTACTAATTCTCTATCTTTACCTCGATTTGTTGTGTTGATTTCTTTTTTAATTTCACCTTAATATCAGTTGATACACAATGTGCAATGTGCTTCTTTTGGACAATGCTGGCGGTCATCCGGTCGTCTTATACTAAATTGGCGTCCGTATCGAATTTTTTTTTCCCTCAGCACCACTTCTATCATCCAGCCGATGGACCAGGGTAAGATCCGTGCCTTTAAGACAATCCACCCATAACTCCCTCCAACACCATGTTAGAGAAATGGATACGGACGAAAATTTCTCTATAAAGAACTCTATCCCACAAAGCAACAGTTTTTGAAAGGAAATGTCTAAGTGCATTTGGAATATGGAGGAATGAGGGAGATTTGACCACTTGTTAGTAGCCTGATATGTAAGTCTTCTTCTACAAGATCCCCGTAAATATTTTTCAAGTCTGTCAAGGCGAGAATGTGAAAATTGAGCATCTCCAGTCCAGACATGGCAGCTAAACTCTACTTCGTGCGGATATAGTATGTGATGTATATGCATTTTTCTTGTATAGCTTGTGATCTACAACAATGTCTAAAGTTCCCAAAACACTTGCTTAATACTAAGATTCAATCTATCTATCTATCTATCTATCTATCTATCTATCACTGACAAGTTTAAATTTTGATTAAAAGCCCTTCATATAAAGATTACTGCCTGCTACCGTAATTACTATTAAAAATGGTGGCATTTACATTTCAGAAAAATTCAAACTTGGAGAGCATATGATATGTTTAAATTTCAATTAAAGTGGCTTTCTTTACGCTTACCGCTTGCCTTTTGTAAAACTATATATTTTTCATTCGTAACTCGCTCTTCTAAAGAGAACTGCACATATATAACAAAGAGTTTAATGTAGATCACAAGCCTGTACAGATTTAAAATGTAGATCAGAACAGCGTGTAGATCACATACAGGATGACCCCTCAAAAACCGAACCTACAAATTTTTAATAAAACTGTTAATCGCTGGGCCGACGCCGAGGGATAGATCGAGACGCACAATGGTTCCGGCAAGACGAAGCCACCCTGCACACATCAAATGACTCCCTAACCTGGCTGAGGGTTATGGAACATTCAGCCAGGTTAGGGAGTCATTTGATGTATGCAGGGTAGCTCTGTCTTGTCGGAATCATTGTGCATCTCGATCTATCACTATTCCTCAAATAATGGACTCTCTCTCCTATATTAATTAAAGTTAACAGGAAGTTAACTCGCGAAGTTCTTGGGAAGTTCTTAGGAGTTCTTAGAAGTTCTAGAGTGTTCTTTAGAGTTCTGTTAGAATTCAGTAGAACTACTAGGCAGTTGATATTAGTCGCCAGTTAGCCGAATACTAAGGAGTCAGATTACAGTAGAATATTACCAAGTTCCTAACGTTTTGGGTGCGTTAAGTCTATTAGCAACCAGCATAGCAGGATTATAACCTTCAGTGCGAAAAACTACTCCACAACACTGAGAGAGTGATTTCAGGAATGACTGATCTGCCAGAAGAGCGATGTTGAGTGGGTACCGCACTCACCGAAATTGAGCCACTCAAACTAGTGTTTTTATTTGTGGAGGTATCTCAAGGATAATGTGTACCACAACTACGCTCAAACGATTGGTGAACTGATGGCAGCAATCAGAGTAAAAATCAGGTAAATCCTCATTGAGAAATATGTCCGAGTAATTGACAATTTTGCGAGACATTGCAACTTTGCCTCCAACGCCACGAAGCCCATTTGGATCATATTTTGGAATAATCGTGACTTTTATGCAAAGCGACTAATTTAACTAAAACTTTGGAGAATGATTTTACACACACAGAAGTCTAAATCCAATTGTTTTTTAAAAACAAACTGGGCCTTTGTAGGATCTATTACCATATTAATGGGTTCTGTTATTGGAAGTGGGGTCACCCTGTACTATCCCAGCAGAATTTACCACTAAACTTCACTGTTATCCTTCTCACCTATCCTCATAAACTCAGCCACTTGCCTCTTACCGCTCACACAAGATACTTCTGCGGTAACTGTCCACCGCGAGTAGATCTTGAGCCTTGTATAGGGTAGACACGAGTATTAAAAGATTGAGTAAATGAGCTTTTCGGAAAGTGTATTATCACTACCTTTCTACTTAAACCCTCGTGACGGTAACAAACAGAATAGAGCTGTTACATTAATGTTGTATATCTTCGATGAAGAATAGACCCGACACCAAAATTGAAGATCTTCTCAGTTTTGCTGATAAAAAACGTCGATATTGGCATATAAAAATACGTTTTTACTGTCATTATTCTCTTTTCTTCAGTGAGATGTGTGGTGGAGTCGAGATTTAGTTGGCGGTTGGTACACGCAGTGTTGACGACTCGACTGCTATCCACAACTGCTAAAGTCAACGATCAAACTCAACCAATCTATGTGACAGCTGACGTCACTTATAAAGCTGTCTCTAATGACATCTGCAGCTTTCGATGCACTCCGTACCCTGTCGGGCGTTGACCCTTCTGACCTCGCTAGTCAAAACAAAACTCTAGATCCACACGTGCATTTTTGCACTTAATTGACATTTTAAAACAAAACCCATTTCTTCAAATCTTACATCGACATATCTGTGTCGCTCAGCTCAAATTACGCTTCATGGCAAAATTCCACACCGACCAAGATATCATAGTACCCGAATCTACAACATTAAGTGTTAACCATGTCAGTCGTCTGAGATCTGGGATAAATACATGAAAAATAGTTTCATTTTTTTCTTTTTTTATTTATTTACAAGAATCCTGGGGAATATTATTGTTAAAATTGATTGATAATTCACGAGCAACTTTTTTTAAATACTGATTTTGAGTATTTGCTTATCGGATTATTGCTCTTAGGTAATTTTTAGGTATCGGTTTTATTCCTATCTAAATTCCTGTTTGATTTTAAGCAATCTAAAGTCATCACATCTACAGGAAAATAAATCACAGGACGATTCATATCATTAACATTAAAATACCTCGACCATGTGTATTTGCTCGTGCTACTAGATTGGCATTAAGGTCCCACCCTTTTACTGTAAAACTAGTTAAATGTAACCATCTCTTCTACTTTAACAGTTTACTTTCTCGCGCATCCCGTTTGTGGAATTTCATTTGCATGCTTTCCTGATAGCTACAATCTCTGAAAGTTTAAATGCGACGTAAATTTCCATCTTTTAGCTCCTTGCTTGCTATCCACTTCTTACCATTTCTTCGACATCCCCTGTATCTTTTTTATTCTCTCATTGTAACATCCTGCGCCCCAGTGACATTTCTGTCTTGCTTGGGGTGAGATGATTATAAAAAAAACTAGCAGTATAGCCCGGCATTGCTCGGGTGTAATGAAAGCTTTAAAATTAATCCATGGTCCTGGAGATCAGACTCTTTGGATGTTGGCACGAAAGACTAAAAAGCAATAGTCGGTGCCAGTTAAAGCGAAACAGTAGACTGAAAAAAAAAAAAAATGAATGTAAGGGAAATTTTGATTTCCTGGTATCGATATCAAATAAGTTTTTTTCGTCGTAAAATGAATTTTGTAGGCTAAATAAGTCCTCTGAATAAATGATATCATGGCTGATACTAAGAACTAAAATTATACCTACTTGGAGCCAAATCCGAAGCAAAAACTACAATAAAAGGGCTGGAAAAAATACAGATATACAGGCAGATAAACAGACACAGACACAAATATCTTGCCTTATATATATATATAATCGATTTTCTGCACTATTGTAAGAACTTCAACCTTGAAACTTCTGAATATCGTTTCTTATGTCTTTGTCTATGAGTGTATCAAATTTCATTAAAATTGGACCACTCCTTCTATAACACGATCCTTTCGATTAGCGATTTTCGATATTTATCGGGGGTACCTCGACAGAAAGCCTAGCTAAGAACACTCGAAGACGCTTATAGTAAAACTGTGTAAATTTTCAAGAAAATCGGTTCAGCCGTTTCGGAGTCTATAGTTAACGGACGCACACACACAGTCACACACACGAAGTTCCATTTATAAATAAGTTTATATTAGATATGAATTGAATGGTTTTAATATAACATGATTATATAAGATGATGTATATATACTTCTATTGGTAGATATATCGCTATATATATAGATATATATAGATATATCGCTATATATAGTTATATTATTTAACATGATTATATAACTTGATGATATAACATTGTTACTGTCTATATCTATTGATCATTCGCGAGCTGCATTTTGGGTACTCATTTTGGGCATTGATTTTGGGTATTTGCTTTTCGGGTATTGATTTTATTTGCTATCGAAGTTCCTGCTCCATTTTATAAAGTTTAAGGTCATCAGATCTACAGGAAATTATATCAAAATAGCACAGAATGATGCAAATCATTAACTTTAAAAAATTTGAAAATATTTCTTATATGAGACAGAAGAGGCCGGTAAACAGGTTTAAATTTCACCGGATGATGTAAAATCGAAATTTCTGGCAGGGTTGGGCATGAAGGGTTAACCGTATTTTGCTTGAATAGAGTTTAGAGCAGGCAAAGCAATTTTCTTTCTTTTTAATTGTTTTCTTTTTTTCTTTTAATAGTGACTTGGGATGTGCGTTGTGATGCGATGAATATCGACTCGGAACAAAAATCAGGAAGCCGAGTTCAAATTCCAGTTGAATTCCTTGCATTCACTTACTCACAAATACCTTTGGGAAAGGTATTAATCCGTTTCTTCCCACCAGTTATGGGTTAAATAATAGAACAGAATGGGTTCGATAGCCTCAGCTGGCAGCCAGTTTACCGCAGAACGCAATGGCAACCTACTGCGGGATAATCTTCTGCCCAGTCTGTCATGTCTCTTTCGAGACATGATCGCCCAAAGTGTATATCACGTATGGTCCTTAACTGATTGAATAGTGACTAGGGAGAAAAACGAAAAGTGAGAAATTGTGAAGGTGAGAGAGAAAAAAAACAGAGGGGAAAAATGACGGTCGAATCAAATATTAGTATGATTACTGGAAGACAAGCTTTCAGGGAGCACGTAGGATTAGTGTAGAGACTTCTGTCATTTAACAGGGCAGATTCATGCTGACTTCCAAGTTTCATGAAGGCACCACTATCATGTCCTCACTCGTGAGGGTTTATAAATTAATCTGTTTGAAAAGTAAACCCTGACAAGTGAGTATATCACAATGGTGCCTTCAATAAACTTCGAAGTCGACACGGCTCTGCTCAGTTAAGTGACAAGCTTCTCCACATCTTTATTTCAATATCGAACAATTTACGAAAAAAAAAAGACTATTTGTCAAAATATGTTTTTATCAGTAAATCTTTGAAAAAACAACAATCTTGGCACTAAGCGTCAACACAACTCAACAAATCTAAACTTATTTATGAATGGAACTTTGTCTGTGTGTGTGTGTCTCTCTGTGTGTGTGTGTGTGTGTGTGTGTGTGTGTGTGTGTGTGTGTGTGTGTCTGTGTGTGTGTACATCCCTTACCTATAGACTCCAAAACGGCTGAACCGATTTTCTTGAAATTTTACACAGTTGTACTATAAGCGTCTGCGAGTGTTCTTAGCTAGGTTTCGTGTCGAGGTACCCCCGATAAATATTGAAAATCGATAATCGAAAAAAACGGGTTATGCAAGGAGTGGTCCGATTTTATTTAAATTTTATACACTCATAGACAAAGACATAAGAAACGATATTTAGGAGTTTCAAGGTTGCAGTTCTTACAATGGTGCAGAAAATCGATTATATATATATATATATATAAGGCAAGATGTTTGGATGTGTGTCTGTTTATCTGCCTGTATATCTGTATTTTTTCAGCCCTTTTATTTTAGTTTTTGTTTAGGATTTGGCTCCAAGTAGGTATAATTGTAGTTCTTAGTCTCAGACATGATACCATTTACTCAGACGACTTATTTAGCCTTCAAAATTCAGTTTACGACGAAAAAAACTTATTTGATATCGATACCAGGAAATCAAAATTTGACTTATATCCATTCATTTTTTTTTTCAGTCTATGGTTTCGCTTTAACTGGAAACAACTATTGCTTTTTAGTCTTTCGTGCCAACGTCCAAAGAGTTTGAGCTCCAGGACCATGGATTAGTTTTAAAGCTTTCATTACACCCGAGCAACGCCGCGCTATACTGCGAGTTTATATATATATATATATATATATATATATACATGAATGTATGTATGCAGGCGTGTATGTATGCATGTATATTAATTTACACTATTTCCATTATTCGGTCTATTTTCCTCATCTTTATTACCATTTGTACAACGTTTCGTACTATCCGCCCGTGTAATGAATACTGCTGCCGCATCCGGTCGAGCGCCCCTGCTATTCTCTTCGGGTTTTTTGACAAAATACAACGGAGAATCTGTAATGTGATCGGTACCGACTTAGCAGCCCGGCTGCAGTCACACTCTCACTGACGTGATGTGGCTTCCCTGTGCCTCTTCTATAAATAATTTCACGGCTTCTGCTCCGATGAACTTAGATCACTGGTGTCCCCTAGGTATGAATTTGCACGAGATAATAGATTAGCAACTAGGGCCCACTCTTTTACGGTGAAACACATAAAATGTAACCGCAATTTCTACTCTAATAGCTTCTTTTCTCGCACTTCCCTTCCGTCGTTCTTGTCCTTAAGGTCACATGGCTCAATGGAAATAGACGTTGGTTAGTTCCAGTGACTTGACACAAAAGAGTTGTGATTTCAATACCAGCTCTGGTGAAAACGTAACTTAGAGAGTCCTGTTAGAGGGAGATTAACTCATCACTTCGAAAAGAATGACTTCGCGAGGAATGAGAATGAGATATGGTTCGACATTTCTAGCACCTGAAGAAGGCCGGAGTGGACACAGACATTTTATTTTATGGTATCTTTGTTCGTTACTGTCATCCGTGGGCCGGGTCTAACATTTTCCAGTATAAATTATCTCTCTCTTTCTCCTTCCCTGCCTTTACTTTCGTTTTTATACATTCACAAGCAAGTTAAATTTATTTTCTCATAATATTTTTGTCTCGCTGACGAGATGGGTGGATTAGATGGCCATCTGAAAAAAGAAAATTTGAATTTTTATATGATATATATGTAATGTGGACATAAGAATAAAAAAAAAGTTAGTGTCTTGGGAGATGTAAATTGAGGAGACGAGAGAAAGAGGCACAGTTGAAGCACTCTTCAAACACATCGTCTATAGATTGAATTGTGACGAATATAATCACTATGCAAGGGTGTGTCTAAGGCTAACACTATCAGAATTCACACAAACGGTCAACCCCTGATAGGAAGCACCCCTCTCCCATAAATATAGCAAATTTTATCTCATATATGGGGCTGCGCGTGCGCGCGCGCTCTCGGGCTTGCGTATGTTTGATTGATTAACCAACGAAAATTTTATTTTAAGTGTTGCTATTTACTTTCTTCGTCTTTAATGCCTTCGTGTTTAAAGCATTAATAGATTTTATTTTTAATCTGATATTTTCATTATCTAATAACCGTTATGTTTTGTGGATACCCGTATTTGAAATAGACTACCAATTTATTTTATTTTAAACAGTGGGTATTACATCTATCGGCCTACTTAATAATTATAAAATGTGCTCTCCATATACTTATACACATACACACATACGCACACACATACACACACATATATAAATTAAAGACGAACACACACTTACATATATATATATATATATATATATATATATATATATATATATATATATATGCAACCTCAAATGAATAAGTAGCATAAATAATATAAAAGCATTTTTATA
The DNA here is from genome assembly GCA_037127315.1 of Ascarosepion bandense. NCBI lineage: Eukaryota > Metazoa > Mollusca > Cephalopoda > Sepiida > Sepiidae > Ascarosepion > Ascarosepion bandense. The sequence continues at coordinate 3,013,350 of JBBBDQ010000941.1, forward strand.
TATTATTTAATATTAACTCCCTCGCAGTACTCATTATTCAATAAAGTATATTAATCATGATCATTGAGAATTATGCACTAATATATATATATATATATATATACCGACTTATTGATTTACCTTCGTTTCGTGCGTGCGTACGTGCGTGCGTAATCAGTGTGTCTGCGTTTTGCGGCTTTCTGTGTGTACAAGCAGTTTTTTTTTTTCTCGACAATATACAAATATTTAATTAGTCGAGGTTGGGTAGAATCTGCGACTAGCTTCTAAAAAAGCACCCATAACTGCCCCACCACCCTCACGCGCACGCGCACACACACACTTAGAAGAGACATATACTCGATGAACACGCTCACCCTCACTTATAACGAGAGAACGAGCGAGCATATTACAAACGCAGAAGCTTACACATACGTAAGACACATATAGACGAAGAACACGCTCACCCTCATGTACACCGAGAGAGCAGACCACACAAAGGCACACAGGCAGACAAGCACAGAAGCACGCGCACACACAGATGCACGCATAACAATATCCCGTAAGAGAAATGGGATGGATGACGAAGAGGTAGGGAGCGCTGCATCAGAGAGATAGAGCAGAAAAGCATTGTCCTGCTTATAAAGGAATGCCGTAATGAATCTGTTCATGCGAGATCAAGCCGATCTTGTCTGATGAGAAGCATATGTTTTTTTTTTTTGATTGTTCAGGATGTTTGTTTTTGAATAAACTCTTTTCAGAGATATTTAGGTTATGATAGAGACGGGAGCCTCTGGGACAGAAATCTTACAGAGAAAAAGAGACAGGGAGAAATAGAGAGAGAGAGAGAGAGAGAGAGTGAGATGTCCGCTACCAAGTGGATACTTGTCGGGAGGAGTGAGGAGAGAAAAGAAAAGAAGGGAGGAAGGAAGGAAGGAAAGAAAGACCGAAAGAAAGAAGAAAAAAGGGAAAAGGAAGAAAGGAAGGAATATAAAAGGAAATGCGAAAAAGAAGAAAAGAAAATAAACTGTCAAGATGAAAAAGTTTGACATAAAAAAGACGAAGAAACAAATAAAAAAAATTAAATAAAAATTAGATATTTAATCAAACATCTTAGAATTATATATATATATATATATATAAGTAGACAACGATAGATAGAAAAATAGATTTCAAACGCGCTATACGTGTTCCGATTGACACCAAATCGGTCGAGTTTCAATCCTGACCAGAAGCAAGTAGATGTCTAGCCACACTGGTGAGCTGTGATACACCGAAGCAGGCTTTTATATATATATATATATATATATATATATATAGTCTGTGTGTGTGATGAATAATTTGTATAAATTATACAAGAATATAAATAACACTGACGTCTTATTTTAACATATATATTTACCAAAATTACAAAAAAATATTTTAAAATACGAAAGAGTCAATTTATTCAATAAAATCAAAATTGGCTTCACCAACAGCCTCCAGTTGACTTCGGAATCTCCTGCATCTCTTCTGGACTGTATCCTTATTTAAGCTGGTGAATGCTACCAAAATCCTTGCCTTCAGTTAATCTTTGGTGTTACAAAGAGTTTTTTTTGTGTCTCGCTCAACTATGCCTCACACGTAAAAATCAAGAGGGTCGCAGGCTGAGGAATTATGTAGCCAGATATAAGAG
>JBBBDQ010000941.1:3020000-3065000 GCA_037127315.1 Ascarosepion bandense
TTAGTGAGGAAACCCCCATCAGTACTAGAAAGAGCGATAACAGTTACTGGACTTGAGAAACCTATTTCCTCGATAAAATATTTCAAAAGTAAGATTTTGTAAATTTCACTAGACTGCAGTACTGGCTGCTCGGTCAGTGATTTAAATGTTTCCTTATGCTAATAGCTGTTTCTTTATAAAGAAACAGCTATTAGATTAAGTCTACGTGTCTGAGCAAGCAGTAAGGATAATGAATATATCAATGGACTACAAATATAACTATGTATTATAACAATGTCTGGCACAAGGCCAAAAACTGGAGCACCCAGTTAGTTCATCAAAACTAGTTCCTTTTGTATTATTCTACGATGAGGCCCTCGCATAGACTTATATATTGCTATTTAATAATTTTCATTTAGTCTTGTAGAAAGTCACCTGGTATGGTTCAAGTTCACTACCGGAGTTATGACCTGCAAGTGGAGCGTGCTGTACTAATACCCATAGTGAAGTGCACTATTTTGCAGTATTTCTTATTATAATTATGTTATGGTAACACGCCTATTCCTCAGATAATGGGCTCTCCCTCCTATATTAATAAGAGTTAACAGAAAGTTAACTCAAGAAGTTCTTGGGAAGTTCATAAGAGTTCTTAAGAGTTCTATTGGAGTTCAGTAGAACTAATAGGAAATTGATATTAGTCGGCAGTTAGCCGAATACTAAGGAGTCAGCTTTCAGTGGAAGATTACCAACTTCCTAACATTTTGGGTGCGTTGAGTCGATTAGCAACCGACATATCACGATTATAACCTTCAGTGCGAAAACTACTCCACAACAAATTACATACAGAAGTATCAGCTAATTGGAATTTATCGTGCAAATGTGGTAGTTGTAGTAGTAGTAGAAATTATTATTATTATTATTATTTAAAGTCATTCAGTCAGTTAAATGCCATACGTGATACATGCGTGGGCGATCATGTCTCGAAAAAGAAACGACTGACTGGACAGAAGATTTTTCCACAGTAGGTTGCCATTACTTTTTGCGGTAGACTGATTGCCAACCAAATCTTCAGTACCCAATCTGTCCTGCTAATTAACACATAGAAGGAGTGGGGAGTGATGGATTGATACCTTCCCCAGGGGTATTTGCGCGTAAGTGAATGCAACGAATTCAACTGAAATTCGAACTAGGATCTCTGATTTCTCTCTTTGTGATATCCACTGCACCACAGCACACGTGACTAAAGCCATTACTTATATAATTATGATATAAGTACAGGGTGACCGAAAAATTCACATAATTTTCTAGTCTAATAACATAGCTAATTCTTGCTCAAATGGTTTCAAATTTTAATGAAAGTTTTCAGGATGGACTTATCTCCATGAGAATCTACACAGAAAATGGACCGGGCGGGCCAGTGATACTGACAATGTGCTTTTGAAATGACAAGGATGTCCACCTGACTTAACATTTTGTAGTTTCTCCACCCCATGGGGTGATCTGAGAAGACAAGTCCATATCCCCCTTTTTCCTACTAGCCGAGAGACACTTAATCAGGGAATCACCAAGGCGCTAGATATGTTATCAAAGACATGTTGTAGTGTGTTTGGTAAGAACTGGACTACCGACGTGTGTCGTGTCACATGTGATCCACATATTGAAAATTTGTGAAGCTTTGTGAAATCGCTTATAAAATCTACATCCCTTTGAATATCTTGTTTGGATTTTGATGAATAAATCTGTTATTGTTCAGCATGAAGTCTGTATATTTTCATTTACCTAAAATTATTCACCTGGATATCAGTTAGTTAAGTGTCATACCTGATAGATGCTTTGGGCAATCATGTCTCGAAAGAGACTTGACTGACTGGGCAGAAGTTTATCCCGCAGCAGGTGCCATTGCTTCCTGCGGTAGACTGGTTGCCAGCCAACGCTATAGAATCCAATCAGTTCTGTTATTTAACCCATAACTGGATTAATCCCATACGGATTAATATCTTTCCCAATGGCATTTGTGCGTAAGTGAATGCAAGGAATTCAACAGTAATTCGAACTCTGCTTCTAGATTTGTCGTTGCGGGCCGATATCCACTGAACCACAACGCACATACGACCTGGATTTAGTTACTCAAATATTCACATTTTGAATTATATCAATCTTTTGTGGACACTCTGTATAAATATTGTATCAGTATATCACTCTAAATAGATATATTCGCGTAATATTTATCTATCTATATATAAAATTCTATATATATAATTATATCAATCTTTTGTAGACACCCTGTATAAATATTGTATCAGTATATCACTCTAAATAGATATATTCGCGTAATATTTATCTATCTATATATAAAATTCTATATATATAATTATATCAATCTTTTGTAGACACCCTGTATAAATATTGTATCAGTATATCACTCTAAATAGATATATTCGCGTAATATTTATCTATCTATATATAAAATTCTATATATATAATTATATCAATCTTTTGTAGACACCCTGTATAAATATTGTATCAGTATATCACTCTAAATAGATGTATTCGCGTAATATTTATCTATCTATATATAAAATTCTATATATATAATTATATCAATCTTTTGTAGACACCCTGTATAAATATTGTATCAGTATATCACTCTAAATAGATATATTCGCGTAATATTTATCTATCTATATATAAAATTCTATATATATAATTATATCAATCTTTTGTAGACACCCTGTATAAATATTGTATCAGTATATCACTCTAAATAGATATATTCGCGTAATATTTATCTATCTATATATAAAATTCTATATATATAATAATATCAATCTTTTGTAGACACCCTGTATAAATATTGTATCAGTATATCACTCTAAATAGATATATTCGCGTAATATTTATCTATCTATATATAAAATTCTGTGCCTTTCGTTAGCCACGCACTCTAAAATAATCATACATTAATTGACGCCAAAGTTTGGGGAAAATACAAACAGATAAGTAGGTAAAAGGTACCGTTGATTTTAGTAGGATGCGTAACACATTACAACAAATTTTCATTAATCTTTTTCGAAAAAGTGAAAATTTAATAATTTTACATGCAAAATACTCCTACAATATTAATATATAGATTTTTATATACAATAATCCAGTTTCATGTCCGCCTTGCGTTAACGTGAACGATAAACAAATCACAAGGTCAAACCCTTCAAAAATTTGAAATTTGGTTCCAGAAAGAAATATTTACGCGTGGCCAGGTTTATGCTGCATGCTCAAGAGTAAGAAAACCCTAAAAATTTTTCATTCGCCGTTAAAAAAGAAAAAATAATTTTTTTCTTAAAAAATATTGATTAAATTGAAATTAAAATTAAATTAAATTAGAGAAATTATTAAGCCGTGAAAAAGGATTTTTGTCAAAGTATTTTTCAAACAAATCAGCTTATCTTAATTTCATCGGCTGGTTTGCAAAATTTAACAAAACGTAAAGTTTGTAAATCTCATCAAAAAATGTTAGCGATAACTCCAACAATACTAAATTTTCTGAAGATTTCAACACAGGTCAGTGTTGCAAAAACATAGTTCTATAAAATGTTCCTTTGTATAAGATCAACTAATGTAGTAGATAGTCATAAAAGTCTTCGTAGATAAGCATAATTCTGTAAGATAATAGATCTACTTAAATAAACGGGCCCACATAGGGAAACTTTTTTCATAGAATAATTGTTGTAGATTAGCATTTAATAGAACTTCAAGTTACGACATTTTTCAAACTCAAAACCTATTTATTAATTTCATCCATTTAGAACTGAGTTTCTGTTCATAAAGTCGATACATTGTAAAGCTAGCAGTATAGTCCTGCGTTGCTCGGGTGTAATGAAAGCTTTAAAACTAATTCATGGAGCTCAGACTCTTTGGACGTTGGCACGAAAGACTAAAAACAATAGTTGTTTCCAGTTCAAGCGAAATCGTAGACTGAAAGAAAAATGAATGGATGTAAGTCAAATTTTGATTTCCTGGTATCAATATCAAATAAGATTTTTCGTCGTAAACTGAATTTTGAAGGCTAAATATGGCCTCTGAGTTAATGGTACCATGGCTGAGACTAAGAACTACAATTATACCTACTTAGAGCCAAACCCGTAACAAAAACTAAAATAAAAGTGCTAAAGAAAATACAGACTTACAGGCAGATAAACAGACACAAGCACAAATATCTTGCGTTTTATATATATATATATATATATATATTGTTATTGTCATTCCATATATAAATAGTCCATACCGAAAAAATCTAAATTGGAAAGAAAAAACACCCCACCCCTATCACGTTTATGAAAACCTAGACACAGGATCAAAGTAAATACATGAATTAGGTTCACTAACAGCAGACATCAACCAATTAAACGATAGCCAACCATAAAAATGACCAGTCAACAGCGCCCTCTTTGAAATCCTAACCAAAAGATATACTCAACCGATAAAAAGATAAAACATACATTCCAACAAATAATACCATTAATCAACAATTTCACACTTACACACCAAATTCCTCAAAAGTCTAACGGTCAAAACGAGACATTCACTTAATTATCAATAACCCCAACCAACCCCACGACAACAACAAACTAAATATAAACAGAGAATGATTCCAAACCTTTATTTCCCCCGAAGAGGTGTTAAATCCAAACACTGAAACAATCATATGATTGTAGGGAAGAGGACATATATAGAAGAAATTATGTACATGTTCTAAAACATAATTTACAATATATATATATATATATATATATATATATAATCGATTATCTGCACTATTGTAAGAACTGCAACCTTGAAACTTCTGAATATTGTTTCTTATGTCTTTGTCTATGAGTGTATCAAATTTGATTAAAATCGGACCACTCCTTCTATAACCCGTTTTTTTCGATTATCGATTTTCGATATTTATCGAGGGTACTTCAACACAAACCCTAGCTAAGAACACTCGCAGACGTCTATAGTACAGCTGTGTAAATTTTCAAGAAAATCCGTTCAGCCGTTTCGGAGTCTATAGGTAACGGACACACACACAGACTGACACACACACACACAGACACACATACACATACACACACACAGACAGACAAAGTCACATTTATATATAAGTTTAGATAAATCCCAAACTTTAGATCTTGATAACTCTTTAAAGAGTTATCTTGACCAAGTTGTTATTTACTAATATCAAGTTTGAAACACTGTTTGCCTTGTTGATGCTTGCATATGTTTAATTTGTTTAAATTTTCTCAATTAAAAAAAACTGAATATTTTAAACTTTAAAATTTGTTGTCGGTTGTGCGGGAATTTTTTTCGGAAGCACATGAATAAACATTGGTAGTAATAATCATTCATGTTAAATAAAAAAAATGGATATATATTTTATTAATTTAAGAAATGGCTTGTAAATTTCAATGCTTGAAAAACGAAACTGCTATCAACTATCACAAGCAACCTCACAGGCCCCCACTAACCCTGGGCCAAACGAGTCTCCCTGAAAGCAATATATTGGGCCTCCTTGACCTTAACCAATTTTCCGACCTCAAGTGGAATCATTACATTGAGTCAATAGCATTGCTAGGTAGGTTGAGTCACTATGTCGGGCCAAGAGGTTTTTTTTTTCCGTTTGAATTCATCTTGCACATATACAAATCAACCATCTATCCGTGCATGGAATACTGCTGTCATATAAGGTCAGGCGCCCCAGTTGTTCATCTTAGTATTCTCGAAAGGCTCCAAAGGAGAATCTGTAACGTGACAAGTCTCGACTTGGCAGCTCGACACCAGCTACTTTCTCACCGGCGGGATGTGGCTTACCCCTGTCTATTCAACAAATATTTTCATGGCTTCTGCTCCGAAGAACTTAAGTCACTAGGATTTACTCATGCAACCAGACTGGCAACAAGGCCCCAACCACTTACGTTTAGATCAACCAAATGCAGACGTCAATTCTACTCCAACAGCTTCTTTTCTCGCACTCTCGCCTGTGGAACTCCCTTCCGTATACTTACTTTCCTGAAGGCTACAATTTCCAGGTATTTAAATACAAGGTCAATACCCATCTCTTATCCACTTGACTGCAGTTCTTTCTACATCACCCTGTATATCTTGTTCTATCTTGTTCTTTTCCTTTCTCTCTGCCTTAGTAACTGTTTTCATACCTGTGTTTCCGTCCTTCTCTTGCCCTTTCTCCGACACCCACTGTAACTGGTTCGTCTTTCTCTTCACTCTCCTCTTGTCTAAACGTTTGCTTTTATGTAGCCCCCTGCGCTTCAATGGCGGTAGCGCCTTGCCTGGGGTTAAACGATTTTAAAAAAATGTAACTCGTGTGTGTTTTATTTGTAATAAATATGTTTGTACAGAAATAGCCCGTTTTTTACGTAGAACAGTTTAAATGGTGTCAGACAGCATTTATGTTCATAGCATTCAATAGCTTATCGAAGAGCTGAGTTCCAGTTCAAGTTGAAATCGTTATATTCACATACGCGCAAATACCTTTGATAAAAGTATGAATCCATCTCTTCTCCCCCAGCTATGGGTTAATTAGTAAGATTTGTATCATTAATACCATTATTATCCAAAAATTAATTACAAGTAAGTACAACATGGATGTGCGTTGTGGTGCAAGGGATATGGGCTCGGAACGAGAAATCGAGTAACCGAGTTCGAATTCCAGTTGAATTCGTTGCATTCACTTACGCACAAATAACCTTGGAAAAGGTATTAATCTGTCTCTTATATCTAGTTATGGGTTATATAACAGGACAGATTGGGTTCTATATGTAGATTCACATTGAGATAAGTCAATACTACCAACTGAGCTTTTACATATTTTATTAAAATTTGAGACCATTTGAGTGAGAATTAGCTATGTTATTAGACTAGAAAATTATGTCAATTTTCGGTCACCCTGTACTTATATAATAAATATATAAGTAATGGCTTTAGTCACATGTAATGTGGTGCAGTAGATATCAGCTTGGAACGAGAAACCGGTAGCCTAGTTCGAATTTCAGTTGAATTCACTTACGCGCAAATACCCCTGTGGAAGATATCAATCCATCGCTTCTCCCTCCATCTATGGGTTAAATATCAGGACAAATTGGGTTCTATAGCCTTGGCTGGCAACCAGTCTACCGCAGAAAGTAATAGCAACCTACTGTGGGATAATCTTCTGCCCAGTCAGTCATGCCAAGCGTGTATAACGTACGTCATGTGACTGACCGACGTAAAAAATGTTTAAATTTTGGTGTTAAATGACCTATACAGTTTGATATGCCACGAAACAAAAAACAAATTAGCTGTGAAGATCTAAAATGGTGGAATGAAGGAATGTAGCTCATCGGAACATTTGTCTTAAAAATAACGATATTGTAGTGAAAGTATTTTCGTATTTCGTCTATGGGAGAAATGGTCGCACTGTGGAAAATATTTATGAACATTTGACATGGAAATAGCAATAGAGCAGTGAGAGTTTGGCTGTAGGGTGAAAAATCATCACCCACAAGACAGCGTAGATGCTTTCTCAATTATGCTCCATACATAGCAGTCCAGTAGATTGAGATCTGGGGAGCTAAGAGGCGAAATGTTAGGGCGTTATGTAATCCAATAAATGTTCCACCATCCATTTCTGCATTATTTGAGCCTTAGGTGATGGTGCCGACTTATGCCGAAAAACATAATGTCTTTGGTTGGGTACATTGTCGATCCATGAGTTAACCACAATTTCCAGAACATCTATGTAGGCAGCAGAGTTTACATTGAGACCTTGTCGAAAAAAGTGAGGAGGCATCGCATGTCCTTCATTGGTGAAAACTCCCAAAACCATGACAGTTGCAAGAAAAAGGTGTATGCATTACTCTTGGAACTTCTGAAGGGTCTGAACATAACCATCTGTTTATTTCTTCTGTTTATTTCCTAATCTTGGTCAAAGTTTTCCTCGTCTAAGGACTTTGTAGAAGAAGGATCTAGCAACTTTTAAAAATCATGCTATTTTCAAATTCCTGTATTCATCATTTATAGCCATGATAACTTCGTGCTTCTTCATTTCTTGGGTAAGCATAGAGTCTACCATTGATAATTCTGAAATATAGAAAATATAATGTCAAATAATATGCTTTAGTAAAAATAATATGTCCTCAAATATTATACGCACCCTGTAGTAATAATTTATGGTCCTGGTATACGCTTCTTGGAGTCGGTGCCATGTTTGGACGGATCTCATGCTTTTGATCGCGATAGACTGGAAATGCTAAAATGTATATGATTTGTCTTACTGAATTAAGAATTGCAACAGAAAATAGGTCCTGGGTATGACGGTAAACTGCATCCGGCAGCAAGGCCTCTGATTGGGAGGTTGTGAGGAGCATGGAACCACCTCTTAATTGCTGTTGTTCCCAGGTCCACAAAAATCTGTCAAAATATAAAGACCTGGAAATGGAAATAGCAAAAATGTGGAAATTGAAAACAAGTATCGTACTAGTGATAGTGGGTGCGTCCTCCAGGTCTGGTGGTTGGGTGCAGGACTAACAATCTTGCCCCGTAAAAAACAGTTTGTTACAGAAACAGCAACAAAAAAATTTGCTGCCCTATGCACCATTGGGTTTGATGGATAAATGATGATGATGATGATGATGATAGTGGGTGCTCTGGGAATGATAAAAAATGGAACAAAACAACACATTGAATAAATCACTGGAGACCCCAAGCTAAGGGATATACAAAAAATTGTTTTGTTAAGTACAGCCCACACACTAAGTAGAACTTTGTCTATGTAACGCTAGGGATGTTATGGAGTTATGAAAAAAAATGTAATGGAGCCATAACAACACACCACAACCTGACTTAGGTCTTCCTGCAGACTTGGTAGGTAGTACGACCATAGCAGAAATAATTTATAATGAAAAATAATAATAATAATAATAATATGAACATGACGGTGGCGCTAGTCGTATTCAGAGCCATGGGAACAGTTTTGGTAAGTCCCATGAATAGACTGAAAATTATGCAAATCTTGTGAGAAATCGTGAGCATAAAAAGAAAAAGAATAAAAAAAAATAAAAATAAAAATAAATGCGAAGAACAATCTTGGAATACTGCCGAGACTTGTTCCTTCCATGATAACCAGTAAGGACATTAATCCACTACCAATGAGATTGCTCAACGAACACAAATATTCATAATAATATGTGATTCTTTAAAATGAAATCAAAATTTATTTTTTAAATCGTAATTTTTCTTAATTAAAAATGTGTTTATTGCATCAAATATTCCCCCTTGGCCTCTTATTATTCAGCTACCATCGTTGAAAATTTGCCAGTTCCATTCCTTAAGAAATACCCATTCAAGAGCCAATAAATTCATTAAAGGCTTCTTCAATTCGATTCAGTATGAGAAGTCCTTGCCCGCAAGGAAATAGGCGAGACGCTTGAAAAATGAGGATCCGGTAAGAGAGAGGCTGGTTTAATCAGCTTCGGTGCAATCACGTTTTCATGTTCAACGGAACAAAGTTTAATATCATCTCGCAAAATGAGGACTAGTGTTATCAACGAGCGAAATTACACCTGATCATTGAAAACCTCTTATATACATAGATACGAACGCATCCCTATTTCTACTCTCAAATGTTATAATGTCTACTTTTGCCCAACCGGTTTGGGCCGAGATCATCGAAGTTGTATTATTATTATTATCATTATTTTATTGAAGGAGCAGAACGCCCAAGATTTGGGGCAAATATACGAAGCACAATGTGCCCATTATCATATCCTATTTGATAAAAATGATAATGTTTAGAATCATGGATTGACTTAAAATATTCTTCATTCAGTTACACTGTAGAGGCTACTTCCACTGTGGCAAAAGTGGGTGGGGCATTTCCTGCCAGTGAAAGACAACAGTGCTTGAACATAAAAGAAATGAATGGTTTAAAGCGATCTATGTTAAAAGTCGCAAAGATGAAAGTGAGTTCAAAATAAAAATAAAGGTAAAAAGATCAGTGTTGAAAATCAAGAAAAAAAAGAAGGGAAATTAATTATCAAAAAATACTCTAAGAACTTGTGTTCAAAGTAAAAAAAGAGAAAATAAGAGAAAATAAGGTCATTGTTCGAAGTCGAAAAGGGTGAAAATAGATCAGTTTTCAATTTAAAAGATGGTAAAATATGAGTGTTCAAATATAAAAATACTTTTAAAAAGTGTTCAAATTCAAAAAGAGTAAAAGAAAACAACTTTTAAAGTTTTTTTTAAAAACTACAAATAATAAGAGACATTAGTGTTCAAATGTGCAAAATAGTAAATATGGGGAAAGAGCTCACCTTTGAAGTCAAAAAGAGTAAAAGATATCAGTATTCAAAAGTGGAAAAAGAAAACGAGATATGTGTTGAAAATAAAAATGATTACAAAAATACAAAGTTCTAAGATCAAAAGCATAAATGAAGAGAGCGTTCAAAAGTACAACTTGAAAGGGATCAGTATTGGAAAGTCAAAATGAGAAAATAGATTAGCATTAAATAAAAAAGAACAAAAGAGATCAATGTTTAATTGTCAAAAGTTTAAAAGTGTTCAGTGTTCAAATGTCAAGTGTATTAAAGCCATCATAGCTCAGCAGTCAAAAAAGGGAAAATGATATCAAAATTTAAAATTCAAAAAGGGCAAAAGAGATGTGTTTAATACTCAAAAGTTTAAATGTGTTTAGTGTTCAAATGTCACGGGCGTTGAAGTGATCGGTGTTCAAACGTCAAAAAAAGAGAAAAATGTTGACAGTTCAAAAGTAAAAAAAGTAAATAAAACCAGTGTGAAAATTCAAATAGGGTAAAAGTAAACTGTGTTTAAAAGTAAAGAATATAAAACAGTCCAGTCATCAAAACATAAAAACAATAAAAGAGACCAATGTTCAAAGGTCAAAAATGAGTAAAGAGGTTAGTGTTCAAAAGCAAATAGGATAGAAGCATTAGTGCCAAAATAGCAGAAAAAGAAAACATCATCCATGTTAGAAATCAAATATGGTTTATAGAAAAAGAAAAGTGTTCAAAATGGTTTGAAATAATGTTAAAATGTAAAAAAAACTGCAAAGAAATCAGTGTTTAAAGTCAAGAACGTTTAAAGTGATAGTGTTAAAAGGCTAGAAAAGATTACAAAAAAGAAAATGTTCCAATGTGACGATATTGAAAAGCAAAATAAAAGACATGTCATGAGTGTTAAATATATAAACTTGTTTATAAATGAAACTTTGTCTCTGTGTGTGTGTCTGTGTGTGTGTCCGTTACCTATAGACTCCGAAACGGCTGAACCAATTTTCTTGAAAATTAATACAGTTGTACTATAAGCGTCTGCGAGTGTTCTTAGCTAGGTTTTGTGTCGAGATAAATATCGAAAATCCCTAATCGAAAAGATCGGGTTATAGAAGGAGTGGTCCGATTTTAATCAAATTTGGTACACTCATAGACAAAGACATAAGAAACGATATTCAGAAGTTTCAAGGTTACAGTTCTTAAAATAGTGCAGAAAATCGATAATATATATATATATATATATATATATATATATATATATAAGGCAAGATGTTTGTGTGTGTGTCTGTTTATCTGCCTGTATGTCTGTACTTTTTCAGCCCTTTTATTTTAGTTTTTACTTCGAGTTTGGCTCTAAGTAGGTATAATTGTAGTTCTTAGTCTAGGACATGATACCATTTACTCAGAGGACTTATTTAGCCTTCATAATTCAGTTTACAACGAAAAAACTTATTTGATATCGATACCAGAAAATCAAAATTTGACTTACATTCATTCATTTGTCTTTCAGTCTACGGATTCGCTTTAACTGGAAACAACTATTGCTTTTTAGTCTTTCGTGCCAATGTTCAAAGAGCCTGAGCTCCAGGACCATGGATTAGTTTTAAAGCTTTCATTACACCCGAGCAACGCCGGGTTATGCTGCTAGTAAAAACATATAAAAGAACGCAGTGATCACATTTCAAAATGTGTAAAAGAGTTCAATGTTTAAAAGTCATAAAGAATGATGAAGATCGGTATTCAAATAAAAAAGGATGAACGAGGTTACTTTTGAAACTAGAATTTTTTCAAAGTGATTTCTTTTTTTTAAGGCTTATCAAATTGGTTTACTTAATGTCATAAAATATTTTTAAATTTTAAAAATTATTTTAGTGAGGAGATAACATTTTACAGATAAAAGTCCTACTAATTAAACTCACCGCCTGGTATTCCCAAGCGGTCACCTATCTAAGTACTGACCAGGCTCAACTTCGGTGATCGAACGAGAACCGGTGTATGCCGTAAGCATATCACGTTGACGGATGTGCCTTGAGGTGCAGTGGATATCGGCTTGGAAAGAGAAATCGGTGAGCCGAGATCGAATTCCAGTTGAGCACCCTGCATTCGCTTAAACACTGGTACCTTTGGGAAAGGTATTAATGCGTCACTTCCCTCCAGTTATGGGTTAAATAACAGGATGGGGACTGGAGGCAACCCATCTCGTGTTGGTGTCATAGTAAAAAAAAAACCTTGGTAGCCCTGGCGAAGCATCAAGTATTCAGCTATTTGACAAGATATGAATTTTGCTACAAAACTGCGCCGGGGTTCCAAATGCACAGGGAATACTGGAGGGGTTCTATCTCGGCCAATGGCCGCAAGACGACGACGACGAGATTCATACCTTGTCTAAGGTTCTTTGCGAGTAAGCGTTCATAGCAAAACAGACTTGAATTGGAAATTCGGCTCTTGTTTCTAATTCCGTGATGTGACACCATCGGAACATTCAAGCTTACATCAACTGGTATTCCCGAGCGGACACCCAACTAGAAATTGATCTGGTTCGACTTTTCTTAATTTCGCAGATCGTACAAGAATCGGCGTTTCAACGTGATGTGACCGAAAGCCTTGAAAGTCAAAAAGTATAAAATATGTAATATATAAATTTATATACAAACTCGAGTATATTTTAAATGTAAAGTCAATAGGCATCTCTTATCTCACTAACTCGCATCCTTTCTCTCAAGCCCTTTTCTCCATCCACTCCCCCTCCATTACACCGGTATTCTAATCTATCTATTACCCTCCTCCTGACATCCCCTATAACTCACCCCTCTTTCTCATCACTTTCCCCTATGTAACCCCCTGCGCAATAGTGGTAGTAAAACTGCCTTGCTTGGGGTGAAATGATTAAAAAAAATATGCTGTGTTTAACTTAAAAAACGGTTAATAAATATGTGTTCAATTATTTTTTTAATTAAAATTGATTAATTCTCAAAATATATTTGTAATCAAAATTTTAAAAAATCAGTGCTCAAAAGTAAGAAATGTAAAAATAATTACATTCACACACAAAAAAAAGTAAAAATAATGAGTTAAAAACAGTTTAAACGAGATAAGGTTCGAAATTCAAAAGAGGAAAAATTCCAGGGTCAAAAATAATAAAAAAAGCGTAAGAGATCAGTGCTCAGAATTCAAAGTATCATGGGGAGCAAAGCGACTCAGTTAAAATGTCAAACAGTATAAAAGTAGTGAGTTTTTGAAAGTTAAAAGTGCAACAGAGATCAGTGTTCAGATATGCAAACGACAAAGAGATCAGTGTTCAAACATGAAAGAAGATCACAGAGATCAGTTGTCAAATATGAAAAAGATCAAAAAGATCAGAGTTCAAATATGAAAAATTATCAGAATTCACTGTTCTAATATGAAAACGATCAAAAAGCTCATTGTGCAATTACGAAAAAGATCAAACAGATCATTGTTCAAATATGAAAAACTTAAAGAAGATCAGTGTTCAAATAACCACAATTAGTGTGCAAATGTCAAAAAGCAAAAGATATTAGTGTTCAAAATAAAAACTGTGAAGGTGATCAGTGTTGGAAAATCAAGACAGGTAAACAAAATTAATCTTCAAAAGCAATAAGAGAAAAGATAATAGTGTTCAATAGTTAAAAATGTGAAAAGAAATCAGCTTTCAAAATGCAAAAAAAAGCGAAAATAGATCAGAGGTTAATTTTAAAAAGGATAAGAGAGATCAGCGTCTTAAACTGGAAAAGGTAAAGAAGTTCAATGTTTAGATAACAAAAACTTTTTAAGATCGATGTAAAAATGTCAAAAATCATAAAGGGCATCAGTTTTCAAATGTCAAGTGCCATACGTGATACACGCTTTGGGCGATCATGTCTCGAAAAAAACACGACTGACTGGACAGTAGATTTTCCCATAGTAGGTTGCCATTACTTTTTGAGGTAGACTGATTGCCAACCAAAGCTTCAGTACCCAATATGTCCTGCTAATTAACCCACAGATGGAGGGAGAAGCGATGGATTGATACCTTCCCCAGGGTTATTTGGGCGATCATGTCTCGAAAAAGACACGACTGACTAGGCAGAAGATTATCCCACAGTAGGTTGCTATTACTTTCTGCGGTAGACTGATTGCCAACCAAAGCTACTTTACCCAATATGTCCTGCTAATTAACCCACAGATGGAGGGAAAAGCGATGGATTGATACCTTCTCCAGGGTTATTTGGGCGATTATGTCTCGAAAAAGACACGACTGACTGAAAAGAAGATTATCCCGCGGTAGGCTCCCGTTACTTTCTGCGGTAGACTGGTTGCCAGCCAAGGCTATAGAACCCAATTTGTCCTGATATTTAACCCATAACTGGAGGGAAGAGACGGATTAATATCTTTTCCAAGAGTATTTTTGCGCAAGTGAATGCAAGGAATTCAACTGGAATTCTAACTCGGTTCCCCGATTTGTCGTTCCGAGTCAATATCCACTGCACCACAAAGATGAGAGTTCAAAATTCAAAAAAAGTAAAATATAATGATGTAGAAATGTAAAACAAAAATGATTGAAGAAAACCATTGTACAATATTAAAAATTGAAAAAAGAGTCCATTGCTCAAATATAAAAATTCATACGAGTGCTTCAAAGATTAAAAATAATCAGTGTTCAAAAGTCAGTCAGTTAAGTGCCATGCATGATATAAGCTTTGGGCGATCATGTCTTGAATGAGACATGATTGACTGGGCAGAATATTTGGTTGCCATTGCTTTCTGCGGTAGACTGGTTGCCAGCCAAGGCTATAGAACCCAATATGTCCTCTTATTTAACTCATAACTGGAGGGAAGAGACGAATTAATACATTTTCTAAGAGTATTTGTGCTTAAGTGAATGCAAGGAATTCAACTGGAATTTGAACTCGGCTCCCCGATTTATCGTTCCGAGTCGATATCAACTGCACTTATAACGCTTATAGGTTACAAAAGTAAGTTATCATAAATGAGTTAGGCATTGAAAAGTAAAAAAAGGTAAATAAGATCTGTGTTCAGAAACCAAAGTGATTAAAAATGTTTAGTGCTCAAATGTCAGAAGGGTTAAAATAGATCAGTGTTCAAATATAAGAAAGTGTGAAAACAATCGTAAGTATTCAAAGTTCAAAAGGACTAAAAGAAATTGATTTCTTTAATTAAAAAAAAGGCATATAATAAGTTAAAAATTGTGCTTATTCGTGCAGTGGATATCGCCTAGGAATGTAAAATCGGAGAGCCGAGTTCAAATTCCAGTTGAGTTCATTGCAATCACTTACATGCAATTACCATTAAAGAAGATATTAGTCTATCTTTTCTCCCTTCAGCTATGGGCTGAATAGCAAAACAGACTAGTTTCTCTAGCATTGGTTTCTCTAGCCTCGGAGGATAAAGGGGTTTGCATAGGGGCAAAACCCTACCTGTAAAAAACAAAAAAGTGACAGAAGACTCGTTGACTCCCTCGTCGATGGCAAGGGGTCGTCAATGGCCTATGATCCACTGGGAGTGATGGGGTTTAAAGAAAAGATGCACCCTAGTATGAAGAGAACGTCTACATTGAAATAATGTTTAGATTTCTTCTCAACTCACATCATTTCACCCTCAACATTAGCAAACTTAAATAAAAGAGAAATATGTTCAATTTATAAAAGTTAAAATATGACCTCTCTCGTCGATGGTCTGAGGTCGTCTATCGGTTATACTCTACTTGGTGCGATGGTGTTTAAACGTTATGTCAAAGGTTTGAGTTAGAGTTTTGTTTTAACGGCATATAAACCTCTGTGGGTTATTTAATGCCAAAAAAGTGGGGGGGGGGGTTAAGGTTTTTTGTTTGTTGTACAAATATAGTGAGAAGATTGATTTAGTCAGATTTTAATACAATTTTTTTTATTCTTTTTTATTTTAGAAAACTGAAAATATCTTCTAGTTTTATATTAAAAAATGTTTTGCTGAGAATAATTTTTTTCCTTCAAAAATATCTTATGATTTTCTTTAAACATATATTGTTGGTAATACTTTTCTTTCAAAAATGTGTATTTTTTTATACAAGTCTATTTTTATGTATATATGTTAATATAAGTGTATTTTTATACTTTCATAATGTTTTGACCCCAGTTTTGGGATTAGGGCCCTAATAGGTGCTACCACTCCGGGTCAGGGTGGACCTGGGAACAACAGCAATTAAGAGGTGGTTCCATGATTCTCACAACTTCTCAATCAGAGGCCTTGTTGCCGGATGCAATTTGCCGTCATGCCCAGGACCTAGGTCAAAGGTAAAAAACAAAAACTGTGCAAGAGATTCGTGTTCAAATTAAAAAGGTGAAAGTGATCAGTGTTTAAATTATAATGTTCAAATTCAAAAACAGCAAAAGAATACTTCCGCTGGAGTTTCACAAGTGCTAACTAGTCCTTATATTCCAGTCTTGACAGATTTCAAATGCGTACGCCCGAATTTGTAGAAGATGGCTTTTTTCACTCTACGACTTCTTTCTCTCAGATGAAGCCTACCCTTACAACTCGACAGGGTTAGGGTTACTGTTTTTACGGTAGATGATCAAACGAACGACATTCCTAGCTTCCATGAATTTAAAACAGATTATGGACTATGATAGACTCATCCTTAACCCCTTCATATTTCATTGGTAAGGAGGAAGTTCCACTGAGAGGGCTTATTCACCAGAACATTTGGGGAACAGACTCCTCATGGGATGCTTCCCTCATTACTACATCCTTAAACTGTGGAGTGTCAACCGTTATTTATCCTATATATCTCCCTCGTATTCACTTAAACGTCCCTATAACATTCTTATTTAGTAAGTATCTACCTTGAGTTAATCATACGCTTTTTGGTGGGAAGAGGCGAACTATAATTAAAGATCATAGTATCAATTATATTTATAATATAAAAATTTAGTATAAATGATATTTTATGATCATTTTTTCCTATATTTTTTTTATAATTGTCGTCGCCCAAACAAAACATTTTACTGTCATTGTTTTTCAGGAGGTTACATAGGAGGAAAGTTATGAGAAAGAGTGACAGGTTATAGAAGGAGTGTCAGGAAGTAGGTAAGAAAATGATGACTATAGCCATAAAGTGAGGGATCATTTTATATATTGATTGTTATGTACAATTGATCCCCCACTTTATATCCACATTATAATATTATAGAATTTTTTTTATAACCATATCGTCCAAAGCAAGGCATTTTACTGCCACTGTTTTTCAGGAGGTTACATAGGAGGAAAGTTATGAGAAAGAGTGACAGGTTACAAGGGGTGTCAGGAAGAGGGTAGGAGAAGGATGAGAATACTGATAAGAGTGGAGTGGACGAATAAAGGAGCATGAGAGAGAGAGGATGCAAGTTAGTGAGATAGAAAATGGCTATTGACTTTACATTTGAATTCTTGAAGCAAGTAAACGGAAGGGAATTCCACGGGTGGGAAGTGCGAGAAAAGAAGCTGATGGAGTAGTAATTGCGCTTACAATTTATCGGTTTCACAGTTAAAGGGTGGGACCTAGTTGCTAATCTTTTGGCTCGAGTAAATTCATACATAGTATGTACCAGTGAGCTAAGTTCATCTGAGCAGAAGCCATGATAATATTTGTACAAAAAGATATAGGGAAGCCACATTGCACCTGTGAACATATAGTAATAATAACTATTGTCGTTTTTCTGACACCAGCAATTATACCAAATCGTATATTAGTGGAGTTCATTTTCCACTGATAGTATTTGTAGCATTGCATTCTTACGGGGATGAATCAGTAATTACCGGAACTAATTTCCTGATACCATTCATCGTTGTCTTCCTCCCCACCCTCATGTATATATTTGAAACCGATGATAAAAATATTTTTAATAACTGATAAATGCATTCACTTACGCGCAAATACCCTTGGGAAAGATATTAATCCATCTCTTCCCTCCAGTTATGGGTTAAATAACAGGACAGATTGGATTCTATAACCTTGGCTGGCAACCAGTCTACCGCAAAAAGCAATGGCAACCTACTGCGGGATAATCTTCTGCCCAGTCAGTCATGTCTCTTTCGAGACATGACCGCCCAAGTGTGTTTCACGTATGGCACTTAACTGACTGTTATACGAGTAGTAGTAGCAGCGGACATAGTAAAACTGGTGTTGATGCATATATATACATATTTCTATATAATGCAAGATTTTTGTATTTGTCTGTCTATCTGTCTGTCTGTATGTCCTTTATGCAAATCCAGAATTTTTATCTGATTCTTATCAATCTTCACATAAATATTGAATATGTTTCCGGTCAGGTCATAGGCTACTTATTTTTTTTTCAGTTTTCTCCCAATATTTGGTTAGGTCTGATCAAGATCAGGATTTCATCCCTTTTATCGTTGTTCTTGCTGCAGAATTTGCTTTAACTTGGTAAAATTACAGTTTTTAGTCTCAAACATTATTAGATTTTTTCAGAAAATTCATTTTCCCCGATATCGGAAATCGATACGCCCGATATTCTACCGAATCTGATCAAAAACCGATATTCAGCCATCAATATGGCGCATATTTTCTAATTTTACTCCCGATAGCTACGATAAGTTTTCATGGACATACTTAGGTTAGTTTATCCTTGGATGACTTATTTGACTCCGATATTAGAAATTGATATCCCGATATCCTATCGGATCTGATCA
Organism: Ascarosepion bandense; assembly: GCA_037127315.1. Classification (NCBI taxonomy): domain Eukaryota; kingdom Metazoa; phylum Mollusca; class Cephalopoda; order Sepiida; family Sepiidae; genus Ascarosepion; species Ascarosepion bandense. The sequence continues at coordinate 3,038,990 of JBBBDQ010000941.1, forward strand.
AAATCAGGTTTTCAGCCCTTTTATTTTAGTATTTGCTCCGGGTTTTGCTCTAAGTAGGTATATTTGTAGTTCTTAGTCTCAGTCATGATACCATTTACTCAGAGGACATATTTAGCCTTCAAAATTCTGTTTGTGACGAAAAACTTATTTGACATTGATACTGGAAATCAAAATTTGACTTACATCCATTCATTTTTCTTTGAATCTAAGGTTTCACTTTGACTGGAAACAACTATTGCTTTTAGTCATTCGTATCAACGTCCAAAGAGTCTGAGCTCAAGGGCCATAGATTATCTTTAAAGTTTTCATTACACCCGAGGAACTCCGGGTTATGCTGCTAGTATATACTAACAATAAGCGATCTGTTTCATGTAGTACTACCAGTATTAGTAGTATGTCTAATATATAAAAAAAATACTCAAAAAAGAAATATTTAATTAGAAATAACTAAGGCAATTCTGTCTGAAATGCTAGGATGAGGAGCTATCATGATTTACAATTGGATTAATGCCCTCATTATAATAATATAGATGAATAAATAATTGGTTCTTGAACTGAGGGAAATAATAATTGTGAGTTCAATTAGTGAGAGAACAATAAATGGGCAATGCTCAAAATAAAAACGATATATCTCAAGATATGGAAAAAGGAACAATAATAAAATCCTACCGTAGATTAAATAAACGGTTCGACAGTCACCTGAAGAAGGCCGGAGGAACATCGACCGAAAGGACCTGTTAATACCTATAAAGATGAGGATATAAGTACGGCTGTAAATAATGAAAATGATAATAAAATATATGTTGCAGAAGGCCGGAGCATATATATACCACCCATGGTAGAAACCTATGTCACATAATAACTCGTTTGCAAATGAAATCTCATTCAATAATGAATTAGGTCACTCTGGCTATTGGAGTATGATACATCATACGCTAAAAGTCTGACTTTTTCTACCAAGCGCCCATAGCTCAGAGGTAGAACCGCTGAATAACGCCAGTTCGGTCGTATTTCAATCCTGGGTTAAAAGCAATCGGATGTCTAAATGTACTGACTAGCTGTAATACAGCGAAACAGGTCTGTCTGTGGATGGCTATATATATATATATCCAGGTGAAAGAAACCAACAGGTTTACAATTTCGAGTTCTCCGGCATTTACTTTTTTTTTAATGTGATCATTAAAACAAATATTGTAGAGCACAATATAATTAAATTTGTTTTTTTTTTATTTAAAATTAATATAGTTTATATTACAACACCGAAAATTCTATATTTCGAGATTTTTACCTCGTCATCAGGCTATGTCAGATCATTGTTGTGAAAATGACTTTCATTTGAATATAAGAAACAATTATTTCTTATATTTCTATGTGGCAATGTAAACTATATTAATTTTAAATAAGCAAATTTTATTATATATATAAGTGGATGTGTCTAGCCACACTGATGAGCTGTGATACAGCGAAACAGGCTTGTATGTGGATGACTAATATATATATGTCTCATCAGGTGTTCAGTCATCAATTACTACTAAAAACAAACAAGACGATGATTAAACTTCGAAATTTCTCTTAATCATTCAGTTAAATGCCATACATGATACGCGTTTTGGACGATCATATCTCGAAAGGGATATTGCTTACTGGGCAGAAGAATATACCGCAATAGGTAGCCATTGCTTTCTGCGGTAGACTGGTTGCCAGCCAAGGCTATAGAACTCAATCTGTCCTAAATGGAAGTAAGAGACCTTTCCCAACGATTTTTTTGCGTAAGTGAATTCAAGTAATTCCTTTTAATAATATGCAGAAATAACCACTCTTTGCCTGATAAATGTCGAAAGATCAGAAACTTGTGTAGCAAAAACATGAAAAATAAAATCCCAAAATCCCTTTTATAACCAAAAACATTTGCGGTCTCTTTTTTCTTTCAAATATACACTTTTCTCTTGTTCGAACAACTATAACTTATATATATATATATATATATATATATATATATATATATACAGACACAGACACACAGACACAGACACAGACACACAGACACAGACACACATACACACACACACACACACACACACACACATATATATATATATATATATATATATATATATCCAGTATATATATATATATACTGTATATATATATATATATATATATATATATATCCACTACCGTCCACTTCAGTTTAAAAAATGATGCATTTCATACTATTTTTAGTATTTATTGCCAAGTAGATAGTTCAAAATGAAAATAGAATAGTACTTTTGTTAATACTGCACAATAACATGAGCATCAAATGAACTCTTCTCGTATCCGGTTGTTGTGCTCTCTTCCCTATGATTGTCTCTTCTTTTTATTTGCTGGCGAAAGCAAAGGCTTCCTGGTTTCCTTGTAAAATTTTGCAAAGTAATATTAACAAAAGAACCATTCTATTTTCATTTAGAATTATCCACTTGGCAATAAATACTAAAAATTGTATGAAACAAATCCTTTAAAAAAACTGGGTTTGCCTAATAATTATGGCCGGTAGTGTATATAGTTTTACAGTCTGCAATATTTATGAGTAACGTTACTCAATCCCAGTGGTAGGCGGGTTGTGCAAATATAAATGTGGATACTGAGGTCAACAAGTATCAACAGTCTAATTCATGCGTGAACGTAATCTTCTCGCCTGAATGCACGCACACACATTCACACACACACACACACAACCACACACACGATCATACACACAATCACACACAATCGCACACACAATCTCAAACGCACAATCACACACACAAAACAAAATCACACAACAAATCAAACACACACAATCACACACAGAATCACACACACACAGAATCACACACACAATCACAAACAATCACAAACAAACAATTGCACACAATCTCACACATACAATCACACGCACACAATCTCACACATACAATCACACACACACACAATCACACACACACAAGCACACACAGTCACACACGCACACGCAATCACACACAATCGCACTCACAATCTCAAACGCACAATCACACACACAATCTCAAACGCACAATCACACACACACAATCACACACACACACAATCACACACACACACAATCACACACACAACCACAAACAATCACAAACACACAATCGCACACAATCTCACACATATAATCACACACACACAATCGCATACAATCAACCACATACAATCACACACACACACAATCACACACACAATCACAACGCACACGCAATCACACACGCAATCACACACACACACACACACACACACACACACACACACACACACACACACACACGCACATATCTATATACTTGATAAGATACAGAATAAATTGAAAACATTTATCGTGTTCCGCGCTTTTCTTTAGCTTTATCAGAGAATGAGATATGAGGAAAAAGAACGAACAAACTCTGATATTTTTACTTTTGTGTTTTGGATTTTTATTAGTTAATCATGTTTCATGTGCACTCGATTCTTTCAAACCAGTGTTAGTATAATTTGTGGCATTGCGATTTCAAAGTGTATGCGTGGAGTGGGGGGTGACGGGTCTATCCGAAATTTAAAGAAAATATAAGATTCCAAACTTATTTGATCCCAACTTATCTTTTCTGAAAATATAAACTACTTCACAAACGTATATTATGCGTATTTCTTCTTTAAGGCAAATATTATTAAAAACAACAAACATTTTACGTCGATTTAATTTCGCTGATCAATTTGAAGATGTTAAAAGTGAGAGTCCTTTCCACATTGCAACAGTTCTGATGAAGAAGCTCTCTGAGTACAACCCATTCTTTACTTATAGAATATGAAAGGAATATGGACGAGTTGACTTAGAGTGCGTGGCATGGTAGGCTTTAATTGTTAAAGTCTAAACTAGTGTAAAATAAGAACGTAGTTCGTACTAGCATCTTCCATAAAAATAGTGATAGATTAGCGAGAAAGTTGCCATGTTTCGTCTGTTCCTTTGTCTCGTCCATACATTTATATCTTTAAATCTATACAGCAAAGAGGCTTTTTTTATGATGGAAAAATAGGTACGACATTTACCCACTTTGCTATTAAGCTATCTTCAGAGAAAGAAGACAATTTTAGAATGAATAAATCAATAGATATTTAATAAAAATATCTAAAAATTAGTCTCAAACAGATCGCCAGAAAAATGCGACAGAAATTTCTTTCCAAACTAATAGATTTCATACACTATAAATAGATTAAACATTGTCTTGTGTACTTCTGTTATATATTATCTGACCTCGTGCGAAATTTCGCACAGAAGTGTATTTACATTGAGCAGGTGTTATTAAAAAAGCAAAAATATGCAAGCTGGATAACAAAAGAAAATTAATATTGTTTTGTAAAGAAATATTGTTTAGAAAAGTTAAAGAATGCGGACGTCGGATGACGAGGCAACACTTTCCAGGAGAATTTGAGACAAAAATCTTTTTGTAGCAAAATTGTTTCGATAAAACAGCGTTGCCAAGGTTAGATAATATAAACCTCGAAATTGTTATTATTAACAATGTGCCTAAAACATGACGTGTGCAAAACGAGATTCAACCGATATATATTTTGGAAGACGTTGAGAATGATTCAGCATTTGAGATGGGAAAACAAACCAAGAGGGACACAGGAAGAAGAACAGAGAACGAGCGGGATAAAGGTTTGGCGTACCTGATTCCATAGTGTTGGACAGTGAAACGCAGTTCACCCTGACCCGGGGCGGTAGCACCTGTTAGAGTCTCAACTATGGGCAAATAGTTTATCCCCAAAACGAGGCGAAACACTATGAAAGTATAAAAATAGACTTTTATAGAAAAATATACATTTTTAAAGGAAAAATATTACCAACAATAAATTTTTGAAGGAAAAAATATTATCAGCAATACATTTTTAATAGAAAACTGGAAGACATTCTAAAGTAAAAAAAAGGTTTTATTTTTTTCGTTAAAATCTGAGTAAATCAACCTTCTCACTATAACCGAACATTTAAAAATACCTTAAAATACTACTTTTTAGCAGTAAATAACCTACAGAGGTTTTGATATGCCATTAAACAAAACTCAAATGCAAACTCCATAGGATAGACTCCAGAAGGAATCAGCTCAAAAGTGGAGGTGTTGCAGACTTAAGGAGCTGGTTAATGTTTACTTTATTCGGCCTTGTGTCATACTTAATGAAACTTCAGCTTACAAGTTTTATGCTGAATTATCATTATCATCATTATCAGAATTATCAGAAGGTTGGTTCTCGGCAGGCTGGAATATGTGGAATTGTGTAGAATAATGTAAAAATAAAAATATACATTTTTCATTCGAAAATAGAAATTTATTAAAAGGAAAGATTAACATAAGTTGTAAAAGTTAATGTGCAATTAGAAACGTTACTAAGAAGTTAAGGGTAGAGTTCGTGTTCAATGAGAAAGTTAAAGGTATCAAAAGTTGAAGAAATTGTTCGTAGTAGTAATTGTTGAAAGTGTATCTGCGTACGTACGTATGTATGTATGTATTCAGTAGGGATGTCTTTGGATGGAGAAGAAGAAGTAAAAGGAATCAGTATAGAGAAGGAAAGAGGATGACAAGGTGCGACATGACCTATGTCCGGGTCGGTTGAAGTTCTCCCGTTAGATTTTAGCAGTGTTTCTCGATGCTCCCATCTAAATCTCTCTCTGACTGACTGACGCTAATGAAATCCTTTTAATGTAATCTAGGTTTTTCAAGCGAAGTCCTTTTTGGTCTCATTGGTCAAAAATCAATTTAACACCTACTTACGGTTTCTACTTTTTCTTTAAGCAGATTCTCAATCCTTTTCTATTTGGGAAAACCAGGATTTCACACGTCATTGTGAATTCTTGCAAAAGTTAAGAAGGTTGATCTAAATTCTTAATTTCTTATTCACTACATTCTCTATTCATACTTGCCTATTAATTTGTAGACGATACTACAAGCGTACTATTTTTTAATTTCTCAATACCAAAATTACAGACAGAAATTACATCAAGATGAAAAAATTTAAGTTTAAATTTAAATTTTAAAAAAAACCCAAATAATTTTAATTCGGAGAGAGGAATTCAGAGTGGGTTAAAAACAACAACAGCCCAATTATTACTTGGAATATCGTTGCTAAAACCAAATCTTTTAATGGAAAAGGAGAAAGATGTAACTTATGTCTTTTAGAAATACTTACTCTTACAAATCAAGGCTATATTGTAGATCTTATGCATTCCCTTATCTACATTAACGATCTCCCCGATGTAATTACGATCACAAGTATGCATATACACTGACGACAGTGCGGTTTACTCTCTTCTCAATCAAAAATCTGCCGAGGCTGACAAAGCAAACCTCGCTGCCGAGCTTGAAAAGGAACTCCAATCCGTGGCGGACTGGGGTAAGAACTTTTTGTAAAAGGGAAGAAGATAGTTAATTTTAATTCTTAATTTCTTATCCACTACAGTGTTATGCAGGAAGAAAATGTTGTTACTGACACATGTTATCAAACGCACAAGGTAACAAATGCATGTCTTGAAATGGATTGTGCTATTTGGATCATGTCACCAAGATGTCTAAGTGTTTTTCGGTGTGTTCCGCAGGATTCAGTATTCAGTGTGTTCCAGTGTTCTACAGTAGCGATTCTCAAACTGGGGGAAATTTCCCCCTGGGGGGGATTTGAAGCTACCAGAGAAGAAATAATGCTTTCGTGGCTAAACTACAACTGTGTTCCGCAGGATTCAGTATTCAGTGTGTTCCAGTGTTCTACAGTAGCGATTCTCAAACTGGGGGAAATTTCCCCCTGGGGGGAATTTGAAGCTACCAGAGAAGAAATAATGCTTTCGTGGCTAAACTACAACTTGGAAGAAAAAAAATAAAAATAGAAAATACATCATTCTTTGAGCGTTTGAGTTACATACTTAGTGGAAAAGACTTTGAAAGACCCATTGAAAGAGGAAATCATCACTCACTTTGATCATTTGGAGGACGAGTTCAAGCGGTTTTTTCTCTGTTATCAACACTGAAGACATTTCAAAGAGGCTGACAAGAAACCCATTTATATGTCAGATGGATGATGCCCCTGAGGACATGCAAAATGAGTTCTTGGAGCGCAAACATAACTCTTCTCCCAAGGATAAGTTTCGTGCACAATATCTTGAAGAATTATGGGTTAATATGCCTAGAGCATACCCACAACTGAGCAACAAGTCATTGAAAATCCTGTTTTCCACAACCTACCCTTGTGAGTCAGGATTTTCTACTTTACTCACTTTCAAGCCCAGAGCACGAAACTGAGGTGGAATGTGACATATGTTGCCAAAACTAACCCTGATATTGATACACTGGTGCACAAGAATCAGCATCACCCTTCTCACTAATTTAATTCTTAAGTAGAATAGCAAACAAAAGTCCTTTTATTTGTTACTAACCGCTCTCTGTGGTTATGCTTAGTTGTTACTAACTGCTCTCCATCCACTTTACTCTGTAACTATAAGTTTATCGGTATATTTGTACATTTGAAAAATAAATTAGTAAATAGTCTCAGTGTGTTTTAACTGTTCTTTCTCTCATACACATGAAGGGGGAAATCTGGACGGTTGAACTGGATGTCGGGGGAAGTGACAGAAAAAGTTTAGGAACCACTGTTCTACAGTATTATTATGTATTATTTAAAGGATTCGTTAGTGCAATGATTTTACGCAACGATACCGAAATATTAGGTTGTCCCAAAAGTTCGTAAACACTTGCGAAATGGGTGTAGCACAATCGAGACAAGCGATGGGTTCAGAAAGAGCAAGAGACACCGTCGGTTCAAAACAAGTCATGTTGTGCGTTTGGTGGAATTTTGAAGGAATCGTGCATTTTGAGTTGGTTCCGAATGGTCGTGTCATCAGTGCCAAACTACTGTCAGCAACTTGAGCAGGTCTACGAAAAGTTGAAGCAAAAGTACCCGGCTCTGATCACCCGAAAGCGCGCTTTGATGCAGCAGGACAATGCCAAGCCACACACCGCCAGGAAGACCAAAGACAAGTTTGAAGAGCTGGACGGCGTTGAGGTTCTGCCACATCCACCCTACAGTCCTGACTGTGTTCCATCAGATTATGGCCTTTTCCACTCAATGCAACTCTTTCTGAAGAGCCACCGATTCGACTCGCTTGATGAAATCGAGGAGGCGTGTCAAGAATTCTTTGATTCGAAGCCGGCTGAATGGTACTTTGACCAGATCCGAAAGTTTGCAGATCGATGGAAGAACGTCTTGGAAAATGATGGTCTTTATTTTGAGCAATAATTTTTGTTGTATTTGCGAGTAAAATTTTAATTTTTTGCAAGTGTTTTCTGGTAACCTTAGATTACTTGGCGAGTAAAATTTCAATTTTTTGCAAGTGTTTACAAATTTTTGGGACAACCTAATATTATAACTCTCAAATAGCTTTACCAAAAGTTCACTGCAGATTAACATTACAAAAACCAATGTTATAGAAATGGCGACAAAAATAACGTTAACTATGACGTCAGAACGCATCTATAGACTCGATATAACCGTTTCACTCCAGGTCGGATGAGAAAATAATGCAGGATTTCTTGACTTTCTCGTTACAATGTTCGTTATTGTTTAAATTTGGAGGTACTGTTACGCTTTATAAGTTGTACCAAAGAAATATGATTGACCATAACACTGAAACATAGAGTTTACTACTAGCGAGTGTTACGAGGAAAGAAGGGGAAGGTAAGGTATCAAATATCTTTACCCAATTAAGCTAGCCAAGTAGATTAAGTGCTATACTTTGGGGAAATCCTCAAATGTGTATATAAAGAATAAGTTTTTGTTTGGTCAATGGAAAAAGGAGTCGGCTTAATTCTGGACAAAGAAGTGAGAAAATGCGTTCTTGGATACTGTCAGCTTACAGAGAGAGTCCTCTTTGTCAAACTGAGAGGAAGACCCTTCAACATATCTATCATAGTAGTTTATGCACCAACAATGCAAAGCACTGAGGAAGAGATAGAAACATTCTCCGCCATGCTGGTCAATGCCAAGGCTCAGTGCAAAAGCCAAGAAATCAGAATAATAATGAGTGACTTGAATGCCAAAGTAGGCAAAGAGAAGGAAGGAGACACGTCCGGCAACTTTGGATTAAGAGTTCGGAACGAACGAGGAGAAAAATGGGTCTAATGGTGCACAGCAAATGACCAGGTAATAACTAACACCTGGTTTCAAGAACACCCATAACGTCTATTGACATGGAGGAGCCCAGAATGTGAGACGAAGAACCAAATAGACTATATAACCATAAACAGGAGGTTTAGAAACGCAGTGGTGCAATGTAAAACCTACCCAGGTGCCGACTGCGGGAGCAACCACGTCCCAGTCATCTGCAAACTAAGGGTAAATCTTCGGAGAATGAAGAAGCCTAGCACGGCACCAAGACTGATATGCAACACGCTCGTGAATGACCTCAAACTGCAGAAAGAATACACTAACAGCGTGAAAAACAAGTATGAAGAAAAAATTGGACACTGACATTCCAAATGGGACTCACTAAAGGAAGCGATGGTGGCATCAGCAAGCAACGTTGCCCCAAAGAAATCAGACGTAGAAGAAAAAAACGAGTGGAAGAGATCCTTGACATGATGCAAAGGAGACAGAAAATGATGCCAAGACATGGAAGAGAGTACAGGAAACTGCACAAGGAAATAAGGAACAAATGCAAACAGGCAAAAGAGGAATAACTCAACGACAAATGCGCAGAGTTAGAGAGCCTGAGCCGGACTAATAAAGAAGACATGCATAAAGAGATAAGAGAACTTACAGGACAAAAAAGCCTACTCCTCAACAGGATGTATAAAAGCCAAGGATGGAACGATAATACTGGAGAAAAAGGAAATACTCAAGTGATGGGAAGAATATATAGAAGATCTTTTCCACGACAAAAAAGAGCAACCGATAATACGCAAAGATGTGGACGGACCGGAAATATTAAAGTCCGAAGTGGAAGCTGCAATGGCCAAACTGAATAGAAACAAAGCAGCTGGTCTAGACGACATTGTAATAAAACTGCTGTTAGCCCTGGAAGAATTCGGCATAGAAAAAATTACTGAATATATAAATAAAATAAATATTAAATAATATTACAGAGACGTTAGAAGTATAGAGTCAAATTGGACATTAGAAAGAATCGGAAGCCATTTCTAAACAGGAAATACAACATAAATCTCTCCTTCTGCTCAAACTAAGAGGATTGTTAACTGCAGACTAGTCAAAACTAACTACAACTATGTTTTTTTAATTAAATAATAAATAGAATTTTAGAGTTTTAAGCGGGAACGTTAGAAAAAAGAGTTGAAATAGATTTTAAAAGCAACCGGAAACCCAATCCTAACCAGGAATTAAAGAAATAAATCTCTTCTTCTTCTAAGTGCCTTGTCTGTTCAGGACGTAGGAGATCATGGCTCTCCACGTTTCCCTATCCCTGGTGGCTCTTATCACGCTTTCTTCTGTAACACCACGCAATCCACCTGCTCAGGCCCTTCAAATATGTTATCTGTTGCTTTCCTCTGTCTCTTTTTCCCTCTATCAGGCCTGTTAGTATCAGGTTATCCAAACCCTCCTTTCTCATTCCATGTCTCAGGAACTTTAGTTGTCTCTTCCTTATGCTCAATATTAATTTCCTTTTCGTTTCCATCCTTTCCAAAATCTCATCATTGCTCACATACTCGCTACTCCTCTAAAAAAAATAAAAATAAAACATGAACCAGTTAATAGGTGAACTTATCTAATCTTATTGAGAAAAGAAATGTAAACAACTAGTAAATTAATTATCGGAGTTTTACGCGGGGCGTTAGAAAGATAGAGTTTAAGTAGGCGTTAGAAGCAACCGGAAACTCAATCCTAAGTAGAAATCAAAGGAATAAATCACTACTCCTCGTAAAAAGCAGGGAGTTATATGAATCAGATGATAGGTGAACCTAACTACTCTTATTGAGGAAAGAATCGTAAATAAATGTTCAGTGTTTTAGGCGGAGACGTTAGATGAACCGATTTGAGGTAGACTTTAGAAGCAACCGGAAACCCGATCCTAAACAAGAATCAAAGGATAAATCTCTACTCCTTTTTACAAGACCAGAGTGGAACTTGAACTAGATAATAGGCGAATCTATTTACTCTTATTGAGGAGAGAAATATATATATATATATATATATATAAAATTTCAGAATTCATGCGGAGACGTTAGATGTATAGTGTTGAATTAAACTTTAGAATGAACGGGAAACCCCATTCTAAGCAGGAAACAAGGGATAAACATTTACTCCTGTTCAACAGATCAGGGAAGAGTATGAACTGGACAATAGATGAACCTGTCTACACTTATTGGTGTTTTAGAGTAGCGATAGGCTTTCGACGTTTCTTTTGTGGAAAATGAGAAAATAATACGTCGCTCCCGTACATTTCCAGCCCAGATACAGCAGCAATAATCCATTATTCCGGTTTTGCTCAGTGATCCGTACAGACATCTTCATCTGATTGTTGTGGGATCTCCCCTTTTTCTATGATAATGGACTCGACTTAAGTATACATATACTCCATAGAGAGATCAGCATCGATCCGTAAAACATCATAAGAGATTCGTAGGTTACCGTAAGATACCGAAAGATACCGAAGTTGCACAGAGAATACAGTAGGTATAGTACCACTGAGCTCCACTCAGCCAGAATAATATTACACGGATATACTATTTCCAACACGACTTCATTTGAAAAATTGTATATATATATATATATATATTTTTTTTTTTCTTTACTAATCGTATTCTTGGATTACTAACCTGCGTTCCAATTTGTATCTTTACGCTTAATATAACTTATTTTACTGTCTCAAATATCTGTTTTTGTTGTTCATTATTTTGCGCGGTTTCTCACCCGGAATTCACAACACTGATGTTTATATTTTTGCATTTGATTGTCTGTAACAAATATAAAATGTTTATCACTGCCGACTTATAGAAAGATTCTTAAAATCTCAAAAGATTTATCAGTATGCAGACGTCAGCATTGTATCAAATCTTCCGAATGGTCTCTACTATCTCACCTTCTTCAAGGTTAGTTTTACCGTCATCTGTGCTGCAAATCCTTTTGCAACAAACCTTTTGCTCCCTAGCTGTACGCACTTAAAACAACCCCATTTAATAGCCCTCTATTTTGGGTGATTTTTTTTATCATTTGACCCCAATCAGAGCAATAAAACCACTAAGCCACAACGAGGTTACTGTGAAACAATAAGAATGTTTTTTTTTAAAGGAGCGAGAACAATAAAAGAAGAGGAACCAAGAAAACTATAAATGAAGATTGAAATTGCATTTACATTTTTGAAAATGAAGCCGGAGAAACGTTCCACAAGCGAGAACTGCAAGAAAAGAATATCTTAAAATAGAACTGGCGGCTACATCTAGACAATTTAATTGTAAATTAGTGGGATGATGTTAACTGTATTGTACTATTTAAATTCATAAAGTCTGAGTACGTTTGATATTTTAAGCGAAGCTTAGATGTGTCACAAAACCGACAGTGTGGAGCACTAAGCGAGTATCGATCTCACTGCTCAGTTATAACTTATCTAGAAAGACAAGCTCGTTATCCACTACACCGCGTCGAAGTGCACCAAAAATCTAAGTACTCGAAAGCAAAGTTGGTAGGAAGAGTTACCATGAAAGTATTTATAGAAAAAGTACAGGGAAGATACGTTACAACGGTGGGAAACTTACTGAGACTTAGATGCCAAGTCAGGACCTATAGTATGGCGGATTTTTCTTTAGATTTTATCAAGAATCTCTAAATATAGAGCAAGATCACCTGACTTTTTGTGGCTGCACAGACGAATGGAATACTTACAAACATTGATGATAGATTTTGGAGAGAAAAACTGTCTAGTATGACTCAGTAAATCATCTTTCTTAGCAGCAGACCCAGCAAGTGATTCAATATAATCTAGCCTGAGACGGAGTAACGAGCCACTTTTATGGAAGTTATCTGATTGAAGGTAAAAAGGCTTCTCTCGGATAATTAATAGAACATTTGAGGTCGTTTAAATTAACAAGTCATTCCTTGCCCAAGTTTGCAACAAATTTTGGGTCATTTTATATATCAGCTGCCAATTTGACCTTATGAAATCGATCAGGCTTACTATTAAGACAGGAGTAAATAACTGTGTCGTCGCATAAATAGCGAGTAGCGAGCTAAAGATATCTGGAAAGTTGTCATGGTGCCCTCCTACGAGGAATGGACTCTTCCTTTTGTGATTACCCGCGTGACTTCCGGAAGGGCAGTTAGCAGGGGCAGTTAACGGAAGCAGTTAACAAAGAGCAGCTAACAGAGGCAGTTGACGACAGCTACTAGTCAGGCAATAAGCAGCGTAATGATACTTTCGGACTTACTTATTTCTAGTTACTTATTATTAACACTCCCTTTGATTATTTTGTTTCTTGTTATGCTTATATACTCTTATAAACCTACCTCCTGTGTTCAGAGCCTTACTCCCGGCACAGATCGGTCACTACAACTCTGAGGCGAAGTTTCACCACAATTCAACAACAAATTGGCGACGAAGATGAGAAAACAAATATTTCGCGACAGTGTTTTGCGACAAATTGGGCGAGAAAGATTCGCAACAAAAGTCACTGACAAAAATTTGGGAGAGCGTCGGTCCAAGGATAGAACCTTGGGTGACACTTGCAAAAAAGGTCTAAAAAATTACTATTCAGAACAAGTTTAATTTTTAATCTGCTATATTGTAATCATTATAAATAAGTAATTGTTTTGTTAATCAGTTTATAATTAGATAAACTTGTTTCTTCAAATAAACTCATTTTACACTGAAAATATTAACTACGTCAGCAGTTAAATCCCACCTTAGTCTTAAAAGAAACTGAACTATGTTGGCATTTTTAAAAGTAAAAAAATTACTAATTATAATATTAAAAAATGCTCCCATCCTTTAACATTTTGTCTCTTTTTCAAAGTCATATATTTCTAAGAAATCCCATCCGCGTTTTTCTTCGTCTTCAGGACGTGGGTGATCATAGCTCTCCACAACTTCTTTCTATTAATAAATAACCAGAAATGAGAATCAAGGCTTCAACTGTAGCCATAAGAAAGAAGAGCAGCGGCGTCTGCAATATTAGCATCAGCAGCCGGTAGGATAGAAGACCATTAAATTCCCCAAGTTCCATATTTGGAAATATAACATGAAACATTAGCCTAGTAGGTTCAAATGTCGGTTCCTGAATTTGGTAATGCAGTCGCTCGGTCCTCCTATATGGTATTGAATGCTGAACAACTACCTCCCAGAAATTTGGTTCTACAGAAGGATACTGAGAATATCGAATAACAAAAAAATTTAGAAAAAATGGAAACAAAACGATGTATAAAATTAGAAAGAGACAACTGAAATTTCTGTTGCGCATAATGAGTAAAGAAGGCTCGTAAAATTTAATACACACAGGGCATGTTGAAGGTAAAAAGGACTGAGGAAAGCTGGGAATAACCTGCTTAACGAGCTTGTGTTAATGTGTAGAAAAACAGGGATTACGATGTTGACCATGTCCACCATAGTTTATGAATATAGAATACAGCGCAGTACGTAATTTGTTCAATGAAACAACGTCAAAGATTAACACTAATGTGTTAGACACTTAATTGAATCAAATCAGATCGCCAATATATCGCCTTTTATACACGTCACATTGAATATTTTGAGCCTTCTGATTGGTTAAGCCCTCTTTTGGTGAACTATCAAATGAGTCAGCTCATGGCTGGCTCACTAGTATACAAGTGTAGCCAAAACCCCAACATAGAGAAGATAGCATAAAGATAACCATTGATGAGAGACAGAGAGTTGTGAAGAATTTCTAGGCATAGCATAATCGGTCTTAATTGTAAAGGTTTGAACAGAGGGAAGTAAAGAAAAGTACCTCATTTAAATAAAGGAGCGATAGATTTGAGACGTCGCTTCCGTTGGAAAGTGACTGATGAATGGGGGGTATGCTTTCCCTGACAAGACCACATAAACGATTGTGAGCCCTATCGAGGCCAGAAAGTGAGGATTTAATGACATGTTTCCTCAAATGTTCAAAAAGTTTCCCAGATATATAGTTGACACAAGCACTTCCGTGATTGTGACAGTCTTAAACCCGGTTCTATTGTTTGTTCTTTTGCTTTTTTTTATTCTTCAAAGTGTCCCTATTAATATGTGCCCGACTATCGACTTACAATTCCATATATACTTCGGTTCGTGAGTCAGTTATTAATATTGTTCTTTTTTAATCATTTCACACAATGTAAGGCAATAATACCACTAAGATGCAAGGAGTTAATGAATGTTACAGAATATGAGTAAAAATACTCTTGAGGATAGAGAACAATAAACTAACAAGAATTACGAAAACAGAAGATAACGTTTGACATTGTACTTAAATTTTTAAAGATCTCTGTTGACTGGGAAGCATTAAGCCGGAAGAGAGTTCCACAATCAAGAAGTGCGAGAGAGAAAACTGTTTGCATAGTGAATAATTTTTACATCTACCCATATCAACTGTAAAATGATGAAAGCTTGCTCCTAATTTAGTAGTGCACTTAAAATAATAACGTCTAGATAACATAGAACAGAGTTCATCAAAGAAATTATCATGAAAGTATTTATTAAAAATTTACATAGGGAAATTACTTTACAGCAATGGAAAAGTAACTGAAGGACAGATGCCAGATCAAGACCAATAACTTTGCAGATTCTTTTTTATATTTTGTAAAGAATCTCTAAATATATAGGAAGAGCACCAGATCAGATGTGGCAGCAATATTTTGAGCAAGTATAAGGCATCCAAATGATTTTATTAGCCTAGCTGAAATATAGCACAATGCCGAGAGGATGGGGCATCAAATAATTTTCTTAGTTTAGTTTAGATGTGGCAAAAGACCGAAATTATAAGGCATCCAAATGATTTTATTAGCCCAGCTGAAATATAGCACAATGCCGAGAGGATGGGGCATCAAATAATTTTCTTAGTTTAGTTTAGATGTGGCAAAAGACCGAAATTATAAGGCATCCAAATGATTTTATTAGCCTAGCTGAAATATAGCACAATGCCGAGAGGATGGGGCATCAAATAATTTTCTTAGTTTAGTTTAGATGTGGCAAAAGACCGAAATTATAAGGCATCCAAATGATTTTATTAGCCCAGCTGAAATATAGCACAATGCCGAGAGGATGGGGCATCAAATAATTTTCTTAGTTTAGTTTAGATGTGGCAAAAGACCGAAAATATGAGGCATCCAAATGATTTTATTAGCCTAGCTGAAATATAGCACAATGCCGAGAGGATGGGGCATCAAATAATTTTCTTAGTTTAGTTTAGATGTGGCAAAAGACCGAAATTATAAGGCATCCAAATGATTTTATTAGCCCAGCTGAAATATAGCACAATGCCGAGAGGATGGGGCATCAAATAATTTTCTTAGTTTAGTTTAGATGTGGCAAAAGACCGAAATTATGAGGCATCCAAATGATTTTATTAGCCCAGCTGAAATATAGCACAATGCCGAGAGGATGGGGCATCAAATAATTTTCTTAGTTTAGTTTAGATGTGGCAAAAGACCGAAATTATAAGGCATCCAAATGATTTTATTAGCCCAGCTGAAATATAGCACAATGCCGAGAGGATGGGGCATCAAATAATTTTCTTAGTTTAGTTTAGATGTGGCAAAAGACCGAAATTATAAGGCATCCAAATGATTTTATTAGCCTAGCTGAAATATAGCACAATGCCGAGAGGATGGGGCATCAAATAATTTTCTTAGTTTAGTTTAGATGTGGCAAAAGACCGAAATTATAAGGCATCCAAATGATTTTATTAGCCCAGCTGAAATATAGCACAATGCCGAGAGGATGGGGCATCAAATAATTTTCTTAGTTTAGTTTAGATGTGGCAAAAGACCGAAATTATAAGGCATCCAAATGATTTTATTAGCCCAGCTGAAATATAGCACAATGCCGAGAGGATAGGGCATCAAATAATTTTCTTAGTTTAGTTTAGATGTGGCAAAAGACCGAAATTATAAGGCATCCAAATGATATCGTTAGCGTAGTTTGATGTAGCAGAATACCGAAAGAAATGGGGCATCTGCACTACCGGCCATAATTATTAGGCCACCCCAAAAATGATGTATTTCATACTATTTTCTGGTATTTATTGCTAAGTGAATAACTGCAAATAAAAATAGAATAGTTCTTTTGTTAATACTGCACAATAAAATGTGCATCAAATAAACTCATAAATATTTAATAATTACCTATATTGCAATTTCATCAATGAAAAAATGAAAAAAAATTAGGGTAATTCGCACGAGTTCATCTTTGCTTCCTTGACTTGTAAAATTTTACAAAGTAGCAAAAGGACCATTCTATTTTCGTTTGACAATAAATACTAAAAATAGTATGAAATACATCATTTCTTTTAAAAAAAACTGGGGTTGCCTAATAATTATAGCCAGTAGTGTAAATAATTTTCTTAGCGTAGATTAGAGTTAGCACAAGTCCAAAACTATGAGGCATTAAAATGATTTTCTTAGCGTAGTTTGAATGATGCGTAATGACGAATAAATGGGGCTTCGGAAGTATTTCCACACTTTAGTGTAGATATACCACAAGACCGAACGTATGAGGCATCCAAATGATTTTCTTGCCGAACTTAGAGGTAGCACAACGCCGAAAAAATGGGACATCCAAATGATTTTCTTTGCGTAGAAAATGCGACACAGAGAACCGAAGGAGAATTGGCATAGCAAAAGACGCGTTCCAGAAGCTGATTAAAGTATTAAGAGACAGGAAAATTTCGCTAGAAACAAAGAAAAGAGTAATGGAATGCAATGTGATGTCAGTTCTACAATATGGCAATGAATACTGGACAATATCCTCAAAGATGAAGGACAAACTTGAAGTAGCTGAAATGTGGTTCTATAGAAGGAGGCTGTGGATATCAGGGTTCGAGAATGTGAGCAATAGTCAGGTTTTGGAAAGGATGGAAACGAAAAGGAAATTAATATTGAGCATTAGGAAGAGACAAATGAAGTTCCTGGGACACGCAATGAGGAAGGATGGCATGGAGAATCTAATACTAACAGGCCAGATAGTGGGGAAAAAAGAGAGGAAAGCAGCGGATAATATATTTGAAGAGCTTGAGAAGGTGGATGACAGAACACGGGGGATGCATGGTGTAACAGAAGAAAGCGTGCTAAGGGCCACCGGTGATAGGGAGACGTGGAAAGCCATGATCGCCTACGTTCTGAAAGGACAGGGCACATAGAAGAAGAAGAATGAAAGAGTCAAAAGTTTCTATTTGCCTATTTAATTCCATGAGTTTCTCTCTAAGGTTTTAGCTGGTCGGCAACTTTTCGAAAAGATTCTTACGGCTAGATACATAAATGCTTGAATCAAAGCCGGAGTTGATAATGTCAGCAAATCCTTTAAACAACTACTCTTTTCCCAAAACTTATTTTTATAGAAACAAAAGAAGAAGAAGAAGAAGAAGAAGAAGAAGAAGCTTAGATGTAGCCAAAGTCCGAAAGTATGGAGCATACAAATGATTTTCTTAGCGTACATTAGATTTAGCACAATGCCGAAAGGATGGGACGTTCAAGTTATTTTCTTAGTTTAGCTTTGATGTAGCACAGGACTAAATGAGGCATCAAAATGATTTTTTAGCGTAGCTTAGATATAGCACGAAGGTGAAAAAAAGAGGCGTCCAAATGATTTATTTAGCCTTAGATTAAGCCTCTAGGGCCATTCGTATCATATTTGATACAGTATGAAAACAAGCCTTGAAAGAAATATTTTCCTGAAAAATTTTTTAAGAGAAATATTTTATAAATTTCAAATGAAAGCAGTACTGACTGCTCAGTCAATGAATACCAAATGTTTCCTTATAGGGAAATACCAAATGTTTCCTTATAGGGAAATACTGTATCAAATATGATACGAATGGCCCTAGAGGGTTAAGTAGTAATTAGTGGGGGATCTGTTTATTACTTCATAACAATATAGAACTGATCCCCCACTTTATGCCCAGTAGAAGCCTTAACCCTCTAGGGCCATTCGTATCATATTTGATACAGTATGAAAACAAGCCTTGAAAGAAATATTTTCCTGAAAAATCTTTTAAGAGAAATATTTTATAAATTTCAAATGAAAGTAGTACTGACTGCTCAGTCAATGAATACCAAATGTTTCCTTATAGGGAAATACCAAATGTTTCCTTATAGGGAAATACTGTATCAAATATGATACGAATGGCCCTAGAGGGTTAAGTAGTAATTAGTGGGGGATCTGTTTATTACTTCATAACAATATAGAACTGATCCCCCACTTTATGCCCAGTAGAAGCCTTAACCCTCTAGGGCCATTCGTATCATATTTGATACAGTATGAAAACAAGCCTTGAAAGAAATATTTTCCTGAAAAATTTTTTAAGAGAAATATTTTATAAATTTCAAATGAAAGCAGAACTGACTGCTCAGTCAATGAATACCAAATGTTTCCTTATAGGGAAATACCAAATGTTTCCTTATAGGGAAATACTGTATCAAATATGATACGAATGGCCCTAGAGGGTTAAATGTAGCACAACACCAAAAGAATAAGGCATACGACCGATTTTCTTAGCGTAGATTGGATGTAGCCCAATATAGATGTAGCACAACGCCGGTAGGAAAGACCATTCAAATAATTTTATTGTTTAGATTAAATGTAGCACAAGATGGAAGTATGAGGAAACCCAAATGATTTTCCTAGCGTAACACAAGGAATTTTCTTGGCGTAGCAGTTGTAGTACAATGCCGAAAGGATGAGGTGTACAAATGATTTTCTTGGCGTAGGTTTGATGTAGACAACGCCCAAAGGATGGGACAACCAAATGATTTCTATATAGCACAACGCCAAATGGATAGACATTCAAATGATTTTCTTAGCTTAGCTTAGATGCAGCACATGACGGAAGTATGAGGCAACCAAATGTTTTCTTAACGAAGCCTAGATGTAGAACAATAGCGAAATTATGGGTCATCCCAATAATGTTCTTTGCTTTGCTTGGATAGAGAACAAGATGTAGAAAACAGTATGTGGCATCTAATTGATTTTATTAGTGTAGATTTGTTGTAGAATTTGGCCGAATGTATGGCGCACTCAAATGATTTTCTCAGCTTAGCTTGGATGTAAAACACGGCGGAAAAAATGAGGCATCCAAATGGTTTTCTTAGCGTAGATTTGTTGTAGAAGTTGGCCGAAAATATGGGGCATACAAATTAATTTCTTAGCTTATCTTGGATGTAGCACACGGTCAACAGGATGAGGCATTCAAATAATTTTTAGCGTAGATTTGTTGTAGAAGTAAGCCGAAACCGTGGGGCATCCAAATGATTTTCTTAGCGTAGATTTGTTGTAGAAGTTGGCCGAAACTGTGGGGCATCCAAATGGTTTTCTTGCGTAGATTTGTTGTAGAAGTTGGCCGAAACCGTGGGGCATTCAAATCGTTTTCTTAGCGTAGATTTGTTGTAGAAGTAAGCCGAAACCGTGGGGCATCCAAATTGTTTTCTTAGCGTAGATTTGTTGTAGAAGTAAGCCGAAACCGTGGGGCATCCAAATCGTTTTCTTAGCGTAGATTTCTTGTAGAAGTAAGCCGAAACCGTGGGGCATCCAAATCGTTTTCTTAGCGTAGATTTGTTGTAGAAGTTGGCAGAAACCGTGGGGCATTCAAATCGTTTTCTTAGCGTAGATTTCTTGTAGAAGTTGGCCGAAACCGTGGGGCATTCAAATCGTTTTCTTAGCGTAGATTTGTTGTAGAAGTTGGCCGAAACCGTGGGGCATCCAAATCGTTTTCTTAGCGTAGATTTGTTGTAGAAGTTGGCCGAAACCGTGGGGCATCCAAATCGTTTTCTTAGCGTAGATTTGTTGTAAAAGTAAGCCGAAACCGTAGGGCATCCAAATCGTTTTCTTAGCGTAGATTTGTTGTAGAAGTTGGCCGAAACTGTGGGGCATCCAAATGGTTTTCTTAGCGTAGATTTGTTGTAAAAGTAAGCCGAAACCGTGGGGCATCCAAATCGGTTTTCTTAGCGTAGATTTGTTGTAGAAGTAAGCCGAAACCGTGGGGCATCCAAATGGTTTTCTTAGCGTAGATTTGTTGTAGAAGTAAGCCGAAACCGTGGGGCATCCAACTGGTTTTCTTAGCGTAGATTTCTTGTAGAAGTAAGCCGAAACCGTAGGGCATCCAAATCGTTTTCTTAGCGTAGATTTGTTGTAGAAGTAAGCCGAAACCGTGGGGCATCCAAATGGTTTTCTTAGCGTAGATTTGTTGTAGAAGTAAGCCGAAACCGTGGGGCATCCAAATCGTTTTCTTAGCGTAGATTTGTTGTAGAAGTAAGCCGAAACTGTGGGGCATCCAAATGGTTTTCTTAGCGTAGATTTGTTGTAGAAGTAAGCCGAAACCGTGGGGCATCCAAATCGTTTTCTTAGCGTAGATTTGTTGTAGAAGTTGGCCAAAACCGTGGGGCATTTAAATCGTTTTCTTAGCGTAGATTTGTTGTAGAAGTTGGCCGAAACCGTGGGGCATCCAAATCGTTTTCTTAGCGTAGATTTGTTGTAGAAGTAAGCCGAAACCGTGGGGCATCCAAATCGTTTTCTTAGCGTAGATTTGTTGTAGAAGTAAGCCGAAACCGTGGGGCATCCAAATCGTTTTCTTAGCGTAGATTTGTTGTAGAAGTAAGCCGAAACCGTGGGGCATCCAAATCGTTTTCTTAGCGTAGATTTGTTGTAGAAGTAAGCCGAAACTGTGGGGCATCCAAATGGTTTTCTTAGCGTAGATTTGTTGTAGAAGTAAGCCGAAACCGTGGGGCATCCAAATCGTTTTCTTAGCGTAGATTTGTTGTAGAAGTTGGCCAAAACCGTGGGGCAATTTAAATCGTTTTCTTAGCGTAGATTTGTTGTAGAAGTTGGCCGAAACCGTGGGGCATCCAAATCGTTTTCTTAGCGTAGATTTGTTGTAGAAGTTGGCCGAAACCGTGGGGCATCCAACTGGTTTTCTCAGCGTAGATTTGTTGTAAAAGTAAGCCGAAACCGTGGGGCATCCAACTGGTTTTCTCAGCGTAGATTTGTTGTAGAAGTAAGCCGAAACCGTGGGGCATCGAAATGGTTTTCTTAGCGTAGATTTGTTGTATGAGTTGGCCGAAACCGTGGGGCATCCAAATGGTTTTCTTAGCGTAGATTTGTTGTAAAAGTAAGCCGAAACCGTGGGGCATCCAAATCGTTTTCTTAGCGTAGATTTGTTGTAGAAGTAAGCCGAAACTGTGGGGCATCCAAATGGTTTTCTTAGCGTAGATTTGTTGTAGAAGTAAGCCGAAACCGTGGGGCATCGAAATGGTTTTCTTAGCGTAGATTTGTTGTAGAAGTTGGCCGAAACTGTGGGGCATCCAACTGGTTTTCTTAGCGTAGATTTGTTGTAGAAGTAAGCCGAAACCGTGGGGCATCCAAATCGTTTTCTTAGCGTAGATTTGTTGTAGAAGTAAGCCGAAACCGTAGGGCATCGAAATGGTTTTCTTAGCGTAGATTTGTTGTAGAAGTTGGCCGAAACCGTGGGGCATCCAAATGGTTTTCTTAGCTGAGCTTCGATATACCACACGTCCAAAAAGATGAGGCATTCATATGATTTACCTAGCTTAGTTTTGTAGTGAAAATAGTTCGAAATTATGGTGCATCAAAATGATTTTATTAGCTTAGCTTCAATGTTGCGCATGACCGAAAGTATGAGGCATGCATATGAATTTTTAGCATAGTATTTTTTTTGTAGAATTAGGCCAAATGTCTGCGGCATCGAAATGATTTTAGCGGAGTTTTTTGTAGAAGTAGGCCGAAATAATGGGGCATCGAAATGATATCCTTAGCTTAGCTTCGATGTAGTACGCGGCCGAAATTCTGAGGCATCCAAATGAGTTTACCTGGCATAGATTTGTTGCTGATGTTTGTCAAAATTATTGAGCATCTAAATTATTTTCTTAACGTAGTTTTGTTGTAGAAGTAGGTCGAAAGTACGGGGCATCAAAATGATATTTGTAGCTTAGTTTGATTTAGCAGACGGCCGATCGTATAAGGCATTCAAATGATTTTCTTAGCGTAGTATTGTTTTTTTGTAGAAATAGACCGAAAATATGGGTTATCCAAATAATTTTCTTAGCGTAGATTTGTTGTAGAAGTAAGCCGAAAAAATGAGGCATCCAAATAATTTTTTTTACTTTAACTTAGATGTAACACACAGCCAAAAAGTTTGAGGCATTCAAATGATTTTCTTAGCGTAGTTTTGATGTAGAAGTAGGCTGAAGATATGGGGCATCCAAATAATTTTTAGATACGCTTCGATGTAGCACACGTCTGAAAAGATGAAATATTCAAATGATGTTCTTAGATTCTAGATTTTTGTAAAATTAGGCCGAAAGTATGCAGCATTCAAATGATTTTCTTGGCGTAGTTCTGTTGTAGAAATAGGCGAAAGTATGGGGCATCCAAATGATTTTCTTAGCTTAGCTTTGATTGAGCAGACGGCCGACCAAAAGGATGGAGCGTTCAAATGATTTTCTTAGCGTAGTTTTGCTGTAGAAATAGGCCGAAATGATGAGGCATTCAAATGACTTTTTAGCTTAGATCAGATGCAGCACACGGCTGAAAGTTAAAGGTATTCAAATGAATTTCTTAGCGTAGTTTTGTTGTAGTACAGTGGGTATGCGTTCTTTTTAAGAGTAGTAGTATGTTGTTGCAGATTAAAGAAATTTGGCCTCGTTGTAGATAGCCCACTATAAGTCATAAATGATTATAAATCACGAAAAGCAAATTGAGTTGAGAAATAACATTTAATATATACACATATCAGTTAAGGTTTTTACAATTAAAGTAATCCTTTAAATATGGGTCCAACGGACGTTAAATGTTCATGGCAATAAAATGCTGAAAAGAGAATTAAAGCTTAGATATGTGGGAGCGTTGTAAATAAGGAATGTCTTTGATGTACCCGCTCCTTAGGTCAGTAAGTAGTTTTGAGACAGCAAAGAAGGAAAATCGGTAAGGGAGTCGAGCATAGTAAGCCGCTTGACTTGGTCAAGGGAGATACTAATTACTCTCGTCTTTCTCAAGTCAGTTTGTGTGTACCTGACTGGGTCGGTCTGTCTGTCTCTGTCTGGCGATGCTTTCTCTATCGGCTTTTTATATCTTCTTTTTGGATTGCAGCAGATCATTTGGGAATTCACATTCGGATTTGATTCTGGGCTTCCCATTGGCCGATAAATAAAATTCGCGTAGGCTCGCGAACTGGAAATTTAATATTTAATTAATTTTTAATTTTCAACCGGAATATCTGCGCACCGACGATTTTTGGTCATTTGCTTTTTGGTCGTGAGAGTGCAAACATCCGGTCCCTCGCTTTTGCTTGGTCGGTATCACCACAGTAGAAGTAAACCGAAATTATGGGGCATCAAAATGATTTTCTTAGCTTAGTTTCGATGTAGCCTACGGTCAAAATGATGAGGCATTCAAATGATTTTCTTAGCGTAGTTTTGTTGTAGGTGTCGGCCGAAAGTATCGGGCATCAAAATAATTTTCTTAGCTTAGCTTCGGTTTGGCACAAGGCCAAAAGAATGAGGCATTCATATGATGTTCTTAGCTTACCTTTGGTGTAGCATAAGTTCGAAAGGCTGACACTTTCAAATGATTTTCTTAGCGTAGATTTTTTGTAGTAGTATTGGACAAACGAATGATTTTCTCAGGGTTACTTCGATGCAACACAAGGCCGAAAGAATAGATCATCCAAATGTTTTCCGAAACGTAGCTTAGGTGTACTCGTAAGCCGAAATATGGTGTCTCCGAATGTTTTTCTAAGCATAGCTTAGTTGTAGCACAAGGCCGATATTATGGGGCATTCATTTGATTTTCTTAGCGTAGGTTCGATGTAGCACAGTGACTAAATTATTGTGCATCCAAATGATTTTCCTGAAGTAGCTTAGTTGTAGCAGTAGGTCGAAAGTATTGGACATCCAAATCATTATCTTAGCGTTGCTTAGATGTAGGAAAAGTCCGAATGTATGGGTATCTAGGGAAAACCGGACCCAATTTTCAGTCGTAACTGATCTAGTAAGACAAACTTGCTAACTATTCCACCCACTTGTTGTGCCCAATTTTTCATTTAAATGTGTATGTATCAACAAATAATATTTGTATATATTTAAAATATGCATTATACGTGTATTTAATGAATGAACTTGTCATGGGTGTAAAATTCAGGAAACTCACAAAAGATTGTTTCTTTTTGTTCTGCAGTTTGCAGATATTTTTTCTTAAATTGTAAGGATTATTTTGAGATTATAATGGTTTGATATATATATATATATATATATATATATATATGTTTTGTATTTTACTACTTACAGACAGCTAGAGGATGAATTGTTTTTATTGTTTGTTTGTTTTTTTTTACAGTAAGTTTCATCCTGTACAAAGCCCGAGCACCACTCGATGTAGAGGGTTATTTCCAAATGTTATTTACTCGTATGTGAATTGAATTCAACAACCGAGAATAAAAGCTCGACATGACAGAGTGGACCAACAAATTCCGAACCATTGTCAGTTACATCGCCCGCACAGCCAAGCTACCAACAACTGGTATCCCTTAATGGTTGCCCATCTATGTAATGACCAGGCGCGATGTTGCTTAACTTCAGTGATCATACAGGAACAGGTGTTTCAACGTGATGTGGCAGTTATCGATAATCTGAAGACGAAAGGATTGCTAATATTCAAAGTTACTACATGAAAATGTTCATGGATATTCCAGCAGCACAGGTCGTTAAACTGTCACCCGAAGATGTACAAAGTATCTATAATAATAATAATAATAATAATAATATTATTATTATTATTATTATTATT
>JBBBDQ010000941.1:3067500-3072500 GCA_037127315.1 Ascarosepion bandense
GATTGACAGATAGATGTTGTGGCTATAAATTTTACTTTCCTCTGTCTTATTTTCTATTTTATATATATATATATATATATATATATATATTAGTTTTTATCCCTACTTTGCTTTCATTTTGGAAGGATGGGGAGACGGATAAAAGAAACGTTTTTCTTTCACTGGTACCATTACTTGGTGTTCCCTGAGCTTACACATGCCCCTATGTATCTACTAACGATCTCAATCACTATATATATATATATATATATATATATATATTGCCACCTTCATTATTTTCTACTTTTCTTCTTTCCCTCATACTCTTTCTTGTCATTTTTCCTTTCAGATCCTTCCCCACACTTATTACCTATCTTTTCTATTTTTTCGTTTATTTCGACGCATTAAATCTTCCATTTCAACCAATCCTTCTTCAAAATGACTTCTTCATATTTTGTAATTCAATCACAAAAATATCTCACAGTCTCCAGCTTTTTTTTATTCTCCCTTCTCAAACCACATCCATTTGTTTTATTATTTTTTTACCTTTCCGCCTTCAACTTCATTCATTTCATTCTTTTTCTTGCTCCTTTTATTCCGTCGCTCCTTCTCTTTCATTTTTCCTTTGCTCTTTCTTTTTATTTACTTTCTCTTCTTTCCACCATATTAGTCCTCAAATTTCTCCCTATATTTTTCTTCTTCATTTCATTTCACTTCTTCTTCTTCATTCCCTTTTTCTTCTCCTTCATTCTCTATTTTTCTTCTTCTTCATTCTTCTTCTTTCTTCTTCTTCTTCTTCTTCATTCTTCTTTTTTCTTCTTTACAATTTTCCTTTTTTCTTCGTCTTCGTCATTCCCATTTTTCTTCGTCTTCTTCTTCTTAATTCTTTTTTGTCATTTTATTTCACTCTTGCTCTTTCATTCTCCTTTTTTCTTCTTCTTCATTCTCCTTTCTTCTTCTTCTTCTTCTTCTTCATTATTCTCCTTTTTTCTTCTTCATTACCCTTTTTTCTTCTTCTTCATTCTCCTTATTTCTTTGTCTTCGTCTTCGTCATTCCCATTTTTCTTCTTCTTCTTCTTCTTCTTCTTCTTAATTCTTCTTTTTTCTTCTTTTTCATTTCATTTCACTCCTGCTTTTTCATTCTTCTTTTTTCTTCTTCTTCATTCTCCTTTCTTCTTCTTCTTCTTCTTTATTCTCCTTTTTTCTTCTTCTTAATTCCCCTTTTTACTTCATCTTCCTCATTCCTCTTTTTTCTTTTTCTTCTTCATTCTGTTTTTTCTTCTTGTTCTTATACACATTCATAATTGTGTTTATTTTATATACTCAAATGATATTGCGCCTTTCTTTCTTTCTTTCTTTCTTTCTTTCTTTCATGTCTGTCTTTCGCTGGTCTTCATTCTTATTCTCATGTAAAATATTACTTATACTTTCTACTAAATCACAATTGTTTCTCTATTTTATCTTTTCCTTGCCGTTTTTTCTTTTTACTTTTTTTTATTCTCTTTATCCAAAACCGTACCATTATTCTTTACTGAAATCGCCATTTCATTTTTTTCTTCATCCAGAACTTCTTTTTCTTTTTCTTCTTCTTCTTTTCACTCAGCTGCATTTCGGCCATCTCATCGTCGACCATTTCACCCTATCTTTCTCACAGTTCTTCATCCATTCCACAGATAATTCCAACTAATTCTTTTTCTCTCTCACCCTTCCGTCTTTGATCCTTTTCAAGTTGAACACCCGTCGATCACACATTCCCGCTTTCCGTATTAACTACTACTGTCTTATTCCTTTTCTTTTCTTTTTCTTTTTTCTTTCTTTTTTCTCATTCAACAATGTTATTCTTGGTCTCCGGCATCGTCAACGTTGAAATTGATTCCCTTCGCTCTTTCGTCTCTTACCAAATCCTCTCTATATGGCTTCTCTTTTCTCACCACTTGCCGGCTATTACAGCCGCCATATTAATATTTCCCCTCGAAAACGTATTCTGCTCTCTGCTATCTGTCTTTTATTCATATTCATTTTCAACTTGATCACTGCTATTTTATTTATTGTCTTAGAGGAATATACGTTCTTGTTTTTGGTTTTAGTTATATTCCTCTCAAAGAACTTATGTTTTCTTCTGCCGGTTTTTTTTTCCAAATCTTCTCGTTCTACACTAATTCTTAAATATTTAATACTATTTTTCATTCTCTTAGCATGTTTCTCGTTTTCTTTCTATTTGCTCGCTTTCACTCTTTCATTTTCATTCCTTTCTGTGGTTTTGTTTTCTTTCTCTTTCATCGGTCCGTTTTTTTCTTTTGTTTTTTTTTCATTCATCCTCAGATCTCTTATTTAAGTTGATTTCCTTCAAACCGCTTCTAAGTACGACACAACTGTTTTGTTCGACTTTCCGAATCAAGCTTTTTGATAAATTCTTTTCTTGCTCCTATCTTATTCCTATTGTAAATGTCTTCTTTTTTTGTCTAAATCTTTCTTTTTTTTGCTCATATTTTTTCCTTTTTCTCTTATTTTTCACCATCTTTCTTTATTCCAATTTCCTTGCTCTATCTCATTCATTAAAGTCTACTCACTTAGTCATTCCGTTAATCTCGTACAACTTCTCGCTCGCCGGTTAATTTTCTCTTTCCACGCACAAAACTGCATCTACTTTCTTTATAATCCTGTGTTCTCCTATTATTCACTTTGCAATTTGCTCTCTCATTGCACTTTTTCACCTCACTCAACCCCACCCTCTCTTATTCTTACATCAGTTAATAATCCATTTTCTCCTCCATCTCTTCCCTGAACGTATCATGTTTCAGTTTTCCCCCTCGTTCATTTTACTTCTTATCCCCCTCAATCTAACTTATTTAGATCATATTTTCCTCCTTACTCTCCTTTTCCAAACTTAGATGTTATATAACCTCGAAACCAAATCTCTCCTTACCTCTACTTTCTCTCTCTCTCTCTCTCTTTCTCTCTCTCTAACTTTCTCTCTCTTTCTTTACATTCCATCCGTCTCCTCTCCCTCCCTCCTGGAACGATTGATTCCGTTTTCCTTTCGTCTTTCTTTTCCCTCCAGCCATTCTAAATTGTTTTCTTTTAAATCGGCCACCTCCTCCCTAGTTGATTCCTTCCACACCAAAATAAGTAGTATTTCAGCTTCGACTGAACTTTCGACTCATCTCTGTACCCGTGTATTTCTTTGCTGTCTCAAGAAAATATCTCCCAAATTCGAGCCAGACAGAGCCAAGGTGATAACGGCCTCACTCTCAGAACAAGAGGTAAAGTCAATTCATTTTTATATTTTTCTAAATGTCTTCTCTAGTTTTCCGTGTACATGCATTTTATATATATATATATATATATATATATATATATATATATATAATATTATTATTATTATATTATTATTATATGTATATATACATATTTAAGTATATATATATATATATATATATATATATATATTTCCAAACATCTACATATATTTATAAATTAACATCTTGATCATGCACTGACATATATGTATAAATATATGTATATATGTCCATATATATGTGAGTATGTATAGATAGTATCATTAAGATTCCCATATACTGTTACATTATATATATATATATATATATACATACATATATATATATATATATATGTATATATATATCTTGAATTATTTAATTATACAAACTATTCAAATTTTATATATATACCGAAAATTGCATGAATAAAAACTTATGTAGAAATACATCTACTGAATTTTATTTCAGTATACATTATATATATATATATATATATATATATATATAACATTTGTTCATATATTTCTTGCATATATGTGTTCTATTTTAAACTATTTTAAATAGGTTTTGCTCGGTTTTAATATAATTATTTTTATACATCGCTGTAGTTGGATAATGAAGAAATCTATCTATCTATCTATCTCTTTCTCTCTCTCTCTCTCTCTATATATATATATATTTCGAAAAGACATCTGGTTGATTTTGAAGAAATCTTTTCAAATATGCATGAAATATTTTACTAAAAATGTCAAAGGTTAGAGAATTTTACTAATTAAAAACGTGATCCATATTGTTAAAATATTCAAAACTTTTAGCAAGTATATATACACCGATCTGTTCTCTCACTCTCTCTCTCTCTCTATATATATATATATATATATATATATTGCAGAAATTATGAAATAACAGATACAATTGTAATCTGTGATACTACATTACAATATAATATTCATCTACATTTGCACACAGACGCACATACACAGACGCAGGCATATATATATATATATATATATGTGTGTGTGTGTGTGCGTGCTTTTGAGTGTGTGTGAGTTTTTGCGTGTGTTTGTGTGTATGTCTACATAGATGAAACCAATTTCTCTCACGAGTGCATTTTTCAGTGTATATATGTATCATATAAAAGTCGCATGATACAATTTCAATTTTCAAACATTTGTATTTTATCTAATAGTTTATATACTACTAACAAATACACAGGAGTGTATTATAATCATCTCCCGGTAATGTATAAATTATGTAAAATGTTTAACTCATATATATATATATATATGAATATATATATATATATATATATATATATATGTATGTGTGTGTGTGTGTGTGTGTGTGTATGCATATATATTAATATATATTATATTACTTATATTAAATATATACATGTATATCACATGTATACATAAAGACATATATATATATATATATATATATATATATATGTGCATAGGTAGATATATATATGTGAGTTTATGTCTTTATGTATGCATATGAATGTACACAGATATATTTTATATAAGTAATAGTATATATATATATATATATATATATATATATATATATATATATATATATAAATTGCAGAGAAACAGTATTATTTATGAATACACATGTACTTTAAGGAACTGTGTGTTTCTGATCATTCCGAACTAAGAAATAATTACATTGGATATTCTGCAACATATTTGACAAGAAGACTCACGTTACATCACTCTCCTGGTCTAACCA
>JBBBDQ010000941.1:3077500-3112500 GCA_037127315.1 Ascarosepion bandense
ACAACTGGTCAAACGAAGGAAAGCTCTAAACGCCAAACAGTATATAAGTCAAGTGCTTGAATATAAAAAGCGTAAGTTTTATTCTGGCAGTTTCTTTTCTCGCATTTTTCCCGTGGAACGTTCATCCAGCTTCTTGCATCTCTGACACATAAATTCTTCAAAAATAAAAATGCAATTTCAATCTCATTCTTTCAGAATATTTTTATTTTATTCTCCTTTCTTCTGACTACAGTCTTTTCATTCTCATTTATTCTCAGCAAACACTTGCGTCTTAGTGACATTATCACCTTATGTGTGGGTGGGGGGAATGATGTAAAAATAAATAATAATAAAACAATTTCATAGAGAGATCCCTGACTGCCATGGTTCTAATGGCATTTCGCACACACGCACACAGACAGACAGACAGATAGATAGATAGATAGATAGATAGATAGATAGATAGATAGATAGATAATGAGGCCAAACGGAGAGGATGATAAAAAACGATGCATTCTCTACAAAATATTATATCAATAGAGATTATCCAATGCAACATGACATAACTAAAGAAAAACATAAAACATCATCTAAAGGTTATAAATTATAATTTATTTCAACGATCTCTTTAGACCACGTTTTCGTTTGATCTAAATTTCCTCAGAACATGCAAGAAAAAGTTTCTTCAGAACATCCAATATATATATATATATATATATATATATATATATATAGATAGATAGATAGATAGATAGATAGATAATTTAGGATCAGATATGGATTGTAAACCGAAGTAATCGTACGATGACGAAAAAGAAGAAACGTTTATAAATCTAATAATTGCTAGATTTATAAACCTTTATAAACATTTCCTATTTGTTCCTTATCTTGTCTTATGTGTGTGTGTGTGTGTGTGTGTGTGTGTGTGTGTGTGTGTGTGTGTGTGTGTGTGAACAGTATATAAAATAGTAGTCAATATGTAGTATCGAATTCTGTTCATATTATTAACATCTGCCTAAAATTATTTCTCATACTGAAGAGCCTCCCGTTATAAATCTCGCTAATTTTAAACAATATGCGTCGAGATATGTTAGATGGAATTAGAGAATTTTGCCGTTTCATTTTTTATTCTTGCTGTCAATGTTTCTTTCAATGTTCCCTAACAGAACAACTGATTAGATTAAGAAAATTGTATATTTAATGTAATATAATGTATATTTTTCTGTTGATCTGATGTTGTTCCTATTGAACGAAACTCTGATTAAAATAAATTAAATTTAAACAGGCCACTGATTTTTATGTATATATTCTATCTTACTTTGTTCGGATATTTCCTTTTAGCAGACGCACAAACACACACTAGTTTTTTCTCACAGACAAACATACACAAACACACTGTTATGGTGAAACACACCTATTCCTCAGATAATGGACTCTCCCTCCTATATTAATAAGAGTTAACAGGAAGTTAACCCGAGAAGATCTGGGGAAGTTCATAGGAGTTCTTAGAAGTTCTATATAGTTCTTTAGAGTTCTATTGGAGTTCAGTAGAACTACTAGGCAGTTGATATTAGTCGGTAGTTAGCCGAATACTAAGGAGTCAGCTTACAGTGGAAGATTACCAAGTTCCTAACATTTTGGGTGCGTTAAGTCGATTACCAACCGACATAGCACGATTATAACTTTCAGTGCGAAAACTACTCTACAACACACACACACACACACACACACACACACACACACACACATATATATATATATATATATATATATATTTCTAAAACTTTGTAAAGTATGTTGGAATTATAGAAGCATGCTTATCATGCGAAGTCCACGACTATTATTATTATTGTAGGGGGTTTAGACTTAAATGAATCGCATCTACACATGGCCGATTGGTATATAGATAAAAATAAGTTTAAAAATATCACATCTATACAAGTAAATTTCATATTGAAGAGAGAATGGGTAAAATACATCAGTCAGTTACTTAAGTGCCATTCATGATACGAGCTTGGGCGATCATGTCTCTTTCGAGATATGACTAACGAAACTGTAGGTTGAAATTACTTTCTGTGGTAGCCTGGTTGCCAACCAAGGATACAGAACCCAATCTTT
The DNA here is from genome assembly GCA_037127315.1 of Ascarosepion bandense. Taxonomy (NCBI): domain Eukaryota; kingdom Metazoa; phylum Mollusca; class Cephalopoda; order Sepiida; family Sepiidae; genus Ascarosepion; species Ascarosepion bandense. The sequence goes on from JBBBDQ010000941.1 coordinate 3,079,598, forward strand.
CCTGTTATTTTATCCATATTTGGAGAGAAAAGGACGTTTAATACCTTCCCCAAGGGTATTTCTGCGTGAGTGAATGTAACGAATTCAACTGGAAATCGAACTCGATTCTCCGTTTTCTCATTCCAAGCTGATATCCATTGCACCACAACATACACTTGCACTACTTACTTTACAAAGACCACACAGATAACTTCAATAATAAACTGTATACTCGATTGATTAACCTCTCCAAAAGTGAGCTAGAACTTATTTCTAAAAATATAATTATTAAATAACTGACACCATACAAAAACATCCTTTAACAATGTATGGAAAAATTCTTCTGACACTATTAAATGGTTCATTAGCATTAAAACAAAGATAAGGCCATCTTTATTCAATTCGATATTATAGAGTTCTACCTCACCATATAAAAAAATCTAATGTTGGATATTTTGAATTTCGTCAATACATATATATATATATATATATATATATATATATATATATATATATATATATATATATATAAGTGTAAGAGAATGAGAAGGGAGAGACGAAGAAAGAGTGAAAGAAATGAAGAGAGGTACGAAGATATTCATATGCGCGTGTGCATTTGTGTGTGCGTTTGTGTGTGTGAGAGTGTTGTTTCATGACTGTAGATGTCGCTATGAGACCATTATATAATTAAAGAAAAAATGGTCACAAAAGCGTAATATATTCCATTGCATGAAAAAAGGTGCCACCGTATTAAGGTGCGTAAGGGACTAGAAGACTAATTTCCCTCTACTAAGCGTCGTTAGAAAGTAGCAGCTTGCAAGACATGTTTGCAGAACTATTAGCAAATAATATATGAGTAGCAGTAGGGGCGACCATCGAGGAATGAGATGTGCTGGAATGTGTCAGACTCTGACGACGACGACGACATCCATGTTTGACAGGAGAAACTGCAACTATGCACTTTAGGAGAGCCGGGTCACCGTTCGGCCAGGACACAGTTTTCGCCTTCATAATATATAACATACGCTTATTAACATTTTCAATCAGATGCTCGGTATGGGAGGGACAACTACGAAGTGGAGGCCAGCGAACGCTCATTCTACTTTTTTTTTTAATAAACACTTACGATCATCAGAACAATCAGGAGTGATGAACCGGTGTACTGATGCAATACAAGTTTTGTCTTCCATTTTTCTTCTCTCCCGCTCGCTCTCCTTGCCTTCTCTTTTTATAATACTCGCCATCATTTTTCTGCTTCTATCTATCTATCTATCTATCTATCTATCTATCTATCTATCTATCTATCTATCTCATTCATATCTATCTATCTATCTATCTATCTATCTATCTATTCACATTCTGTTCACATTCTGTCTTGTCCACATCCTGTTCATATCTATCTATCTATCTATCTATCTTATTCATATCTATCTATTTATCACTTTTCTGTATCTGTCTGCCTTTCTCTCTCTCTCTCTCTCTCTCTCTCTCTCTCTCTCTACACATACACACACACATACATATATATTTGAGTTGTGACCATGCTTAGTGCCAAGATTGTTAGTTTTTCAGGGATTAACTGATAAAGCAAGCAGGTTTTGTAGTATAGTGCTCTATTTCGGGTAAATAGCTTTAATAGGAATAATACACAGAAGTTTGTCACCTAAGTTTCGTGAAGACACAGTTATGATTGCAGATTGAAAACTTCGAAGTCAGCATGACTCTGCTCAGTTATATGACTATTTTCTCCACATTAATCCTATATATATATATATATATATATATATATATATATGCAGGTTTCATTAAAAGACAGAGAGAGTATCAAAGTTACTCTTTTATATATATATTTTTTATGTTTGATGTAATTTTTTATATGATCACATAAACACGGTAACAACGTGCTTACTGTGTCCGGAATATATTGCACACAAATGACTCTACATAAATATATAAATACAGCACATATTCAGCTATACGTAAAAAAAATTCGTCCTTTATAATGGCTAAAAATATAGCCGAAAGATTTCGGAAAAACTAAACATTTGGACAGTTTTTATAAAAATTATGTTCTGGAGATAAAAATTATAAAGTCACATGAAAAGAAACCTGTATAAAAGAGTGACTGCTACACAAATACACTATATATATAACAAGAAAGTGAAAGAACACGTAGATTAAAACCCCACTGTTCAAGCATTTACTTTTATAAAGAGTGCTCGATAGAGAGTAGAGCTTAAAATGTTTTATTACGATGTTTTATTATTATGCTCTATAAACTATTGTAATACAAAATTACAATATACACACACACACACATATATATATATATATATATATATGGGGGGGGGAGGAGAAAGAGAGACAAAAATATAAGTCAAACATATGACAATTCTATCCAACCAATATACATTTTCATCATACACATTTTTTTTCCATCACGGTACTTAATTCAACTTTTAATATTAATTAATAGTTTGATTTTTATATTGAGAAAATTCCTGACAATATGAACGAAAGTAACGAAAGGTTGTCCACGTATGGTTCTAATAATATAGTTGATTTTCTAAGCACCGCTTAAATGTGGCACAAGGCTGAAAGTATGGGGCACCCACTGAGGATTGAACTCAATACTCAGTTGTAATAAGTGCTACTAAGACAAGCTCGCTAACCATTACACCACGTTGGCGTGCCCTGGTTCTTATAATATAGATAAAATCGGCCAATGAAAGAAATTCTAACGTTAAGAAAAATCCACCACTAAATACTTAGACAATCGAAAATTCTGAATGGTCAAAAGAGCTAATATTCCAAAGTGCAAAGGGTACATTATCGCCATTTTTATTAAATTTCGCGACGGCGCCTTGTTTGTTTATTAACTTATTTACTGCACAGTATAGAAGGGTCAGCTGGACACCGCCTGTGAGAAAAAGAGTCAATCATTTAAGTGCTATACAGGGTACACACTTTAGGCGATCATGTCTCGAAAGAGACGAAACTGGCTGGGCAGAAGATTATCCCTCAGTAGAATCCCATTGCTTTCTGCGGTAGACTGGTTGCGAGCCAAGTCTATAGAACCCAATCTGCCCTGTTATTTAGCCCAAGGATAAGTCAGTCAGTTAAATGCCAAACGTGAAACACGCTTCGGGCGATTATACCTTGAAAAAGACATGACTGACTGGGCAGAAGATTTTCCCGTAATAGGTTGCCATTATTTTCTGCGGTAGATTGGTTGACAAAGCAATAGAACCCAATCTGTCCTGTTATTTGACTCAAAGCTAGAGGGAGAAAATATGTATTATATTATTAAGTAATAATTAGAGGGGATCAGTTTATTACTTCATAACAATAGAAAGCCGATCCCCCACTTTGTACCCAGTAGAAGCCTTAATCACGTTTTTAACTATTATATTCAGTCAGTCAATTAAGTGCTATACGTGATATACACTTTGGGCGATCATGTCTCGAAAAAGACATGAATAACTGGGCAGAAGATTATCCCGCAGTAGGTTGCCATTACTTTCTGCGGTGGACTGGTTACCCAGTCTAGGCTATAGGACCCAATCTGTCCTGCTATTTAACCAATAACTGGAGGAAAGAGACGGAGTAATACTTTTCCCAAGGGTATTTGTGCGTAAGTGAATGCGAGCATTTCAACTGGAATTCGAACTCGGCACCACGATTTGTCGTTCCGGGTCGATATCGACCGAACCACAACGCACATCCACGAGAAAAATAGTACCATGACGCAATTCACTTCGCCAAAAGTTTTGGAAACGTCATGCTCTACTGCTTGGCAGTCGAGCCGAAAGAACCAATACGGACATTTTAGTTTTTGGGTGTAAGTCTGAGAAACGTGCAGAGGATTCGGAAAGAGTTAGATGAGTCTTATGATGATTATGAAGGCGTTTGGAGTGATTTCTAGCGATTGCGATGTTATGCTTTCATTCATCTACCAACAGAGACACAGACTTACCACAGGGGCCAAGTACCTTGGGGAAGTAGTGCAGCTCTGGGTCAAGAGGTTGGCTTGCTGAAAGACCCTACATCTGGCTAGCAGGAAATCCCAGTCATCACCCTTTATATCCGGCTGCTTAACTCCCCAGATGGCAACACCCTTGCGTGGGGCACAGTTGAGCGCGAGACTAACAAAATTTCCTATTTCAATATATTTTGTGCAATTTTGATAAATATACAAGGTATCATTTTTTTCATTTTTGCGTAATTTCGACGATAATACCAGAGAAAATGATTAACATAAAAAATACTAGAGAAAACCATTAACATTAAAAATTGCAATATGAACTCTGATAAAAAATGGTTACTGAACATTAGGTTTATAAGTCCCAGAAATTCAGTTGTTTTTCTTTAGGACACATAGCCCAGCGAATATACACTACCGGCCATAATTATTAGGCCATCCCAGTGTTTTTTTTTTTTAAATGATGTATTTCATACTATTTTTTAGTATTTATTGCCAAGTGAATAATTGTAAATGAAAACAGAATTTTTTTTTATTTGTTAAAACGGAACAACAACATGTGCATCAAATGAATTTAAAAATATTTAATAATTACCTATATTGCAGTTTCATCAATGAAAAAATGAAGAAAATTTACGTGATTCGGTCGAGTTTGCTTTCTTGCCTTTTAAAATTTTGCAAACTAATAAAAACAAAAGAACCATTCTATTTTCATTTAGAATTATCCACTTGGCAATAAATACGAAAACTAGCATGAAATCCATCTTTTTTTCTTTTTAAAAGGAGTGGCCTAATAATTATGGCCGGCAGTATATATATATATATATATATATATATATATATATATATATATATAAAGGGTGCGATAGGTAAATTGTCGATATTTGCCTTCTAAAATTTTATAAAGTAATTATAACAAAAGAAAAATTCTATTTTCATTTAGAATTATCCACTTGGCAATAAATACGAAAACTAGCATGAAATCCATCTTTTTTTCTTTTTAAAAGGAGTGGCCTAATAATTATGGCCGGCAGTATATATATATATATATATATATATATATATATATATATATATATATAAAGGGAAAGGGTGCGATAGGTAAATTGTCGATATTTGCCTTCTAAAATTTTATAAAGTAATTATAACAAAAGAACCATTCTATTTTCATTTAGAATTATCCACTTGGCAATAAATACGAAAACTAGCATGAAATACAGCTTTTTTTTTTTTTTTTTTTTTAACTGGGGTGGTCTAATAATTATGACCGGTAGTGTGTATCTAGGCACCATGTATATATTTCTATGTGTTGTGTCTGCAAAGATGTGCGCTGGTATGTTTCTTCATTAGGAAAATACTTTATCACTTTTATCAATGTTTTCGCCGTTATAATTACTATATATGTTAGCAAGATGTAATAAATATTTAATTATGGTATATATGACACACATACACACACAGACATACACACATGCTCAACTAGGTCCCACCCTTTTACTGTGAAACCAATAAAATGTAAACCCAAATTCTATTCCATCAGCTTCTTTTCTCGCACTTCCCGCCTGTGGAATTCCCTTCCGTTTACTTGCTTCCCCGACAGCTACAATCTCCAAGAATTTAAATGTAAAGTCAATCGTCATTTCTTATCTCACTAACTTTGCATCCTCTCTCTCTCGCGCGCGCGCGCGCACGAGCTTCTTTCTTCGTCCATCCCACTCTCATCCTTGTGTTACCCACTTCCTGATACCCCCTATAACCTGTCACTCTTTCTCATAACTTTCCTCCTGTGTAACCCCCTGCACAACAGTGGCAGTAAACTGTCTTGCTTGGGGCAATATGATAATAAAAATAAAATAAAAATAAGTTATGTGAATTAACAAATGTACATATGAGAATACACACATGTATAAAAATATTATTCTGGTGTTAATAAAGCAGTGCTCAATATAGTGTAAACAGAGATATTAATTATATAATTATAATTATACATATTATCCTACATCGGTTGCATGACTCGGAGTTTCATGCGTTACGCAATCATCAACTGCATATTAGGCGTAATATGCATTTGATGATAGCGTAACGCATGAAACTCTAAGTCGAGCCAGGATAAAATGTATGTTAATTAATATATATATGTGTGTGTGTGTGTGTGTGTGTGTGTGTGTGTGTGTGTGTGTGTGTGTGTGTGTGTGTTTGACATTATAACTTAAAAGTTAAATATTACACACCGATGTTTGCTCGCATAAGATCAACAGACAGACAGACAGACAGAGAAAGAGAGAAATGAAGGAGTTTATCGTGTGCTCTTGCATATTTGCGTATGCGAGTACTAATATAAGACTGACTTATTAATTGCAGCCTAGATGTGTCAAAAGGCCCCATGTACGGAGCCCCACAGGGGTCATCAAATTTATTTCGCAGACACAATTGATCGAGCGTGTCAAACTTGCAAACCATTGCTCCACATCGAAGTGTCTTTTATTTTACTAAACGCAACTTAGATGTGTTAAATATTGAATACCGAGTAGAGATCGAACGCACGATGTAGCAAGATAAGTTGCTAGCATTTACACGACGTCAAAATGCTCAAAAGCAAAGAGAAATCGGCTCTCGGAATATTCGTCGATCCTGAAAACACGAGATGTTCATAAATAGCGACGTCAGATCGAGACTTACATACAAATGCCATGCATGGAGGCAAAACCCGTTTAGAGATATCTAAATTCTCCGCTGTCTACAACCACATTCTCAAATCAGTGTTTATCAGTAAAGCCCGTGAGTTTTGCCGAAGACAAACTTATTCGGGCCTTATGGACTGGCGCTAAAGAATCACAAGCAAAGATCAGTACCAAATAATGGAAACCACATCACTTGAAGTTTTTCAGCAGCATCAACAACTAAAATGTAACTAGAAGAAGAAATAATTATATATGTGCGTTGTGGTGCAGTAGATATCGACTCAGAACGACAAATCGGGGATTCCTTGCATTCACTTACGCACAAATATCCTTGGGAAAAGTATTAATCCGCCTCTCCCCTCCATTTATGGGTTAAATAATATGACATTTTGGGTTCTATAGCCTTGGCTGGCAAACAGTCTAAGACAGAAATCAATGGCAACCTACTGTGGGATAATCTTCTGTCCAGTCAGACTAAACAATTGGAGTAGATAGACTAAACTATCGCCCGGTTCACACTCCACCCACAGCTATTGAACAGGTGAAGAGGCTCATCCCTTGTTTCCTGTTTAGGATGCGGTTTCCGGTTTTCTCTTTTCCAATCTCTTCACTCTTATGTAGCCCCCTGCACATCAGTGGCGTTACCGCCTTGCTTGGGGTGATATGATTAAAAAAAAAAAAAGAAAGTCAGACATGTCTCTTTCAAGCGTGTATCACTTATAGCACTTAACTGTCTGATGTAACTCAAAGTGAAATTAATGACTTAATCAAGATGCAGATCTTATACACTACTTCAAATAAAAGGTTAGGAAAGGAAGCCTCCATTAATATTAGAAAGAGTGATAAGAGCTACTGTCTTAAGAAAAGTATTTTCCTGAAAGATTGTTTTAAGAGAAATATTTTATAAATTTCAACCAAAAATAGCACTGGCTGCTCGGTCAATGAATGTCAACTGAAAAGAGCAATAACTGTTACTGGACTTGAGAAACATATTTTCCTGAAAGATTTTTTAAAAGAAAGATTTTATAAATTTTAACTAAAAAATACCAGGTGCTGTAAGCGTTTAGTGACGGATGTGCGCTGTGGTGCAGTGGATATTGGCTCGAAAAGGGAAATCGGTCAGCCGAGTTCAAATTCCAGTTGAATACTCTGCATTCACTTAAGCACTGGGAAAGGTATTAATCCGTCCCTTCCCTCCCGTTATGGGTTAAATAACAGGGTAGGACTTGGGGACCCTGCCCTTAAAAACACATCCCAATGAATCTTGATACTCGAAAAAAGAAAAAAGTATTACTAGACACAAAACTTATATAAAAACAACAATAAATTGTTTAAAGAAAAACGTATTACCAGCAATAAATAAATAAAATTTAGTTGGCGATAAATGACCCGCCGAGGTTGATATACCATAAAAACAAAACAAACAACCAATTAACTAAAAATAGCACTGGCTGCTCGGTCAATGAATGCCAACTGAAAAGAGCAATACCAGGTACTGGACTTTATGAACCTATTTTCCTGAAAGATTATTTTAAGAGAAAGATTTTATAAATTTCAACCCACATTAGTACTGGCAGCTCGTTTGATGAATGTCCAATGTTTCCTTGTAAGGAAACAACTAATTTATACTAATTGTCGTTATCCCCTCCCTTCGGTAAATTGCACGACCGTTACTCTCCACCAATATCTCATGAATAATGACTATTCTAGTATTCTATTTTGCTTGCGCAGAAAGACAAGACATTTCAGAAACGCTACTTGGTTTCAATGAAAAATCAAAGAATGGTAGAAATGTTTAGTCTTGCTAATGTCTCGTAAATAATGGACTATTCTGGTTTGATCGTAAACAAAATACATCAAAGACATTACTTTATTTAAATGAGAAAATGAAAGAAAGATTGTTAAATAGAAGTATTTAACGTCCGTTTCAGTAAAAAAGAAAACGTTAATTATTTGTGGTGCAGTGGCTATCGGCTCAGAACGAGAAATCGGTAGAGCCGAGTTCGAATTCCAGTTGAATTCCTTGCATTTACTTACGCGCAAATACCCTTGGGAAAGGTATTAATCCGTCACTTCTTCCCAGTTATGGGTTAAATAACAGGACAGATTGGGTTCTATAGACTTGGTCGGCAAACAGTCTACCGCAGAAAGTAATGGCATCCTACTGCGGGATAATCTTCTGCCTAGTCAGTCATGTCTATTTCGAGACATGATCGCCCAAGCGTGTATCACGTTTGGCACTTAACTGAACAACTGACATAAATTTTAATGGTGGAGGATTTTTATAAAGAAATCTAGATTTAAGAATTAATTAAACACTTATTTTATCAGAACCTGTAGAAATTTATTCAAAAAGTATCAGCAAGCAGCCTAATAAGCGGCCAGCCATTGCAAATAATATAACTACATAAAACACAAATTAAAGTTGATTTTTTAAGAAAAAAATTGATAAAAAAGGCACAAATTACTAACTAATTTAATAGTATTTTAGTGGATTCTAGTCCTCACTGGCCCCTTCATTTCTGAGAGTCATTTGTGAGCGACCTTATAATATATACACTCCACACTGATCTTTTTTTAATCATTTCACTCCAAGCAAGGCATTCCACTGCCACTATTGCGCAGGGGGTTACATAGAGGAAAGTGATTAGAAAGAGTGGTTAGTTATAGGAAATGTCAGAAGGGGGGTGATAGACGGATGAGGATACCAAAAATGGGGGTTGGGTAGATGGGAAGAGTGTTTCAGAAAATGGATGCGTGTTAGTGAGATTAGAGGTGTCTACTGACCTTAGATTTAAATTCCTGGAGATTGTAGCTGTCGGGGGAGCAAGTATATGGAAGGGAATTCTACAGGCGGGAAGTGCGAGAAAAGAAGCTATTGGAGTAGAAATTGCGGTTACATTTTATCTGTTTCACTGTAAAAGAGGGAGACCTAGTTGCTAATTTAGTATCTAGTGCAAATTCATACCTAGGGTGCAGCAGTGATCTACGTTCATCGGAGCAGAAGCCGTGAAATTATTTATAGAATAGGCACAGGGAAGCCAGATCACGCCGGTGAAAGAGTGATTGCAGCCGGGCTGCTAAGTCGGTATCGATCACATTACAGATTCTCCGTTGTATTTTGTCAAGAACCCCGAGGAGAATAGAAGGGGTGCCCGACCAGATGTGGCAGCAGTATACAATACACTGGCAGATAGTAGATTTATATATGTGCCGGATGGACTCAGAAGGGAAAACTTCCGGGCCCTGCACAGAGAACCGACTTTCATAGCAATGGATTCGATATCATCATTCCACTTGAGGTCCGTTGTGAGTGTGAGGCCAAGGAGGCGTAGTGTTTTACTCTCAGTCAGGCTAGCCTGTTCCATGGTAATGAGAGTTAGGAGCGATTGTCTATGATTGTTAATTGATAGCAGTTTCGTTTTGGAAGCATTAAAATTTACGAGTTATTTATTTATTTAATTATTTATTAAATTATATAAATGCTGTTTTGATGACGATGATTGCAAAAAATATTTGCCACAAAATAATACATCAATAGCCATTTTTTATTCATCTAAGAACTAGCAATATACCTGGCGTTGCTCGGTTGTAATGAAACTTTAAAACTAATCCATGGTCCTGGAGCTCAGACTCTTTGGGCGTTGACACGAAAGACTAAAAAGCAATAATTGTTTCCAGTTAAATCGAAACCTTAGACTGAAAGAAAAATGAATGGATGTAAGTCAAATTTTGATTTTCTGGTATCGATATCAAATAAGTTTTTTCGTCGTAAACTGAATTTTGAAGGCTAAATAAGTCCTCTGAGTAAATGGTATCATGGCTGAGACTAAGAACTACAATTATACCTACTTAGAGCCAAACCCGAAGCAAAAACTAAAATAAAAGGGCTGAAAAAAATACAAACATACAGGCAGATAAACAGACACACACACAAACATCTTGCCTTATATATATATATATATATATATATATATATTATCGATTTTCTGCACTATTGTAAGAACTGCAACCTTGAAACTTCTGAAAATCGTTTCTTATGTCTTTGTCTATGAGTGTATCAAATTTGATTAAAATCGGAATAATCATTCTAGAACCAGATTTTTTCGATTATCTAACTTCAGTTTTTATCGGGGTACTTCAACATAAAACCTAGCTAAGAACACTCGCATACGCTTATAGTACAACTGTGTAAACTTTCAAGAAAATCGGTTCAGCCGTTTCGGAGTCTATAGGTAACGGACACACGCTCACACACAGACACACACACACGGACAAAATTCCATTTGTAAATAAGTTTAGATTTAGATCTAGATTAGATTAGATTAGATTTAGATGAACAAGAAAGGACTGAGAAAAAACTTTTAAAAAATTGAATATTTGGTCATCAGAAAAAACAAAGACCCAGTTAAGGTCGGAGAAACTAATAGAAAACAAGTAAAGAATTTTTATTACCTAGGAAGTGTTCTGACAAATGAAGGAAAAAGCGACATTGAGATCCAAACACGCATTCGCATGGTCAAGGACGCATTTTAAGAGCTAAGCAGAGAGACAGGAAGATCTCATTGGAAACAAAGTGCTGGATTGCTATGTGATATCTGTCCTTCCGTATGGAAGTGAATGTTGGACGATCTCATCAAGAATGTAAGAAAGGCTCGAAGCAGCAGAAATGTTATTTTACAGAAGGATGCTGAAGATACGATGAACTGAGCACGTGAGCAACGATGGGATGCTGGAGATGATACAAACGAGAAAAAACTCATACATCTGGAAGAGACGTATGAGCTTCCTGGGACACGTAATGAGGACTGAGAGCCTGGAGAATTTAACACTCACAGGACGGATGAAGGAAAGAGAGACAAGAGAAAAGAGTGCGAGACATACTTGATAGACCTGAGCAAATGGATAGTGAAGTAGAGTTTAAGAAAGATACCAAAAGGAAAAATATTGAAAGCGACAAAAGTCAAAGCCAAGCGGAAGTCCAGGATCGCTTACGTCCTGAAGGGACAGGACGCATGAAGAAGTATAAACTTTCTCTGTAAGATCAGGCATATATATATATATATATATATATATATATATATATATATATATATATATGGCAAGATGTTTGTGTGTGTGTTTCTTTGTATGTATGTATGTATGTATGTATGTATGTCCCTTATACAAATCCATGATTTTTATCCGATTCTCACTAAACTTCACACAAGTATTCTTTAAGTTTTTGGTCAGGTCTTGGGCTACATATTTTTTCCGATATACTCCGATATCGGAAATCTATACCCCGATATCCGATCAGATCTGATCAAGATCAGGATTTCAGCCCTTTTATCGTGGTTCGTGCTGCAGAATTTGCTCTAACTTGGTAAAATTAAAGTTTTTAATCTCAAACATTAGTAGATCTTCTCAGACGACTCATTTTCCCCTTTACCGGAAATCGATACCTCCGATATTCTACTGAATCTGATCAAAAACTGATATTCAACCTTCAATATGGCTCATTTTCTCCAATTTTATTCCCGATGGGTACGATAAGTTTTCATGGACTTACTTAGGTTAGTTTGTCCTTGGATGACTTATTTGATTCCGATATTGGAAATCGATACCCGATATCCTATCTGGTTTGATCAAAATCAGGTTTTCAGAACTTTTATTTTGGCTTTTGCATCGGGTTTGGCTCTAAGTATAATTATAGTTCTTAGTCTCAGCAATGATACCATTTACTCAGAGGACTTATTTAGCCTTCAAATTTCAGTTTGCAACGGAAAACATATTTGACATCGATACGGAAATCAAAATTTGACTTACATCCATTCATTTTTTTTCAATCTACGGTTTCGCTTTGACTGGAAACAACTATTGCTTTTTAGTCTTTCGTGCCAACGTCCAACGTGGATTAGTTTTAAAGCTTTCATTACACCCGAACAACGCCGGCTTATACTTCTAGTCTACAGATAAAGCTAATTGCTTTTATTGCAATAAAATTCAATATACTGACAATAGACGAGCAAAACTATAACTACAGCAGATAACAATACAAAAAAAAAGATAAGAAAATGTGAAAAAAAATTGATTGATATAGGGGATTGGTTGATTTGGAGGATTGTTTGATTTAGGGGATTGGTTGATTTGGAGGATTGGCCTATTTTGGGGATTGGTTGATTTAGGGGATTGATTGATTGATTTGGGGGATTCGTTGATTTTTATGCAGATGACACAGTTTTGATAGCAAACACCGAAATGAAACTACAAAACCTTCTACAGAACGTTGTGGAGGAAATCGAGAAGAAAGGACTAAACATAAACTACTAGAAAAAAAAAGCCCAAAATATTAATTACTGGTCGAGAATACAAAAATCAAGTACATAATTTACAGGTAGAGGACGTCTGTTGTAGTCTAATTGATTACTGATCGGAATGAGATGTCGTAGATTTGACTTCGAATTCCAGTCGAATTCGTTTCATTCGCTTACGAACAAATACCATTGGGAAAGGTATTAATCCATTTTTCCCCTTCAGCTATGGCTTGAATAGCAGGACAGAATTGGTTCTTTACAGGAAAAGGGAACATAAATCTTTTGTCTAGTCAGCCATCTCCCGAAAGAGGCATGATCGCCCAAGCGCGTATCACGTACGTTTTACTGACAGAAATTTAAACACATTTAAGCGTTCTAACAAAGGGTAGTAAGTGTGACACTGAGATCTGAAGGCGTATTGGTATGGCCAAAAATGCATTATAAAAGCTAAGCAAAGTATTGAGAGATAGGAAAATTTAAAAAAAGAATGATTTTGTGACGTGATAACCTTTGTTAGTTATTTAATATCGGAATCAGTCTCTTTTAAATATTATATTTTATAATCATTTTCTTGGTTCAGAGGTCGGTAAATATCGTTATTGCTTATATATTCATCTTGATTCGGGGATGGCCACATAAATTTGGTAAATAATATTGTTCCAGGAAATAATGTAGATGACTCATCAAGACTTTTCAAAACGTGGCCGATCATTGCTTTCCACAACTTCCTTAGTTAGTGCTTCTCTAAATAACTCTGACGCTTCACAATCTCTATTTTTCCTTCTACTGCTATCCGTTGATGTGCGTTGTGGTGGGGAGGATATCGGCTCGGAACTACAAATCGGAGAGCCGATTTCGAATTCCTGTTGAATTCCACGCATTCACTTACGCACAAATACACTTGCGAAAGGAATTAATACGTCTATTACTTCCAGTTATGGGTTAAATAATAAGACAGATTGGGTTCTATAGCCTTGGCTTGCAACCAGTCTACCGCAGCAAGTAATGGCAAGCTACTGCTTGATAATCTTCTGCCCAGTCAGTCAAGTCTCTTTCGAGAGATGATCGCCCAAGCGTGTATCACGTATGGCACTTAACTTACTGACTGACTGCTATCTATAAATAAGTAGGTTGCAAGTAGTTCCTTCCGCTGCTCTTGCTTTTGGCATGTCCTATGCGTGTTAAATTCTCCACGTTCTCTTTCCTCATCATGTGTATGAGTAATTTCAACAGTCTCTTTTTGTCTGTAAGTGTATATATATACCGAGAACAAAGTTTTCTTCTTAATATATATGATCTAGATTCATTGAGCTTTCTATTTCTGTCTAATTGATTATTTGTATTCATTAAATCTATTAGATTATACTCTCCGTCTTAAAGGGTTGTCATCCTCTCCGACATATATATATATATATATATATATATATATATATATATATATATATATACAAAAAATTAAAAACAAAAGAAAACTTTATTTCACCTGGCTACGATAGGTTTTCACATAGTCTTTATTCATATTGTTCTTTTACGGATACTCTATCTGATCTATCTGAAATGAATTTATATATATATATATTAGCGGTCGACTCGCCAACAAAAACAATGTAAATGCAAGATTAAATAGGAGCTACATCCGCATGGATCTGGTAGTCTGGTCATATTGTGTGTGACTGTTTTACGTAGAGTATCTTTCAGTTGACATCCGTTCTTACGCGTGCTCTTTGATTACATGTTGCGTGTGTATATATGTTTATGTATGTATGTGTGTGGGTATTCGCCTAATTGATGTAATGATGAATTTTTTTTTAAATGTTTCACTTTTAAGGGAGTGATCTTTATTTTTATTTCAGTTTTTGGTTTTGTTTGGGCTCTTTATTTTTGGATTTCCTTCGTGTAAAATCTTCTGTACAATAAAGATGGAAGCTGATGAAAGTTCGACTGAAATAGGCCTATACTTCTGATTAACCATGGAATAATGTGTCTATCTTAATTGTTACATATGTATATATATATATATATATAATTTTCTTATATGCTGACATATGTGTTTATGTAGGTTGGGGCACTTTGTGTCCTTATTGGTGAAATGTTTTCCCTACGATCTGCTACACCATAAGATTATTATACTTGTGTCCTTGATAGATAAAATCTCAAAGAGTTTAAGTGCAATATCAATCGCCATCTTTTATCTCCTTGATTCCCATCTTTCTCTTACCTTTTCTCAGAAACTTTTTTTCGCTCTCCTCCCATGTAACCTTCTGCGCACCAGCGGTAGTACTACCTTCCTTGGGGTGAAACAATTATATATATATATATATATATATATATATAAACTCAAATTCGAATCATTAAGTTGGAGGAATAATTTCTATTAATTTAATGTATTTTGCACAAAGCCATAAGTATATCCTTTCAGTTAGGGTTTAAATGTAATGACTGTCTTTCAGAACCTAAATGCTTATATAGACTATATATACGCATACACGCATACAGGTATGCAATAGGCTAGCTATGAATGATACTCTAATTTATGTCTGCCTGTGTGAGAGTGCGCATGCGCGTGCCTACCTATATTGGATGTTAAAATATGCCGTCATCGGCTACATTTCTAAACGTGTTGCCTCCATTTAAAAAAACCGAGTTGCCTTTCAAACTCCGAATTCCGAAAATATTCTGAGAGGAAATGTAAGATTGTTTACAAAATCTGACCAGATGTGCTACTCTTTGGGATAGTCAATTACAAATGTGTCGGAAACAATTACAAGCGTGTATCACTAAATCCATAGCCTGAACACTGATCTGACACGTTCACTGTACAATATTCGATTTATGTTATCAATAAACAAATATTGGATTAAATGCAGTAACAAGTAAACAGAAAAGCTTAAAATACAACTAAGTCTTTATATAGCAATATTTACTAGAGGACACTGGAAAGTTCTCAGCTTGACACACTTCCTAAAATGTGACTAAATGAGAAGAAATTACATATATAAAGTTTCAAGGTATGCTATATGTATGGGTTAAACTGCTCACTATCAGGGATAGAGCGTATCCAAATATGAAAGTTGACATTGAAGTCAACACCCAGATGCGACAGTCTGTTTCATGCGAGACTTGATCGTCAAGCTTGAAACATACTGTCAATGAAGCATGTTGATATCAGTGTGCACTAATATATATATATATATATATATATATATATATATATATAGAGTGAGAGAGAGAGAGAGAGAGAGAGAGAGAGAGCGAATTGACGTCATAATGTGCATAAGATCTTAGGATCCTTTCCTTCAACACATTATCAAAGGTGATCGTTGGCCGAATTTTAAATGATAGACAGGACACATGAATAGAACTTGCAGAAGGGCAGGTGGAACTCGCTTAAAAACAAAATTATAATCAAAATTAATTAAAATGTAAGTGGAACGTAAACGTAAAGTACCAAAGTCTGCAAGTTATGACGTCAACATGTTTTTTCTGCTGGTACAAGTCTCTTATATATATATATATATATATATATATATAAAAGTAGTTTAAATTTATGGATATATATATATATATATATATATATATATATATATATATAGATAGATAGATAGATAGATAGATAGATAGATAGATAGTGTATTCGTGTGTGTGAATGTGTGTAAAAATTCAGATATATATAAAAAATAATCGGTAAAAAAATATAAATTTAAACTTATTTTTAAATAGAACATTGTATGTGTGTGTGGGCGGTGTCTGTATGTGTGTGTGTGTGGTGTGTGTGTGTCCGTTACATATAGACTCCGAAACGGCTGAACAGATTTTATGGAAAATTTACACAGTTGTACTATAAGCGACTGCGAGTGTTCTTATCTAGGTTTTGTGTCGAGGTACCCCAGATAAATAACGAAAATCGATAATCGAAAAGATCGGGTTATAGAAGGAGTGGTCCGATTTTAATCAAATTTGATACACTCATAGACAAAGACATAAAAAACGATATTTAGGAGTTTCAAAGTTGCAGTTCTTACAATAGTGCAGAAAATCGATAATATATATATATATATATCGATAATATATATATATATATATATATATATATATAAAAGGTAAGATGTTTGTGTGTGTGTCTGTTTATCTGCCTGTACGTCTGTACTTTTTTCAGCCGTTTTATTTTAGTTTTCGCTTCGGTTTTGGCTCTAAGTAGGTATAATTGTAGTTCTTAGTGTCGGCCATGATACCATTTACTCAGAGGGCTTATTTAGCCTTCAAAATTCAGTTTACGACGAAAGAAACTTATTTATACCAGGAAATCAAAATTTGACTTACATCCACTCATTTTTCTTTCAGTCTACGGTTTCGCTTTAACTGGAAACAACTATTGCTTTTTAGTCTTTCGTGCCAACGTCCAAAGAGTCTGAGCTCCAGGACCGTGGATTAGTTTTAAAGCTTTCATTACACCCGAGCAACGCCGGGCAATACTGCTAGTATATATATATATATATATATATATATATATATATATATATATATATATATAATAGGTGCGATTTGTAAATTGTCGCAGTTATTTTATTATTTCAAATATTCTTTAGGCTGAGTCTGAGCTCCAGGACCGTGGATTAGTTTTAAAGCTTTCATTACACCCGAGCAACGCCGGGTTATACTGCTAGTAAAATATAGAAGAAAAACTTCTACACCACCGCATTTCGTCGGTCGAGGAACTATATCCGTTTTAATGCAGAGATTTTGCTTTAAAATAAAAAAAACTTTTATTTTAAAATTTAATGAATCTTTTAACGAGTTAAAAGAAATAAATTAATCTATGAATAACTAAGAAATTCTTATTGTGGAAATAAATAATAATTATCTATTTTAAAATAAATAGAAATTCATCTCCATTTACTCTCTGTCGTTTATTAGGTAATTAATTACATCGATTAATTTAATTTAATAGATTCATAAATCTACCATTCTTTCGTGCATTGAATAATTTTACCATATCTGGTTGGGTGCACCTGCCATTCTTCTCGAGACTCTCGATAAAATCCAAAGAAGGATTTGCAGTATCATCGATGCTGACTTGTAATCTCGACTTCAGTCAATTTTTCACCGCCGTGACGTGGATTCCGTCTGACCAGCTTTTTTTTTTCCCCTTGTGCCTCGTCCATGGGAATTTAAGCACGCTAGAAGATTAGCAACAAGGCCCCACATTTTGCCCTTAAATTAGTTAAATGCAACCGTCAATTCTACTCGAACAGTTTCTTTTCTCGCACTACCTGCCTGTGGAACTTCCTTCCATTTTCTTGCTTCCCTGATAGCTTCCAACTACAAAAGTTTAAATGCGACATCAATTATCATCTACTATTTTCTTGAATCCCATTCATCTTTTAGTTTTTTTTCAATGACTCCTGGTTTCAGTTTTTCTCTCACTGTAACCAGCTGTGCACTCGTGGCAGACCCGCTTTGCTTGGGATGAAATGATTTTAAACTATAATTTGGTATTTAATTACATTGTTTATCATTTTGCGCGCAGAAAGTTTTAATTATACTTTAGAGCGTTGACGATACTTTTCCCCACGTTACCTCTGTGTATAAATAAAGTGTTCATAAACTTCACGTTTACATTGAAAATGTTACTAAGGGACGAAACGAGTTGGTAAAGAAACATTTTCTTTTAATCTCATATATATATATAGCTTTCCTTGACTATCCGTTTAAGTGAAACCTTGGTAGGTTGCCTGGCTCTCTAGGTATTCTTTATATATATATATATATATATATATATATATATATATTCTAAATAATTTTGCTTGATCGACGAAGCCTTCTGTTACCGTGTCGGTCGAAATCAAGTCGAATCTAAAGACGGTTTCAAGGTGGGCGCAGTTCTCAAGTGACGAATCTTGTTATATCATATATATATATATATATATATATATATATATATATATATATATATATATATCATTTGGTTTCAAATATAGATCAAATAGGGATTGGAATTCGACAGAATGATACATGTAACAAATAGGAAACGTTTAGAAGTCTAACAATTGCTAGATGTATAAACTGTTTCTATTTGTTTCTTATTCTATTTTGCCTTATCGTCTCATATATATATATATATATATATATATATATATATATATATAATATACTATCTATAATAAATGAACTAACCAACACGGCAAAAAATGAAACCATAAAATAAAAATAAAAATAATATATAATATATATATATATATATATGGTTCTGGAATAGGCAAATATTGGTCGATTATATCTGAGTTTTTAAGAATTTCCTTGCTTCGAGGTTAGGCAAGTATTGATCGTTTATATCTGAGTCTATAAACCTTATTTTTGTTCCGAAATAGGTAAATACTAATCGTTTAAATCGTACGCCTTAACTTTTTTGCAGAGAAGGTAGATATTGGTATTTTGTAAATGGTTTCACACATATATATATATACATATATGTATGTATGTATGTATGTATGTATGTATGTATGTATGTATGTATATACTAGCAGTATAGCCAGGCGTTGCTCGGGTGTAATGAAAGCTTTAAAACTAATCCACGGTCCTGGAGCTCAGACTCAGCCTAAAGAATATTTGAAATAATAAAATAACTGCGACAATTTACAAATTGCACATACACACACACACACGCACACACACACGTATATATATATATATATATATATATATATATATATATATATATATATATAACAGTAAAATAGTGGTTGGTTCGACCAGCAGACAGTAGATCGAAGAAAGTGCTCAATCAAAACAATAGTCTTAATATGCAGAGCTAACAATATGTCAAAGAATCAATCACACACCACTTTCTAACTACCTAGGTTTCAACAACGCTGGTTTCTTCAGGCTGATCTGTTTTGCCTGAACAGACCAGGTTACTGGTCCTTATATATTTTGTTTTCTAATCATTTACTTGTTAGCTGGCTAATCATTTGTTTTCTAATCATTTACTTGTTAGCTGGCTTTGTTTGGTAGCGGTTTACCTCTTTGCAGGAGTTGCAGGTAAGGCATTAACGACAGCCTTGACAACAGTGTATTTTTTAAACGAAAGTTTTATTTGAATATTAATTTGAAACCGGTTGTAAGTTTTCGATCCAGATGTGGGATATTTTATTTTTATTATTGTCATTTTCATCATAATTCGATTTCTGCTATAGTCACACTTCCTACCAAGTCTACGAAAAGACGTAAGGCAAACCGTGGCGTGTTGTTATGGTTACATTTCATTTTGTTTCTATCTCCTATAACATCCTTAGCGTTACATGTGCAACGTTCTCCTTGGTGGCTGTACTTAAGACAATTTTTGTTCATCTCTTAAGCTGGGTTTACAGAGATTCTTTCAATTTGTTGTTTTGTTCCATTTTTTATCATTCCAAGTGTACCTACTATTACTACTATTATTATTATTATTATTATTATTATTATTACTGTGTCATTTTTTCATCATAATTCGATTTCTGCTATGGTCTCATTTTTTATCATTCCAAGCGCACCGACCATTACTTGTACGATTCTTGTTTTCAATTTCCACATGTTATGTATTTCAAATTTTAGATCTGTATATTTTAATAGTTTTTCGAATTCCTTGGTTGCTATGTTACAATCCGCTGGACAAGCCATATCAATTAATAAGCAAGTTTTTTCTTCCTGGTTTTTAACAATAATGTCCGGCCTATTTGCTTCAATTTTTCTATCTGTGTAGATGGTGTAATCCCATAGAATGGTAACATCTTCCATTTCTGTAACCGGTGCTGGGTGATGTTCATACCAGTGTTTGTTTATATATTTTCCATTGTGTTTGCACATTGTCTTTATTATTATTATTATTATTATTATTACTAGCAGTATAGCCCGGCGTTGCTCGGGTGTAATGAAAGCTTTAAAACTAATCCATGATCCTGGAGCTGAGACACTGTGGACGTTGGCACGAAAGACTAAAAAGCAATAGTTGTTTCCAGTTAAAGCGAACCCGTAGAC
Source organism: Ascarosepion bandense (assembly GCA_037127315.1). Taxonomy (NCBI): domain Eukaryota; kingdom Metazoa; phylum Mollusca; class Cephalopoda; order Sepiida; family Sepiidae; genus Ascarosepion; species Ascarosepion bandense. The sequence continues at coordinate 3,100,549 of JBBBDQ010000941.1, forward strand.
TGAAAGAAAAATGAATGGATGTAAGTCAAATTTTGATTTCCTGGTATCGATATCAAATAAGTTGTTGTCGTCGTAAACTGAATTTTGAAGGCTAAATAAGCCCTCCGAGTAAATGGTTTCATGGCTGAGACTAAGAACTACAATTATACCTACTTAGAGCCAAACCCTAAGCAAAAACTAAAATAAAAGGGCTGAAAAAATACAGACATACAGGCGGATAAACAGACACACACACAAACATCTTGCCTTTTATATATATATATATTTTCGATATTCTGCACTATTGTAAGAACTGCAACCTTGAAACTTCTGAATATCGCTTCTTATGTCTTTGTCTATGAGTGTATCAAATTTGATTAAAATCGGACCACTCGTTCTATAACCCGATTTTTTCGATTATCGGTTTTCGATATTTATCAGGGGTACCTCGACACAAAACCAAGCTAAGAACACTCGCAGACGCTTATAGTACAACTGCGTAAATTTTCAAGAAAAGCAGGTTCAGCCGTTTCGGAGTCTATATGTAACGGATACACACACACTCAGACACATACACACACACACACACACACACACAAAGTTCCATTTATAAATAAGTTTAGATTTCACCCCAACTAATGTAGCAACGCCACTAAGACACAAGTATTACTGAGTGTGATGAAAATTAGGCAAAAGGTAAACATTATCAAGGAAAGTGAATAATAAATGAACAAGAATAAAGACAGAAGATAACATTTTATATTGAATTTAAATATTTGAAAATCAAATTTGACTGGAGAGCAAGAGGCCAGAAGTCAAGTGCTAGAGAAGAAAGTGTTAGCATCGAACTTATGCTTACATTTGACTAATTAATCTGCATACATCCACCATTTCCTACCACATGAACTTCTTATGCCTCATTAGAATAAATAAGTTCGCCTGCCATTCACTCTCCCCCTTTGAACAGGAGTAGCGGTTTATCCTTTGATTAGTGTTTAGGATTAAATTACTGATTCCTTTCAAAGTATTTTCCTTATCTTTAACATCCAGTAAATCCTTGCGTGTTGGTGGCGTTATTGCCTTGCTTGGGGTGAATTGATTAAATGAAAAAGTGTGTACTATCTTGGATATGGAATCACTCTTAATAAAGAAAGGCCTTTGTCTACTTAATTGTAACATCATTTTTTTTTTTGTTCTTTATTTATTTTTTGTTTTTTATTTTACTTTCACACCATCTTGTTATCTTCTCTGAGAAAACTTCTTCAAAATACCAGAGTTTGGGGGATTAGCTATATATATAATTTGTGGTGCAGTGGATATCGCCTCGGAACGACAAATCAGGTAGCCGAGTTCGAATTCCAGTTGAATTCCTTGAATTCACTTGCGCACAAATACCCTTGGGAAAGATATTAATCCGTCTCTTCCCTCCAGTTATGGGTTAAATAATAAGACAGATTGGGTTCTGTAGCCTTGGTGGGCAACCAGTCTACGGCAAAAAGCAATGGAAACTTACTGCGGGATAATTTTCTGCCCAATCAGTCATGTCTCTTTTGAGACATGATCGCCCAAAGCGTGTATCACGTATGGCACTCAACTGAATTATACTTCTTAGCGATGGTTTTTCGCTTAAAAACCGATTCTATTACTACATGGAACTTTCAAAAAATAGCGCCGGAGTCTTATTCCCCAAAGGTTTTATTTTTTTATTTTTCCACGTGTTTCTTACGGATGGATATCATTTCTTCACGATGAAAGTAAACTGGCGCCGTAAAACATTGCGTAAGTCGAAATCCTGTAAAACGAAGAAACAATTATCCTTCATTTTTAACCGATTTTTTTTTTTTTTTTTTTTTTTGAGATTGACATGGTAGCAATGATAGACTTTCATTTTTAAAACAACACGTTTGCAAGGATGTTTTGTGTGCCGAAAAGACTGCATGGCTGAAAAATTCGCGAGGGTAATCAATCCTGCAGAATGTTGAATCTAAAGTCATCGACAGAAGCAACGGCAAGCAATTTACCCCGACATTTTGAATATCGAGGCAGGCGCACATGAATTTTTTTTTCTCTGGTTACTCCGAACGATTTTCGCATATAAATTAATGTTAATGGATTATTTACTTTACGTCATTTCGGATAGTGAGGAAAATCTATGAATGTTTATTTATTTATTTTTTATTTATTTATTTTTTCTTTTTTGTAAAAGCGAGCTGCCATAAAGCGTTCTTTCAAACAACTGAAGATACTGACAGATTACGTATTGGTTATGGTTACACTCAAAACATTTTCCAATATGAATTAATATAATCTTATTCTTCGTCCGATATTTCGGATAATGGAAAAACACTATTCGAACTACGTTTGTTTTTCTTTTCTTTTAGTAAAAGTGAACATTTAAAAGGTAATATTTCGAAAAGAGACAGATAAGTGTAATTTCTTTCAACTGATTACTTTTAAATAAATTATTCAAAGTTGTAATTAATTAAAGAGTTTCATAATTACAAAGTCGTACGATGGAAATTTATTGTAAAAATGTATTGTCTGTAAAATGATTTGTTAAAACAAAAATGGAGGAAAAAGTGACTTTCAAAATCTTAAAAAAAGGTATTTACTAAAATATGACTTTTTTTATGGATTAATTTCAACGGTTTAAAAAAGACCAATCCTATTTTTGGTCCTGTGCAGCCCACACCATCCGTAGAAGAGCCCAACAAAATGTCACTTGGCATTTAAATAGTTTATCTATTTTATTACGTGGTGAGATGTGATTGGCTCTCTCTATCTGTCACGTATCACGTGATCCAGCCGGCGACAAAATTGAATACAAGATGTTGTTTAATAAGTTGTTATATTAATTATATAGGAAGAAAAAAAAATTCGGGTCGATATTTGCAGGCATCTTGGTCTACTGAGAAAAGTAAAAGGTGAATTTTGAATAATGTTGGTCACTCGGAAAAAGAGGTCAAGGATATTGTTTTCAAAAGAATTTCTTCGTTCCTGTTTTATCTTACTCGTTAGACATGTCGATAGATCAGTTTCGACACTGTTTTTCTTATTTATTTATTTTATTTTATTTTACTTGTTTTTGTTTTTTTAGTGGGGGGGGGCTGTATTTTTTTATCATTGTGTGCAAAAGTACACACAATTTTACTATAACAAATGGCTTTCCGCTGTTTCTGTTTTCTGAATACAAATAAAATTTACCACTTATTTGATTGATAATATATGGAGCGCCTCAAGTCCACAGTTTCGTAGAAGACTCTTTTTGTAATCGCTCGATCCACTCGCCAGAAAGTTTCGGCATTTATTTTCACACATCCGTTATTTTTATTCTAAGTTAAAACTTATTGATTTATATACGTACATACATAAATACATACATACATACGTGTATATATATATATAAATATATATACACGTATGTATGTATGTATATATATATATATACGTATGTATATGTATATATATATACGTATGTATATGTATATATATATACACGTATGTATGTATGTATATATATATATATATATATATATATATAAACACGGAGAAAAATAACTCTTGAAGGTGTGTGTCTATGTATTTTCCGGTTGTCTTTATTCATATATATATATATATATATATATATATATATATATATATATAGAAAGAGAGAGAGAGAGAGAGAGAGAGAGAGAGACTAAGATATAGATTGAGATAGAGAATAAAAAAAATAAATCGAGTTGAATAAGAGATAATTTTTTTTAATTTATTGTATTCGTATTTTTTTACTTAAAACTGTTTCATATTTTCTATTTATGTATATTACATATATATGGCTGCATGTATGTGCGCGCAACTGTGCCAGCTCATAAGCATATGTCCAAGAGTTGGAGAGCGTATTCATGTAAAAAAAAATATTTTCAGATATATTCTTAGCAAGGTCTGACACAGAAACGTGTAAAAATGCATAAATTACACGATCAAATATTTGCAATACTACCATACTGTATTCATCACCAAAAGAAATACCCTCCCTTACGTACGTGAACACACAAACAAACACACCCAGACATACATAAAAGTATATACATATATATATATATATATATATATATATATATATATATATATATGCATGCAGGTTTCATTAAAAATGACAGATAAGCTATTATCATTAAGAGTTTTCATATAATGTTTTAAAAAATTAATGATAATATCTTGTCTGTCATTTTTAATGAAACGACATAAATATATATCTATATCTATATATATATATATGCGTGTGTGTGTGTGTTTTCCGTTTGTCTTTATATATATATATATATATATATATATATATATATATATATATTTCCTTTTTTATTCATATATAATATATATGTGTGTGTGTTTTACTTTTGTCCATTCTCAAATATATATGAGAAAGCAATAAACTAAATGATGTAAATAAAATATCTCCCCCACTGAACTTATATATATATATATATATATATATATATATATATGCATGAGTAAATATATCTATGTATATGCACATATATATATATATATATATATTCATGCCCCAACAAAAGCAAACGGAGAACGAAAGAATGAAAAATATTATAGAAGAAAAAAGTAAGTATCAAAGAAAGAAAGTAGCACAGGAAAAAAAAGCGATAAAAAATTAAACCTTCATTTTAAACAATTGGTCACATATATTACAATATATAATAGAAGAGTTTTATATATATATATATATATATATATATATATATATATATGTGTGTGTGTGTGTGTGTGTGTGTGTGTGTGTGTGTGTGTGTGGTGGGGGGGGGGCGAGTTTTGTTTGAAAAACGATATAAACGTATTTTTTGAAAAACGATATAAACGTATTTTCTTTTTCCAATGTGAGTTGAAACAGAAGGAAGTAAATGAGGAAAGATCGGCAAGTTCAGCAGAGAAGGAAAGAGAGAAAAGAAAATGATGTAAATGATAATTGCTGACAGTATGAGGAGGCAAGAGAGTGATAGACAGAGAAACGCAAAATAATAAGTGAAAGAGAGAAGAGAAGAACATGTAATGAAAAGGGATAACGAGAAAAGAATTAACACAGAAAATACGAGAGAGATCGCGAGTGTGAAAGCCAGAGAGAGAGAGAGAGAGAGAGAAAGAGAGAGAGAGAGAATGTGAGTAGAGATCGTGCCGCGCTGCAAAGGTCGCGTACATATGTTAATATGCCGGTATGCTTATGCGCGTGAATGCACGTGTGTGTGTGTGTGTGCGTGCGTGCGTGCTAGATATTACTACAATGATGATGATTATGATGAGGATAATGATATGACGATGATGACAGTGACGTTTACGGCGAAGCTGACACTGCCGATTGTGTTTACTAATGACGACGATGATGATGTTGACGATCGTAATGATGAAGACGCCGAAAGAAAATATCCGACGAAGGCCTTTGCACAGAACTGAATGAAAATGTCGAGAATGCTGAGGTGGTGGTCTGGGGTCTGGAGATGAGAGTATAGAAGAACGCTATTCAAAACGCTGGACAGGAGGAAGCCAGTGAAGAGACGAGAAAGGAAGATAAAAGATGGGAGGGTAAAAATAAAAATAAAATTCATGGGAGCGCAAAGATGTTACAGAGAGTAAAGATATAAACAAAAGATGGAAAAGATAAAGGTGGCACTATAGACGAAAAGGATGGAAATTTTTATAAGGAAAAGAAGAATGGTCGAGAATTAGATAAGCGATGCAAAAATTGGAGAGTAAAGATATGAAAGGAGAGTAAGGAGTATGTGAATAAAGTGAAAGAGAACAAAAGGGGAAAAAAGAAAGATGACATGAGAGAAAAGTGATCGGGGTAAAAGAAGAGAAAGAATAATGAAGGAACCAAAACGGGGAATTAAAAGAAGATAAAAAATTGGGAAGCATTTTTTTTAAAAAAAGAGAGAAAATGAAGAGCAATATGAAACTGGGAGAAGGTAATGGTTTAAAGAGGAAAAGATAGCATAGACAGAAAGAGGAGAAAATAAATTTCACGTGAAAAAGATAAAGAGAACGAGAAATCAGAAATGAAAGGGACAGATATGCAACGAGAACGATAACGAAAGAATCAGAAAAATATCTAAGAAAAGGGAGAGAATAGAGGAAGTGATGGGAGAGTAAGAAGAATGAAAAGATTAGAAGTGAAAGTTAAATATAGGGAGGAAGAAAGGGAATAAGGAAAGAGTAAAGTACGCAACAAAGAAAGAGAAAGCGGAGAGTAAGAAGAAGAAAGGGGAGAGTAAGGAGAAGAAAAAGGAGAGTAAAGAGAATAAGAGGGAGAGTAAGGAAAAGAAAAGGGAGAGTAAAGAGATTAAAAGGGAGAGTAAGAAAAGGAAAAGGGAGAGTAAGGAGAATCAAAGGGAGAGTAAAAAAAACAGAAGGGAGAGTAAGGAAAATAAAAGGAAGAGTAAGGAGAAGAAAAGGGAGAGTAAGGAGAGGAAAAGGGAGACTAAGGAGAGGAAAAAGTAGATTAAAGAGATATTAATGTGAACAAGAAGAAAAATGGTGAATCAAGAGAATAAAACACTGAAAAGAGAGGGCAAGATTAAAGAGTGGATAAAAAAAAGTGGAAAGGAAATAAGGGAAGAGTAAATTGATTAGAACGAAAAGAAAGTTTGAACAGAGAAGAGGCAGATAAAAGCGAATAAAAAGAGTGGTAAAGTAAAGACAGTTAGAGGGGAAAGTGGAGGTGCAAAGTGAGAAGAAGAAGAGAAAATAAAAAATATGAAGGAAAAAAGAATGTAGAACTTGTGATCGACAAGAAATTAAAAAGAAAATCAAAAAAATAAAAACCGAGATATGGAGAGTAAGGAGAGAAAATTAACGGGAGAGCAAGGAAATGAAAAAGAAAAAATCAAGAATTAAGAGAGAAATTGAAAGTGTATAACATAAAAAAAGGAAAGAGCAAAAAAAAAAAAAGAAAAGAAACTAGAAAAAGAAAGGAAGAGAAAAAGAGTCACGAGAACATGGAAAATAAAAATTTGGAATGGAATGTAAGAATCAGTCAATGCAAAGCAAGGAAAGATCTCGGATCGACAAGCAAAATCTAGTAGAAAAGAAGACACAATGCTAAAGCAGAGAAGACGATACAATAGGAAAACGTAACAATAATAAATAGAAGAAAAAAAACCTAGAAAGAAATAGATTGCAAATAACGATAGCCCGATATAAAGAGCAAGGATGGAAACAGGATTAAGGAGAGTACATATGGAAAAGGATTGAAGAGCAAGAGAGGATTTTCCTAGAGTTGTAGTTGCGGTGAGGAGTTCATTACAACGAAAGCTATGTGTTTGCTTTGTAAAAGACGAAGGAAAAGCCGACTAGGGAAAGACTGAATGGAGGAACGGCGTGGTACTGGGGTGTGGAGATTTCTAGGTGGAAAGAAAGGAGAGCTTGGCAGTGGTATCGGTTTCGTCCGTGCATGGTAAATGCTTCGGTGCTGGCAAGGAGGAGGGAGAAATGTCCAATGCTAATGAAGCGTGCCGAAAAATATTGGCAGTGATAACGAGTAAAGTGAGGATAACAGAGAGAAAGCGAAAAGAAGATGAATTTAAATTTGTAGAGACAAGCATAATTTCCCTTTGTGAAAAATTTGTTGAGCGAATATAACTGTTCATTATTTTCAAACTTTTGTGAATCTGATAGCAAATGTCTTTCTCTCGAATCACAACGTGGAAGAGGAAAGAGAAGGACGAAACGCGATAAGTTGGAAAATAAACAAACTGAAAGAAAAAAATGAACGAGAAACCCCGGATGAGAAATATTTTCACAGAACGGTAAGATAACTTTTATTTAATTTATATAGGTATTGATAATTCCGTGGCCTAGCAAAGAAGCCGGTCTACACAAAAAAGAAAACTGATATTTGGTTATATTTTAGAAAATGGGTTTGGCCAAATATCTATTTGTCTATCGATCAAAGTATGTTCATCCCTAATATAGATGGGTGTGCGGTATAATATATAACAACTCTGAATGAGAAATCGGAGTGCTGAGTTCAAATTACAGCTGAACTCGTTGCATACACTTACGCGCCAATACCCTGAGGAAGGCATGAATGTATTTTTCTAATCGAGCATGGGTTAAACAGTAGTTTTAAAAAGTACTTATATCTGGAAAAAAATTATTTGCAAATGATTGTTAACGCAATATTCTTTTAAAAAGAAAGAAAGAATTATTATTATACAAAATATATTTCAGCTTTAAATAAAAGGGTTGATAAACAGTAAAGGCAAATTAATTTTATTTCAGTCGATAATACGTAAAAAGTATATCAATCTATATTTATTTCGGAACTTTTCATGTGTATCACAGTTTGACTTGCTCATGTGTATGTATCTGTGCGCGTGTCTGTGCGCGTGTGTTTACTCTGCCAAAAATTTAGAATATTAGCGAAATATATTCTTTGTACTCCATTTCTGTATACAGTACTGTGCAAAAGTATTAAGACAAGAACTATCTTATCTTTTATGAGGCATCAAAATAAAGTTTAAAATCACCCCTGTCCTAACACTTTTGCACACTACCGATAGTGTGCAAAAGTGTTAGGAGAGGGGTGATTTTCCTAAAAACATCACTGAAATTCAAATACAGGGGGAAAAGCCAAGTAAATTGCTAATAAATATTGATTATTTAAAATTAGGTGTAAAAGAAATGTATTAAAAAGAAGTTATATTTAATTTTTCCTATTTTCTATTAAACAAGTTATTTTGACACTACACATTATTCTATTATCCTTGGATATGACTGACTTTTTTCTTATTACCTCCTCTCGAATTCATAAATCTAATGTTACTTTGCAAGACACACTTTGGGAACAAATACAAGCTGCTTGGCAGGAGATATTATTAGATACATTGAAGAAGCTTGTAATGTCAATGCCTGACAGAATGAAGGCTGTGATCAAAGCAAAATGTTATTATACTAAATATTAAATTTATTTTGTAACAAGTATTTTTTTTTGTTAAAGCATTTGTTTAGTAAATCAAATAAAATTACTTTAATTAAATTGTTTATTTTCTGTCAATATGCCTCATAAAAGATAAAATAATTCTTGTCCTAACACTCTTTCATAGTAGTATATATATATATATATATGTGTGTGTGTGTGTGTGTGTGTGTGTATGTGTGTGTGTATGACTATATATATTATATATATATATATATGTGTGTGTGTGTGTGTGTGTGTGTGTGTGTGTGTGGATGACTATATATATATGTGTGTGTGTGTGTGTGTGTGTGTGTGTGTGTGTGGATGACTATATATATGTGTGTGTGTGTGTGCGTGTGTGTATGACTATATATATATATATATATATATATATATATATATATATATATATGTGTGGGGGGGGGTGTGAGTATTTGTGCTTTACCAGTTAGGAGAATTAAATATTGCATTCGCCCGAGTGTGTGTACTAAAGAAGTGAGTACATGATTAAATTTGCCAAAATGTAATATATAGGATTCTTTTCAGATTTAATTTCAAATGATTCACTGGCACGCATGCACACACGCACATGCAGACGTACACACACACACACACACACACACACACACACACACATGGAATTAAAGGGTCGCTTCAAGGAATTTACACTATATAAAGCATCATGCCATTCAGAAACACTACAGCACTTAAGAAACAATAAAAATCAACATTAATACAACTTTCATTAAGAAAACAGAATAATGTACACACAAAGATATCAAATTGCACCAAACGTCATATGAATACGGAAAAATTGAGAAGTAAAAGAAAGAAAAAACAAATGACCCTGAAGAATGAAGACATTGCAACAATGCCCTCACGAAACTTCAAAGTCGTCAACTCAGCTAAATGACAATTTTCTCCACATTAAATCTATTAACGCTCAATCCTTACGTTTGATATCAAGCAGTCAGTCAGTTAAGTGCCATACGTGATACACGCTTTGGGCGATCATGTCTCGAAAGAGACATGACTGACTGGACAGAAGATTATTCCTCAGTAAGTTGTCATTGCTTTCTGCGGTAGACTGGTTGCCAGCAAGGACGAAGAACTTAATCTGTCCTATTATTTAACCAATAACTGAAGGAAAGAGACGGAATTCCAGGGGGAATTTGTGCGTAAGTGAATGCAAAGAATTCAAATGGAATTCGAACTTGGCTCCCCGACTTGTCGTTCCGAGCCGATATCCACTGCACGACAGCGCATATCCTATATCGAGCACGATGCCAAAATAAATTGCTTCCCTAAAATGCATTCACACCAATAAATTGCTGAAAAAACCCCAGCAATTTTAGCACTAAACACTATTACAATCTAACAATATATATATATATATATATATATATATATATATATATATATATATATATATATGTTGGGTAGCGACCTTTCTTTTAACCATGTTTAATTAATTATGTCAGGTAAGAAGATTTTTATTAATTTTTTATTTAGTGGTTCCAGTATTCTTTTAGACCAGAGGGAATAATGGGACGAAAAATTGTCCCTATTATTCTTCATGTTTGACTTTTTAAGATGTGTGTGTGTGTGTGTGTGTGTGTGTGTGTGTGTGTGTGAGAGAGAGAGAGAGAGAGAGAGAGAGGGTGCTGCTTTTTATTTCTAGTAGGAGAGGTTATTCCGAGCTTCGCATGTTGAACGCATCAGGAATTCGAGTGAACCACTTTCTATTATTTAAAAAAACTTTCAACACACCAATCCCTTTGTTAAATAAGATCACATTGATATTGGGAGCGAGATATACAGAGCCTTTCTCTGTTTCCTGCGACGTCATATATATATATATAATTTTATTGTTTGCGACGATAAATTTTCTTAAGTGTTCTTTTAAGTTGTGTATTCATATGTATGTATATATACATATATATATATATATATATATATATATAAAGTTCGTGTGCACTTTTTGAAAATTTATAATACAAATAAAGTTATAAATCTTTTTACGTGCACACTGACTTTATGGACACCTCTCTCTCTCTCTCTCTCTATATATATATATATATATATATATATATATATATATATATTGTAAATCATTTCACCCCAAGTAAGGCAGTTTTACTGCTATTGTTGCGCAGGGGGTTACATAGGGGAAAGTGACGAGAAAGAGGGGTAGGTTATAGGGGATGTCAGGAGGAGGGTAATAGACGGATTAGTTGGTGTGGAGTGGATGGAGAAAAATGCTTGAGATAAAGGATGCTAGTTAGTGAAATATTTTCTGTCAATATGCCTCATAAAAGATAAAATAATAAATATATATAAATATTAATTCTCCCACAACATGCTATGAGTAAAGGGTATCTTATTAAGTACTGTTACCGCAGAAATTTAACAAACCCCTTGATAGTAAAAGTATTGACCGAAAATTTTCAGAAAAAAAGTTCTCACAATCCTCAAAACAAAACTAGTGGAGAAACAAGAAAAATTAAACAAAATATTGAGAAGATATTTCTTCTCCGTTATTTTTAAACATTTCAGTAAAGAATAATTCCTACCCAATGTAACAATACATACATATATACTTACATACATATGATAAGATAAAGAATAAATAGGAAAATTTGGAATCCATTCATTTCTTGTAACTTCCAAAGGACTCATCGCACCACTAATTATACTAACGTTTGTTTAACAAGTCGTAAGGATGATTCAGTCAGTCAGTTAAGTGCCATACGTGAAACACGCATGGGCGATCATGTCTCGAAAGAGACATGACTGGCTGGACAGAAGATTATCCCGCAGTAGGTTGCCATTGCTTTCAGCGGTAGACTGGTTGCCGACCAAGGCTATAGAACCCAATCTGTCCTATTATTTAACCCATAACTGGAAGGAAGAAAACGGATTAATACCTTTCCCAAGGGTATTTGCGTGAATGCAATGAATTCAGCTGGAATTCGAACTCGCCTCCCCGATTTCTCGTTCCGAGCCGATATCCACTGCACCACAAC